>OU343217.1:221182792-221644731 GCA_910596185.1 Chrysanthemum makinoi
CCGATCCTAGTTTCCTATCTTATTGGACTCTTTTTGGATCATTGTTTTGATATTACATTTTTGACATATTGGATTATGTATTTTTCCTTGTAAGTCATTCGTTTATATGACATTTTATTTTATAAGATTTCCGCTTGCAAATTTTTTTATTAGTATGTTCTGATATGACTCCATAATGTGACATTCGGACCCTTGTCGGGTTGGGGTGTTACATAATCCCAGCATTTGACATGGACACTGAAAAGTGTAAAACTTGCATATTGACCAAAATTACTAAAAAACTTTTTCAGGGTGTTAAACGTGAAACTAAGCTTTTGGAGCTAATACACAGTGACCTATGTGATTTGCACCCACTCCCTTTTTGGGGAATAAGAAGTACTTTGTGACATTTATTGATGATGCTTCTAGGTTTTGTTATTTCTATCTGTTACATACTAAGGATGAAGCATTAGATAAATTTAAAGTATTTAAAACTGAAGTTGAATTGCAACTTGGGTCCCTGATCAAAAGATTAAGGACTTATATGGGAGGTGAGTATATGGATACTCTGTATTTTCAGTCTGCTGGTATAATCCATGAAACAACTGCTCCCTATACTCCTCAGCAAAATGGTATTTCTGAAAGGAAAAAAAGCGAGGTCTTGAAGGAGATGGTTAATTCCATGTTGTCCTATTCAGGAATGAGTCAAGGGTTTTGGGGTGAAGCTATGTTAACAGCTTGCTATTTAAAATAGAGTTCCCACAAAGGAACAAGGTTACCCTATGAACTCTGGACTAAAGAAAACCAACCTGAACTATCTCGGGGTTTGGGGTTGTAAATTTGTTGTAACTCTCCACGATCCAAAATTTGAAAACTTTGGGTGAAGGAGGCATTGATTGCATCTTTGTTGGATATGCTGAGCATTACAAGGATTTTAGGTTCTATATTATTGAACCTAATGAATCTGTTTCAATTAACTCCATAATTGAATCAAGGGATGCAAACTTTGATGAGAATAGATTCTGTTGGGAATAATCTGTTATCACTGATAGCTGTGGAAATCACTGATAGCTGTGGAAACGTATTACCACTGCTATTAGATAATTGTTAGGAAAACGTGTTTAGATAAGTATAGAAAAGATCTTGTGTATATTCTATATTGTTAGCTTTATACTTATCTTGTAAAGGACTCCTTGTGCTATAAAAGGAGGTCCTAGGTCATTGTCTTAGGTACTTACTTACATACGTATCATTCACATAAGCTTCAAGGTGTAACCCTAGTGATAAGCAAGATCACTCGTATTATTCATTAATAATATTGGAGCTTAGTTTTGTGTTTAATCTGTGTTCACTTACAATACATCATATAATACGTCTTCTAAGTATTACTAAGTAAATTATGTGTGCTTATTAGTATAATACAAAATATCACTGACATAAGGTGTGTGTCCAGATCCATCAAGTGGTATCGAGGCGAGGTTACGATATTTTGTTTTAGAAGATCCAAGGAATACGCTTAACCTACTCACTCAATGGAGATGGAAGACAACCAGTCCAACTCTTCTACTCCAAGACTTCCTAAGCTCAAACTTAATGAGTTTGAGATGTGGAGGATAATGATTGAGCAATACTTTCTCATTCAAGACTATACTCTATGGGAGATCATCTTAGCGGTGATTCTTTCAAGCCGTGACTAGTACTCGAGAAGGTTGGTGACACAGATGTTGTGGCAGTTTACGGGCTGAGACTAATATTGAAAAATCATTGAAGAAGAATGATCTAAAGGCTAGAAGTTTGTTCTGATGACTCTCCTAGAGACGGATCATAGCATTGATGAGAGTTCAAGCGCTAAAGAACTTTTGAAGAGATTTGCTCAGTGTTTGGTGGTAATGATGCTACAAAGAAGACACAAAAGACATTGTTGAAGAAAAGTTATGAAAACTTCTCTCCTTCAAGCAATGATTCACTTGATAGCATTTTCACTAAACTTCAGAAGATTGTTACACAACTGACTATGTTTGGCATTGAGGTAGAAAAGGAAGACCTCAATTTAAAGTTTCTAAGAAGTTTGCCTTGAGGAGTTTCATACTAATATTCTTGTCTAGGAAAATAAACGGATATTGAAACTATGAAGCTCAATGATCTTTACAACAACTTCAAACTCATTGAACAAAGATTGAAGAAGGATGGGAAACTTGGTACAAGATCAGCGCTTGGCTTTGATGTCAACCTCTGTTGGCGATGATTCAAGATGAATGTGTGATGATGATATTGCCCTTCTTTGGTTCTCTTGTTTCCACTGGTAATGTTAGTGTTACCGCTGAGGTTTAAAGAAGAAGATTCTTTGGTATTGGAGATCCTACCTTTTATGCTTTTATCTCCACTCAAGTTAATGGCTCTATATTAACTCATGAAGACATAAAGCAAATTGATGAAGATGACTTGGAAGAGATGGATATAAAATGGCAAATAGCTCTTCTTAGCATGAGGGCTAGGAAATTCTACAAGAAGACTGGCAAGCCAATCCACATCAATGGTGGTGAAACTGCAGGGTTCGACAAATAGAAAGTAGAGTGCTTCAATTGTCACTAGTTGGGGCATTTTGCTAGGGAATGCAGAATACCAAGGATGAAGGACAAGAGTCTACTTGGTACAAGCAAAAGAAAGAACCAACTGTGGAAGAACCAAAGGCAATGTTGGCAATTGATGGTGTGAGCTATGATTGGAGTTTCATGGTTGATGATCAAGAGGAAGAACCTCAGATCTTTGCTCTTGTGTACTATTTCTCTCATGGCTTTCTCGACTCGAGGTACAAAACTTTGAAAGTTGTTCTAAAACATGTAGAATTGCTAGAGAAGTTGAAAGGCTTAATGATCTATACTCTAATGAAAGAACGAGTTGTTTCTTTGCTAATTATGTTGTGTCAAATCTTAGGAGAGCTATAGGCGTATTAGAAAAACAACTAGAGCACTATAGAGAAAATAAGTCAAAATATAATGATGATATGATTCTTCTTAGAAGAGAGATAGATCATAAGGCAGTACGTGAATGAGGCATACCAAGAAGAGCTTGAAAAACTTAAAAGATAAATGAAAATGTCAATTTAGCTGTAGACACACATTATTATTAGTCTAAGTCAATTGATAAAATTTGGAATGCTCAAATCTGAGTAAAGTTAAGTCGGGTATGGGTTATAATATAGTGCCACCACCATTAGAGGTGTTCCATCACCTCCGAGGCATAGATTTAACTCATAGGGATTAGAAGATTTTCGGGATCTTGAGCGTGAATATGGTCCTCTAAAGGACACATTTGTGAAAAATGAGGAACAGGTTAAGCTTGAAACTGATGTTTTTTGAAAGTGCTAGTGACTCATCTGTTGTTGATGAGAATGTTAAGAAGAATGTAGAGGCTTCTATTCCAAAAGTTGTTAATACTGTGTTGGGAATTGCTGAGTTGAAGATTACAAAACCATGAGCAAGAATGAAGAAAAAAAAAACAATGAGGGTCTATTTTATAATTATTAGGTAGCTTTGTTAGTAAGCTACTATTAGGGTTTTTGTAACCTCCCTCTCCTATATAAAGAGGGTAGGCATTTAGGTGATGGGCATCCATTCGACTCATCATTTCATTTTTCATATCATAGTTTCCATCTCCTAATGAGAGTCTAGACACACGATTATAGCGTGTGTACATTAGTTGTAGTAGTAATTTTTATATTCAATAAAGAAAACCTTATTAGTAATGTTGATTGTGTTATCATTATTCCGCTGTGCATTCATTCAATCAATCAATATTGCTTATACCCTAGTTGAGTCCAGGTCTTGGATTCTAAAATTGGTATCAGAGCCTCGTGGCTCTCGATCTAGGGTTTATAAGGTTTTCATGTCATTAGGGTTTATGCAACAGATCTGAAAAGAAAAGAGGCGGCAGACATGAAAAGAGTAGAAGAGCAGATTTAGTTTTTATTGATGAATCAGTTTTATGAGGTAATCGATATTATTTATTGGTCGATCATTAAATATCATTTTAATTCTGGTCATGTTTGATTCTATTTATTCGAACAATAAATATATATATATATTCTGATTCAAATGATTTATGCGAAGACTTTTTCTGATTCATACATTGATGTGGGGTCAGTTCCGGTTTGTTAGTGTTTTTCTTTGCTTGTACTGATTCAACAGTAGTTGGTGATAAATGCTGGTCCCCACTATAATGAGATATGTACACGTGAATATGTGTGGTCCTAGACATGAATTAATTGGTGATTGGCTGTCATTGTCACGTTTATACTGTTTCATTAAAATTGGTTTGATGGTCACGTGATATTGGTCAATCAAGGAAATTCATTAGTTTGTATTTGCAATTGGTTGACATCAGATTGGGTGGTCACGGTTGTATTAGGTGATCTACATTTGTACTGATATGGTGGGGTTCATGGGTAAGCGTTTGCAATTGGCTGATTAGTGATATTTTCGTGGGTATGATATTAATTTTTCTATTGGCTAATAATGTTTTCATTGCTGCTGATATCGATGATGCCATGGTCCACACGTGAGATATTGTACTGATTCATAAATTGGTTTATATTATTATATTGATTGGCTATCGTGGCACTGTGTGGGTCTATGTGTTTGATTCAAGATGGTCATTGTGTGGGGTTAATTGGTTAATAGTGATCTTTTGATTCCTACTGATCTTTAATTCTACTGATGGTTCCTACGCATGGTTTTAATTGGTTTATGATTTACATTGGACGGCACATTTATGGTGGATCAATATTTGTAATATTGTGAGAATATTTTACACGTGGAGTGGTGGCCCTTTATTGGCTATCAATTGATGATCACATAATTATGGGTCCATCGTACTGATTTATATTTGAACAGCAGCAATGGTGATTGGTTATATTTATATTTATATCAGATGTGGTACTGGTATATTATTTGGGCATGTCTTGTTGCTGCTGATGGTTCATACTGGCAGCATGGGAACTTAATTCTGGCCGAATAAATTTTATACTGTTCATGATCGGTTGTTGTACATGCTAATTCTGGTCTTGAAAGTTTGTGCTGGTCTTCTAATGTTTTACTATTCTTGGTGAGTTGAATTTTTATTCAACGATGAACCCTATTAATTAACATACTTTCGGCTTGATTTGATGTTTTTACTGACTGCATATTTTGATTCGTATTGGTTTCTACTGACTGGTTTCTGCTGGTAAGAATGAAACAAAAAGGTCCGGAAATCAAACCTATTGACTATAACAAATGGAACAAACTTTCTGGAATCACTTTTGTCAATCAAAAGGAAAAGTCAAAGTTCTCCATCACACAAAATGTTTCAAACAAAGAGTCAACACACTTTCAAAATCGTTTCAAAACCGTCGTATCTTTTGAACATTGAACAAATGTCTTCAAACAATCCTTTTAACTCAAGTGATGCGAGTATTTTTAGACAATGTGAAACGAGAATTGGGATCTTCAAGAACTGTTAAAACTAAAACCACTATTACACCTAATAACCTGGTTCTCTAGTTTTGATATTGAGCAGAAAGTTTTTGAAACTCAAATTGCCCCTCAATGAATGCCATCGAGTCAAGGGTAATTCATTTTGAACAAGCTTTTTTTGAAAGAAACATCTGACTTTGTCAAGGACCATAAATCCACTGGTAGCAAGCTAATGACGTGTTGAACAAATCAAAGTTTTGGAAACTTTAAATGACTCTCTCTTGAAGATGTTAGACTCTTGATATTATGTCCATCATTTTACAAACATATTCTGTTGAAGATCATGAAAGACTCGATCTGAGACCTCCGAAATTGTTTCAAAATATGAAAAAGCTCTTGAAAAACTTCGAAAAAGAAATGTGTCATTTTTAAACAACTTGATCGAAAAACGAGGAATGCAAATATGACAAATTGTCGTATGAGCGTGCCTACAATGACATGCGAAAAATGATCTTTTGAGGGCTCATTTGGAACGTCAAAAAGGAAAGGTAGTGGAAACTGTGATTACAAAACCATTGACCGAGGAGAAAGCAAATGTTCCCAAACCGGTTTTCAAACCAAAAATGTCACGTTTCTATGCCTCCTCCCAAAGTCAATGAGAAAAATGTTTCATCAAAACCAATCACTCCACACGCCCTCCTAAACAAAATGTTGATAAAGGAAAAGCGGTTATCGAGAAACCAAAAGTTTTAGCACCTGGCCTTTTAAGATGAGTACCACTAATGCGTCTGCCTTCACATCTAAAACATATGGAACAAACGACATAAGTTTAGAAAAGCACTCTAAAGAGACTAGGACAATTTGAAACCACTTCTCTAGATAAAAATGAATCCTAATGAGTGTGCCTTACCTTCTGAGGACTAGAAAGCACCTCTAGGAGCGTGACTAAAGCCTAAGAGCAATACAAGGAACAATAGAGTCTCGCTTGCCTCTAAGAGTAGTCGCTTGAATTATGAGAAGAAAGTAGAAGAACACCCTAGGAATTTACCGTTTTTGAATAACAAAGATATTTCATCTGAATGTACTGAACCTATGAAACTTGCTAAGTCTAATGAATGTGTTGAATCTCTTTGTTCAACTTGCAATAAATCTTTAACTAATGTTCATGATGATTGTGTTTCTAAGAATGAGATTGTTAAGTCTGTTAAGAAGAATGTTCCCAAAAGAACTTATGCTAAACGAATAGGAAGACTAGTTGCGATACTTAGGCTTTACACTCGATAGGGAGCATCTTGTTTACTTTAGGGATGACATTTGGAAACCCACAAGTAGAACTTTCACACTCCAGAATGGTAGAATGAGTGATGAACACTGCTTACCAATAGATAACTTCTATGAGTGTGATCAGTTTTACCTCTAACCCAAAGGAACCAAAATCAAAACGGTTTCCAAAATCTTCTTCTTATTTATTGGAGGTTATCGAAATATGTCTTTGGATCGTCGACTTCGGGTTGCTTCAAGCACATGACCAGAATCTGAAGCTGGCGATCAATTTAGTGTGGAAATTCATGGGAATGCGTTTGGAAATGATCATGTAGCAGCTATCATGGGTTATGGAGATCTACCCTTTTGAAATTATTTGATCACTCGGGTTTACTATGTCGAAGGGTTGGGACATAATTTGTTTTCGGTCGGGCGGTTACGTGATGCGATTTAGAGTTTGCTTTTAGGAAAAATGCTTGCCGTTAGAAACTTGGATGGCGATCTCTTGCTGAATCGGGATACAAACTTGTATGCTATCGACATCAATCAAATGGCCTCTTCATCACCAATATGAATTATGACACGAGCATGGAACACGATCTGGTTGTGGCACGACGGTTATCCCATCTCAATTTTGACACCATGAACAAAATTGCCAAAGACAACATCGTCAACGGACTTCCAAAGTTCAAATACACCAAGGATCACTTATGCCCATCATGCGAACAAGGAAAAAGCAAAAGAGCATCATATAAACCCAAATCCTTACCTAGTTCGGAAGCAAAGTTGCATATGTTGCACATGGACTTATGTGGCCCAATGAGAGTTGAAAGCATAAACGTGAAAAAGTATATTCTTGTTATCGTCGATGATTATTCAAGATATACATGGGTTAGGTTTCTGAGATCAAAAGACGAAGCACTAGGCATCATCATCACCTTCGAAACGTATTCAAGTACTTCTTCAAACTCCATAAGGGTTGTAAGAGCAGAACCGCGACACTGAATTCACTAATCAGGAGTTAAGAACTTATTTTGAAGATGTTGGAATTACACATCGGACATCAGTTGTTAGAACTCCACAGCAAAATGGGGTAGTTGAAAGAAGAAATCGAACTCTTGTGGAAGCTACTCGCACAATGCTAATTTATTCTAGTGCAGTTATTTCTTTGGGTGATCTTTGTTGCCCTTTGCTTGTTTCACTCGAACCGATCCCTTATCCATCAAGATTCAATAAAACCCATATGAGCTTGTGAACAACCGAAAACCGGATATCTCTTACTTTCACGTGTTTGGCGCTTTGTGCTATCCTACGAATGACAGAGAAGATCTAGGTAAATTGAAAGCTAAAGGTGATATTGGAATCTTCATTGGATATTCAGATAGCTCGAGGGCATTAGGGTGTATAACGAGAAGAACTAGGAGGATCATGGAGCGATGAATGTGAAGTTTGATGAACTTTCACATATGGCTTCGAGAGACTTCTCTAGAACCCGCACTAAACCAACAGACTTCGGACACATCGATTCAGGACTCGTACCTCAAAGAGCTCAATCAACTTCGTTTGAAAATCCTAAAGAACAAGAATGGGAGAATTTCTTCGAGTTAATGTTCGATGGATACTATGGTGGAACGACAAATCATCAAACCATCATTCCGCACGCCGGCAAAATCATCCTCCACCACCAGAAGATGCATCTACAACGGTCGAAACCAATGCACCAACTCCATCAACATCATCTACATCTACTCCAATTATTGCACCCGTTCTACCGCGGTTGATGATGAGCAAAACCAAAACGAGCGATGCAACGTTAGATGACGACTTATTTGAAAACCCGTTTGCAACGAATCAGTGAATCTCTTTAAGCTTACGAGAACCATCTAACTCGCATACGTATAACCAACGATATCCTTCTACTCTGAAGTGGACAAAAGACCACCTAATTGAACAAGTTATTGGTGAACCGTCAAGGCCAATTCAGACGAGACGCCAACTTGCCACCGATTGAGACTTATGCATTTACCTTTGCTCAATTAGCAATATAGAGCCAAAGAACATTCGCGAGGCAATGGAGAACCCGATGGATAGAAGCGATGCACGAGGAACTTCTCCAATACCGTCTACATGACTCTTGGGATATGGTTCCAAGACCAATTGACGTTCGCGTCATCGATCTCAAATGGTTATGGAAGAATAAAAGGGATGAAGAGATGTAATTACGCACAAAAAAGCTCGTCTTGTGGCCAAAGGATACTGACAAGAGGAAGGGATAGACTTTGAAGAGTCATTCGCGCCGGTAGCTAGACTAGAAGCAGTCGGGATATTCTTAGCCTATCAGCTCACAAAAACATCACGGTTTATCGGATGGACATTAAGACGCGTTCTTGAATGGAACTCTACGAGAAGAATGTGCGTAAGTCAGCCGAAGGCTTCATAGACATGAATCATCCGACTCGTCTACAAACTCAAAAGGCAATCTATGGATTAAAGCAAGCTCAGAGCGTGGTATAATGAAACGTCCTCTTTCCTTATCCAAAAATTTCACCAAAGGCGCATTGATCCTACCTTGTTTACTCAAATATGCAAAACGACATTTTGATTGTTGGATTTATGGGCGACATCATCTTTGGGTCCACTAATCCGAATCTTTCAAAACATTTTGAAAATCTCATGAAAAGTAAATTTGAAATGTCCATGATGGGGAACTAAAATTCTTTCTTGGTTTACAAATACATCAGTCCCCTCGTGGAATTTTTATAAATCAAGCTAAATACACAACTGAGATTTTGAAAAATCATGGTATGGACAATTGTGACTCGGTCGGAACACCAATGGTAACTTCACCCAAAATTGGAGCCGATTTGTTTGGGAAACCTATTGATCCGAAGAAATATCGAAGCATGATTGGTTCTCTCATGTACCTTCACTATTAGTCGACCCGATATTCATTTTCTTTGTTTGCTTATTAGCGGTTTAGGGCAAAGCCTACCGAACTGCACCTCAAAGAGGTTAAGCGGATCTTTCGGTACACGAAGACATCCATTCACATGGGACTTTGGTATCGAAGGAATCGAATTTGATCTAATTGCCTTTTTGGACCCGCGGTGATCAAGTTACTGCAAAAGTACATATGGAGGAGCACAATTTTTGGGTGAAAAGTTAGTCAGCTGGTCTTCAAAGAAACAAGATTACGCACTTTCAACCGCTGAAGTTGAGTATGTGTCTCTATCTGCGTGTTGTGCTCAAGTTCTATGGATGAGAACACAACTCACAGATTATGGCTTTACTTTTGATAAAATACCTATGTATTGTGACTCGAAAAGTGCTATAGCCATATCATGCAATCATGTTCATCACTCAAAGACTAAGCATATCGAGTCCGCTACCACTTCATCAAAGAGTCGTCGAAAATGGTACTGTTGAATTATTCTTCGTGAAGACAGATTACCAATTCGCCGATCTATTTACTAAAGCCCTTCCAAAAGAAAGGTTTGACGATTTAGTTTGATGAATTGGAATGCGAAAGCCTAACGAGGAGTTAGAACGTCTTCTTGATTCTTCTTGAAAATGATTTTCCAAAAGCTTATTTGTAAATATTTTTGAAAAACAAAATACAAAATTTGAAAAACCAACAAAAGCAAAATGTAAAAATATAAAACTTTCAAAAATACAAAAACAATATAAAATCAAAATCCAAAAATATTCTTCTCACGACATGTCTCTCGTATAATCGATATTCATGCGTTTCTAGAAATGTCATTCAACAATGATACGTGCATGTACAGATGCTTGAGCGAGAGTTCTTTCATATGTTTTCTAAAACATGTCGTTTCTCAAAATTTCTTCAAACAATGGCTTTCGTATACTTGATGCAAACCGGACTAAAATGATGACTTTTGATTATTTTTCAAATCAAAACTCGTGCTTTTATAGAAAACAAATCAAGTGTACGCTTCAGTGCACTACATTTAAAATGGTGAGAAATCATCATCATCTTGAGCACCTTTTCAAGATTGTTCAAAAGATTTTCAAAATCTTTCAAAATATTTTGTGCTCAAGATAACTCCCTCTAAAACCCTTTAATTGATTATGCTTTATTAAAGGGGGAATATAAAACTAAAATGTTCCAAATTCATGTTTAAATCAAATCAGTTTGTCTCCCCAAAAGATTCTAAAATGTTGTTTAATCCGTTGATATCAAAAATATCTTGAATATGCTATTTTTGAGGGGAGGAGGCGTGATTAAAATGTGATCAAAATCGGTGTTTGAATCTCATAATGAGCTCGACTCAGTCGAAACCAATGAATTGACGGGAATCAAAGTCAGTATATGTACCATCTCGAGAAACTTGTGATAGATATGCACCTTCATGGGTCTAACCTCCTTTTCAAGGAGTGTTTACAACTTCAAGTTAGTTATTAGAGCTAGTTGTCACCTAAAAACTGACAATGGAACTCTTTAACTAGGCAAAGTAACCTTGTCTCGTGGGGAATTGTCTATCATGAGCCGATCAATTCAAAAAGTGCAAACTCTACCCTCTATGTGTAGATTTCTGTTAAAACTCATAAGCACATGTGAAGGGGGAGTGTTTATGAAAATATAAAACTCATGGAGTGTTTCAAACATGTTTTCTATCATAAACACTCTGTGAGATTTTCTAGAAAAATGGTTTTATGGCAACATGGGACAGTCATGGAGTTATAAGGTGACTAAGGATAGGAAATTTGTCCTATGATCCGCCAGAGCCGGAGGGATCTACCCAAGGACATCACAAATAGTTAGTATTAGAAGTCCTTAGGAATGATTGAAAAAAAAGGAGTAATGTAAGAAAGGAGAAAGAAGGGGTTGAAGAATTAAAAAGAAATGTAAAAGAAAGGGTGAAAAGAAATAGCCCTCCATAATCAACCTTAGAGAAATGGGTTCAATTCATACGCTACTAGTTGTCACTAGATGACACTGGTATTGAAGACAAAGACGTCATAGACCCAGTGACGTACTGCACTAAACCTTCTAGCCACTGAATTCCTCTTAAAAGGATTTGTTTAATTCTCACTGGGAACCCTACATAATCTATCGACTTTCTCTTAGAGATCGTTGGTATTGAAGAAGGAGACCCTCTCCCTAGTCTCTGCTCAGGAAAACCAAAATGCACTATTGAGTCTAGAACCACGAGATTCACCAAAAGATCTCATAGGATCACTTGACATGACATCGCTTGTTGTTCATCAATAAGGACACAAGTGATATATTCTAGAGTCTCTGCGGATCTTAGCAATGCGCGAGAACATTTATGAGAAGTTTCATTCGTGATCTTGATGATTGAATGGAAACTCTGCCGGGTCAACATCAGCGGCCACGGCAGGTCACTTCGGTAACTCCCCGTGGATTACGCTTAGTGTGTCTCAAACGGTCTGATTTGTGAGGTGATGCTTCGGTGTACCTCGGCGACTCATCTGAATGTAGATGTACCGGTATATCGCGTTATCTCACTTGTGGGACTCAGGAGCGGCCTTTGTGAGAATTAGAGATGTGTTTTCACACTATCTTTGTTAACACCCTCAAAATTCAAACTTGTAAGTGCCGGAATTCGCTTATTACTAACCTGTTTTATGTTTTCTTCTTATGGAAGCTCCGGAGCGGATTGATCGTGCAAACTCTCCACATGCTCATACCAACATCACAAATAAAGTTCTCATCAAAATCAAAGGCTACTCAAAGTTAAAGATGATTCTTCGTCAATGTCAAAGAATCTACAAAGTTTAAAGACTCGAGAACTAAATCATTGGTAACCAAAATACAAATAGAAGTGTGAGCATGGTGGAGAATGACGTGGAAACACCTAACCAACGAAGTTGACAACAACATACAACCACATTAATTGATCACAAAGCATGAAGGAACAAAGATTCAAGACTATTCTATATCTACACACAAAGTTCAAGCTCGAGAAAAGTAAAGACCTAATCAAGTGGAGCATCATTTGAATGACCACCCCTTAGGGGGAGATTGTTAGCCTTAATAGTTTTTATTAGAAGTGATGGTCATTCACGATTAGGAACTTTGTAACGCGTGTTAGATATCGTGATAGAATAGTCAACGGGCTTGTGGATTGGGCTAAGCTTGGTGGTTGAAGTTATGTTGCTAGCCTTATATCAATCCATGTCCAATCCAATCCAAACGAGCCCATGCCAAGCCCATTAGGGCATCTTCTACTTGTACTATATAAACCCCTCAAAGTCTCATTTGAGGGGTGTGCTTGTGTGCTTGAGTGTGTTTTGTGTGTGTTTTCCTTGAAGCAATATACAACTTATTGTTTTCATCTCTCTTCTCACATACACGGTTTTAACATCAAGTCACCATCTCTTCTTATCTTTATTTCTTTCATCTTCACGCATAGTTTGTGTTTGTGTTAACGTGATATACGTGTTGGGTTTGTGATAAGGTTGATAAAAGTAAGGTCCTACAGTATTGGTTGCTGCTGATCGGATCCTACTAATATTGGTTTCTAACGTCGGTTGCTCTTGGTTGTTCTGGAGTTCCTTCTGGTTGATCAGGTGCGTGTCTTATCATATCTCAAAGTGAGTCTGGCACTTTGAAGATAACTTGTTTGTGTATTAATGGTGTAACAAAGACTTGATGAATCTAGTGAAGGGGTGAGATCTATAGATTAAATGTATTTAATGCGCACATTTGCTAACACTTTAAGGAGTTACGTTGTAGTGCTGGTGTTAGTGAAGGGGTGATCTAATTCAGGTGCTTAATGCTCACATTTTCTAGTGTCTCATCTAAGTTTAGAGTCATATGGATAGTACAAGATATAAGACGCATGCTTTGGTGTTTCTATTGGTTCTTCGTTCCTACTGGTAGACTATTTTTATGTTGCTGCTGATTTGATTTTTCTGCTGTTGCACTTTGTTTCTTTTGTTTAGTTGTAAAAAAAATATGGTTAGTATTTTTAAGGGGAACTTATTTACTTACCATCTACATGCATCACTTAAGGGGAAGCGTCTATGAGTTGCACAAGACCCCTCTTAGCAAAAAGGGGAACAAGATTAGTAGCTGTGCAGCGGATTATTTGTGATGACATGTTTTTAGCATTGTTTCTTCATACAGGTTGTTTTGTACTACCAAGAAACTGGAACTTAACCTAGTGAAATTCCAGTTTAGGGGAAGATTGTTGGGAATTGCTGAGTTGAAGATTACAAAACCATGAGCAAGAATGAAGAAAGAAGAAACAACGAGGGTCTATTTTATAATTATTAGGTAGCTTTGTTAGTAAGCTACAATTAGGGTTTTTGTAACCTCCCTCTCCTATATAAAGAGGGTAGGCATTTAGGTGATGGGCATCCATTCGACTCATCCTTTCATTTTTCATATCATAGTTTTCATCTCCTAATGAGAGTCTAGACAGACGATTATAGCATGTGTACATTAGTTGTTGTAGTAATTTTTATTTTCAATAAAGAAAACCTTATTAGTAATGTTGATTGTGTTATCATTATTCCGCTGTGCATTCATTCAATCAATCAATATTGCTTATTCCCTAGTTGAGTCCGGATCTTGGATTCTACATACTATTACAGAGGAAGCTAGGAAACAAGCTAATAAACCTAGATCACCTGTAAGGTATGCTGAGATGTATAGGAACAAGTCATCAGCTCCTAGGGGCAACCAAAGGAGTTGGAATCATGTTAAATCTCAAAAACTAGGTAGTGACTTTGTGATGTACAATAAGGCATGCTATATCTGTGGTAGTTTTGATCATTTACATGCTTATTGTGACTATCATGTTGGGAGAAGGGAAGTCCATGGGAATAAAAGGGTGGAGACTAACAGGTTTCAAAACAATTTGCACCCTAATTCACACAGTCAAATGATTCCAAGAGCAGTTCAACTAAGAAGTGGCCTTAAAACTTTTGCCACTGCTAAAACCGTCAACACTGCTCACCCTAAACCACCTGTTACAAGTGCAAAATCCAAAACAACTTTTGCAAAATCTGAACAAACAGGTAAAAGGTCTTTTTGTAATAAAAAGGTTCAATCTAACCAACAGTGGGTACCAAAAACAAAGCCAGCAGTTACCACTGATTATTCAAAAGTTACCACTGTAAGGAGTGTAAACAAGACCAGGGGACACATGGGAAATGCTGTGAAGGCCTCAACACGTTGGGAATGGAAACCTAAAGGAATAACCTCATCAACCAATCCCAATGATGTATCAATGACCTTTGATAGATATAACTATATTGATACACGAGGCTGATCCAAGTCAATCATGGCTTGGGTCCCCAAAAGAAACTAACTCTTTACTTTTATGTGCAGGAACATCCAAGGACAAAAAGATCAGATCAAGGCTACACAGATAGTGGATGTTCAAGGCACATGACTGGCAACAAGTCCTATCTGTCAAATTTTGTACATTATGATGGGCAGATATGTAGACTTTGGAGGAGGAGTTAATGGAAAAGTTGCTGGTAAAGGGGTCATCAAAACTGGTAACTTGGACTTTGAACCTGTGTACTATATAAAAGAGCTTAAGTATAATATTTTTAGTGTGTCACAAATGTGTGACAAGCAAAACAATGTTCTTTTGACCAAAGATATGTGTTTTGTTCTCTCTAAGGATTTTAAGATGCCTGATGAAAGTCAGATTCTTCTTAAGATTCCTAGAAAAGGCAACTTATATAGCTTTGATATGAACAACATTGTTGCTAAAGATAATTATGCTTGCTTGATTGCAAAGGCCATAGTGGATGAATCCATGTTATGGCATAGAAGACTTGGTCATGTAAATTTCAAAACCATTAATAAGATTGTCAAAGATGGTTTGGTGAGAGGTTTACCTCAGAAAAGATTTGAGAATGATCAAACCTGTGTGGCTTGTCTTAAAGGCAAACAACACAGAGCTTCTTGCAGGTCAAAGTTGGTCAACTCTATTGCTCACCCACTACAAATGTTACATATGGACTTGTTTGGTCCCACATCGTGGCGGCTTAAATCTTAAAGTATTGTCTTGTTGTAACTGATGATTTCAGCAGGTTTACATGGGTTTTCTTTCTTATTACAAAGGATGAAACAACTGGAATCCTTAAGACGTTTATCACACAAGTAGAAAACCAATATGATTTGAAAGTGAAAATCATTAGGTGTGACAATGGGACCGAATTTAAGAATAGAGTTATGGATGATTTTTGCAGAGATAAAGGTATTAAAAGAGAATTTAGTGTTGCTAGAAATCCTCAACAAAATGGTGTTCTTGAGAGGAGGAACAGGACACTTATAGAGCGCTAGAACCATGTTGGCGATTCTAAGTTGCCAATCACTTTTTGAATGAAGCGGTTAACACTGCATGTTATGTGCAAAATAGGGTTTTAGTGGTAAAAACAAAGAACAATAAACCTTATGAGTTATTTAGGGGTAGACCTCCTATCCTTGACTTCATGAGACCATTTGGATGTCATGTATCTATTCTCAATACCATAGATTATCTGGGCAAATTTGAAGAAAAAGCCGATGAAGGGTATTTTGTTGGGTATTCCATGGTTAGTAAAGCTTTCAGAGTATTCAACTTAAGAACCCAATAGATTGAAGAAAATCGTATGTTGAGTTCTGGAAAACAAAGTGAATGTCAAAGGCTGTCGAGAAAGGCTGTTTGATCTTGATACACTAACCCATACTATGAATTATGTACCTATCTCTACAGGTACATCTTTTATGATTTTGCGAGGTTCGAGAAGAGTTTCTTGATGATGATGAACCCTGCAAGGATCAAGTAGATGATCAAGATGAATTCAGTTTGCCTCTTTGGGACTATGCAAATAATGATGATATTCCAAAGACTGGAGATGCTCATCCTTCTAATGATTACGTAAGGAAGGTAGCAACATGAACACTGAAGATCCTAAAGCGTGGAAATTGATTCCACTGCTAGGCGAAAGTTTCCACTGCAACACCGAAGTGGAAAATACAACTCGATTCTGAGAGGAGCTCAAGCCAATGATGTTGAAATCTCAAATATGCCAAATGAGATTGCGGTTCCTCGACTCCCTACTTTAATTCATAAATCACATCCTTTTGAAAATGTGATTGGGGTCATCAATTCACCGTGAAGACTAGAAGACAAACAAAATTGTGCGATATTCATGGATTCATTAGTGAAATATATGAATCTAAGACTCATGAAGACAAGAATGAATGTCTCTTTTGTGTTTTTCTCATCACAAATGGAGCCAAAGAATGTATACAAGGCACTTGAAGATGAAAGTTGGGTAGAAGCAATGCAAGAAGAGTTGCTCCAATTCAAGCTTCAAAAGGTTTGGGTGCTTTGTGATTTGCCTTCTGGCAAGAAGGTAATAGGTACTAAATGGGTGTTCAGAAACAAGAAGGATGAAAGAGGATTTGTTATCAGGAATAAAGCTAGGCTTGTGGCTCAAGGATACACTCAGGTGGAGGGTATTGACTATGAAGAAGTGTTTGTCCCAGTTGCACGAATTGAAGAAATCAGGCTGTTCTTAGCCTATGCATCCTTTATGGGCTTTAAAGTGTATCAAATGGATGTAAAAAGTGCTTTTCTATATGGGCAAATTGATGAGGAGGTTTATGTTTCACAACCTCCAGGCTTTGAAGACCCTGAATATCCTAACAAAGTGTACAGGGTGGTTAAAGCATTGTATGGCTTGCATCAAGCACCAAGAAAATGGTATAAAACCTTGACTACTTATCTTCTTGATAATGGGTTTCATAGAGGCAGAGTGGATCAAACTTTGTTCATCAAGAAAGACAAGAATGATATCTTGTTAGTTCAGGTATATGTTGATGATATCATTTTTGGATCTACAAAGACAGAGATGTGCAAAGAATTTGAAAAACTAATGAAAGAAGAATTCAAGATGAGTTCTATGGGTGAACTCACATTCATCTTGGGACTTCAAGTACAACAAAATCCAGATGGTATTTTCATCAATCAAGATAAATATGTGGCTGAGATACTAAGGAATTTCAAGTTCACTGATGCAAAGTCATCCAGCACCCCTGCAAACAAGACTACACATCAACTCCTGAAAGAAAATAATGGTGAGGCAGTTGATGTGTACATGTACAGGTCTATGATTGGTTCTTTGATGTATGTTACATCATCCAGACCAGATATTATGTTTGTAGTGTGTGCCTGTGCAAGGTTTCAAGTCACTCCCAGGTTCTCTCACTTAACTGCTGTGAAGAAGATTTTCGGATATCTTAAAGCATTTCCCACTCTGGGATTATGGTACCCTAGAGAATCACCTCTAGATTTGGTTACTTACTTAGATAGTGACTATGCTGGAGCTAGTTTGGATAGAAAATCTACAACAGTGGATGCCAATTTCTTGGCAAAGATTAGTGTCATGGCGGTGCAAGAAACAAACAATGGTGGCTAATTCATCAACCGAGGCAGAGTATGTGGCTGCTGCAAGTTGCTGTGCTCAAGTTCTATGGCTTTAGAATCAACTTCTGGACTATGGGTACAATTTCATGAATACCATCATTCATATTGACAATAGCAGTACCATTTGCATTATTAAGAATCCAGTTCAACACAAAAAGACTAAACATATTGAAATTAGACACCATTTCATAAGAGACTGTTATGAAAAAGGACTAATTCAAGTTGTCAAAATCCATATTGATGACAACTATGCTGATTTATTAACAAAAGGACTTGATGTGGGTAGATTTCAGTATTTGGTAACAAGTATTGGAATGTTAAATCCATAAAATTTTTGTGTCAAATGGTCTTTGGTGTTGAGTGGAAGTCTTTGGGTACTAACATTGTTGTATTAGTATGTATATGTTATATGTTTTTGTGCTTGTGTTTTTGCTTGTTCAATAACTTTTATGCATCATAGATGGGAGTTGATTTTAAAGGGTGTATAACTGAGATACACAACAAATGGTTATTGATTCACCATGTATAATCCACATAAGAATCAACTAGTCCAGAGCAAACGGCTACTGGTAAAGACTTGACAAATCCGTTTATGGTTGATAGTTTACCAAAAACTATGTGGTTATCAACTCACCATATTCTTTATGATTAAGAGTTGGCTAGTCCATAGCAAACGGCTCATGGTAAAGACATATCAAATCCGTTGATACCTGGTAGTTTGCTAAAAACTATGATAAGAGCAGTCTAGTTTTTAATATGTTTTTCTTTACCACTTGCTCTTTGAAATTTTTGTGAAAAATTACCACTGCTAGTTCACAGTTTCCACTGACAGTGTTATTTTTACCACTGATGATCTAGCCGTTACAATGCTTTGTGTAAGTAACTAATTTTTACTAGCCGTTGTAGAAAAATTGCTTTCCATATATATAGGGTAACTTTTAGAAGATTATCTACTTTCCTATTTGATATTTATCCCCTAAAGATAAATACTTTCCTTAGATAATCTTTCTTGCGCAAAACTCTTAAACCCTACCTCTATATATCTTTTGTCTCAATTGGCTAGTTATTCCTTCAATTCTTACTGACATAATATCTTTTTCATCAAAAGTTTATATGGCACCATTAAAATTTGCAGATGAGCACAACCAAATGGCCTACTTAGAAAAGTCAAACGACAAGAGTGGCCCTGTTTTTCATCAGATTGTGGACTTTCTCAATACTACCCATATAAGGTATGCTTTACTTTTAAATCCCACAATCTATATCTCTCAAATCAAACAGTTTTGGACTTCTGCTCAGTCCATAACATTTGAGAATAGAGATACACATGAAACATTGGATGCTCTAAGAGCCACTGTGGACGGGGTAACTATTGATGTTACTGAGGCATCATTGCGGAAAATTCTCCAATTGGATGATCTCAATGGTATCATCACATTGCCTATGCCAGAAATACATGAAAATTTATCATCCATGAGGTTTGATACCACTGGTAAAAAGGCTACTTTCAAAAAGAGTGGTTTTTGTCCCCACTGGAGATTTTTGATACATAATCTTTTGCATTGCCTAAGTCCAAAGAAACCATATTATGAACAATTCAGTTCAACAATGGCTTACCCTTTGGTTTGTCTAGCTTTAGATAGGACTTTTAATTGGTCAAAATATATTTTTCAAAGTATGCAAGGCAATGTAAAGAGTTCAACAAAAAATTTAATGTATCCAAGGTTTGTGCAAGCAGTGCTAAATGAGTTTCAACTGCAACCCCATAAAAACATCTACAAAATCCATTGCCTTAAGCCTAAAGTTTTTCAAAACATGAATAAAGATGGCAATATGGATTTTACACCTCCCTTTCCTCAAATGCTTGCAAAGATTTCACAAGTACAAACTACACAAATAATCACTGTTCCACACATTGATTATACTCCACCAGTTTCTCACACCTATGAGAGGAGGCAAAAACAGCCAACTCCTCCCATTACAACACAGCATGTACCTGATCCTTATGGTTTAGGCACAAGTAGTGGTGGTTCTAGACTTCAACCTAGTCCAACTAGGGAGGAATCTGAACCAATGCCCTATGATTCACCTCTCCCAACAGGTTACACAGTTGGAAGTGTTGAGGGCAGTGGGCAACCAATGGAATTGATGGAAATTTGTACAACATTAGCAAAGCAGGTTAAATCTCTGGAACAAGACTTGGCACAACTTAAGGAGCAGCATGCAAAGAATATTACATCTTTGAAGGAGGAGATTCAGACCTTGAAAGAAGATTTGCAGGGGTTGAAAAACAAAAGGAAAACTGCAAAGATAGTGATCTCATCTCCATCCTCACCTGATGATGGTGATTCAACTGATTTTAGTAAAGATTTGAGTAATTCTCCCAAACAGGAGGAAAACAGA
Organism: Chrysanthemum makinoi; assembly: GCA_910596185.1. Classification (NCBI taxonomy): domain Eukaryota; kingdom Viridiplantae; phylum Streptophyta; class Magnoliopsida; order Asterales; family Asteraceae; genus Chrysanthemum; species Chrysanthemum makinoi. The sequence continues at coordinate 221,203,317 of OU343217.1, forward strand.
TCTTTGAAACTCGGGGAGGAAAATTGATTTTGAAGATGAAGGTGTTACTAGTAAAGGTGCAGAGGGAGCTGATACTCAAGAAGAGCAACTAGAGCAAGATATTTTTAGTACTGCAACTACAGATTTTACCACTGATTCAATTTCCACTGCATAGCCAAATATTCCCACTGCTGAACATGATGTTGCCACTGCAAGTGAAGAAATTGATAAGCGAAGAAAGACAAAGGTAAAGCTGTTATGCAAAGCAAGAAGAAAACAAAAAGAAAGATTTCAAAAAAAGAACAAGTTCAGATTGCTCATGATGCTGAAGTTGCAAGAAAATTTATGAAGTTGAAGTTGCTGAAAAGAAAAAGCTTGAAGAATTGGAGATTGCAAGCTTTATGGAGGCTAAAAGGTTAGATAGAATGGAAGATCCAATAGAAGATCCACTTTCCGCTGTTCCACCTACAGTTCTTAGAGAAAAGACTCTAGAGTTTTCATATGTGCCTACTGAAGAAGAAATTGAGTTCTTGATTGCAAATGATCCAGTAATCAAGAAGAAGGTAATTGATCTTGTAACTGATAAATCTTTAACTGAAGAACAAAGAACTACTCAGTTGAAGGATTTTATTCAGGTGAAGAATAATCAAGCACTTCAAGAGGTAATTGGTTCAATCAGAAAAGGTCAAAAGAAACCAAGGCAACCAACTAAAGCATAAGTTATTGCATACATGAAGACTTATTGTTGCAATGTTGGTGGTTGGAAAAGACATCAATTCAAAGGAATGTCTGATGTTAAAGTTGAAAGTATCTACTATAGAGTTCAAAGACAAGATAAAGATTTCATTCCAATGAACTCTGAAGAAGAAGCAAGAAGGTATCCTGGTTTGAAGAGAAAGGCCAAAGACAAGTGATTCTCGACCGCTAAGAAGACAAAGTTTGTGAAGAACAAGAAGTTCCAACCGAGAAATTCATGAAGAACAACTGACCGATATGATTGTGATTGAAGAAGAAGATTTTTATCCGAACCACCGCAAGTCGGACATCCTATCATTGATGGAAGTGTTTACTTGCTAGCAACTTTGTTCCAACATGGAAGATTACAAGGCTAGGTGGTGAAACTTCATCATTTATTCAGTTTGAAGATCTTATCAAAGCTTTTGACAGAGATGATCTTGATACACTATGGAAGTTAGTTCAAGAAAGGTTTGATCTTTGTCAAGATCTCAAAGATATGAAGGAGATGCAATTATGGGTTAATCTTAGAAGGCTCTATGAACCAGATGTTAATGATGATTTCTGGAAATTCTCATGTTCATGTCCCGGTACTAAATGGTTCTACTATGATTCATGTGAAGTTCATCATGTTTCTACAACAAATGGAGTAGATGCATTTATGCTTCTTTGAGAAAGAATATCCACTCAGAGCTGGAATTCTCACAGTGATGTTATGTACTAATATAAGAGTTCATGAAGACAATGAGAAGGTCAGAGCATTGTTACTTAGGCTTCAAGATCAATGTTCAAGATCTATTCAGAATTTAAGGAAGAAGTGAAGTGTTTGGTAGAATTCCCCAAATCCTTGAAGATGATGCAGATTGAAGAAACTTATTGATTTGTAGAGAAATCATAAGTTTAGGGGAGGATTGTTGGGAATAATCTGTTATCACTTATAGCTGTGGAAGACACTGCTAAGTATTATACTAGCAGTGGAAACGTATTACCACTGCTGGCACATTATTACCACTGCTATTAGATAATTGTTAGGAAAACGTGTTTAGATAAGTATAGAAAAGATCTTGTGTATATTCTATATTGTTAGCTTTATACTTATCTTGTAAAGGACTCCTTGTGCTATAAAAGGAGGTCCTAGGTCATTGTCTTAGGTACTTACTTACATACGTATCATTCACATAAGCTTCAAGGTGTAACCCTAGTGATAAGCAAGATCACTCGTATTATTCATTAATAATATTGGAGCTTAGTTTTGTGTTTAATCTGTGTTCACTTACAATACATCATATAATACATCTTCTAAGTATTACTAAGTAAATTTCGCGTGCTTATTAATATAATACAAAATATCGCTGACACAAGGTGTGTGTCCAGATCCATCAGATTCTCATCAGTCCCTAGACCAAGTCAGAGGATTCCTAATGGAACTCATGACATTGGTGCATCAGAGGTCCCTGACGAAGAATCATCAGTAGTCCCTAATGAGGTTGTGGTTCAACAACATGAACCTATGCTCAGAAAGAGCAAAAGGGTCAGGAATCCAAAGTCATTAGGACCTGAGTTTCAATTATATTTAATTGAAGGAACAAGGGATGAGGTCTTTGACCAATACTCCTATTGCTTCATTGTTGAGGATGATCCCAAGACATTTGAAGAAGCAATGAAGTCCCAGGATATTGCTTTCTGGAAAGAAGCAATCAATGATGAGATGGATTCCATCATGGGCAATAACACTTGGGTGTTGGTTGATCTACCACCTGGTTGCAAACCATTGGGTTGCAAATGGATTTTCAAAATAAAAATGAAGGTAGATGGAACTATTGAAAAGTTCAAGGCTAGACTAGTCATTCAAGGCTTTAAACAAAAGTAAAGGATAGACTATTTTGATACTTATGCCCCTTGGCTCGTATCAGTACCATAAGACTCCTGATTGCTTTGGCATCTATTCACAATCTGATTATTCATCAGATAGATGTGAAAACGGCTTTCTTGAATGGTGAATTGGATGAGGAGGTTTATATGAACCAACCCTAGGGCTTCATCATGCTTGGCAATGAAAAAAAGGTGTGTAAACTGATTAACTCTCTTTATGGACTAAAGCAGGTACCTAAGAAATGACATCAAAAATTTGATGAAGTGGTTTTGTCTAGTGGTTATGTTCTTAACCAAGCTGACAAATGTGTGTATAGAAAATTTGATGAATCTGGTAAAGGAGTCATCATTTGCCTATATGTTGATGACATGCTGATCTTTGGCACTGACCAAAATCAGGTTGACATGAAAAAGGAATTTTTGTCATCAAGGTTCTCCATGAAGGACATGGGGTGATGTTATCCTTGGTATAAGGATTAAACATGAAAGTAAAAGAATTTCTATCTCTCAGTCTCATTATATTGAGAAGGTGTTGAGGAAATTCAATTACTTTGATTGTACTCGTATGAGTACACCTATGGATACTAGTGAGAAGGCGATGCCTAATAATGGCAAGGCGTATCTCAACTTGAGTATTCTAGGGTAATTGGTGCCGATGTATGCCATGACTTGTACAAGACCGATATTGCTTTTGCAAATGGGTAAATTGAGCGGGTATACTAGCAATCCTAGTGCTCATCAGCGGCAAGCGATTCGGAGGGTATGAAGTATCTAAGAGAACTATGGATTATAGTCTCTCATATATTGGTTATCCTTCAGTATTAGAAGGATACATTGATGCAAGTTGGATCAGTAACACTGAAGACAATTCGTTTACCAGTGACTGGGTATTCCTACTTGGTGGATGTGCAATTTCTTAGGCATCCAAGAAGCAAACTTACATCACTAGTTCAACAATGGAATCTAAATTTATGGCCTTAGCAGCTCCTGGTAAAGAAGCTGAATGGTTGAAAAACTTGCTTCTTGAGATTCCATTGTGGCCTAGCACCTATTTCTATCCATTGTGATAGTGCAGCTACATTGGCGAAGGCTTATAGCCAGATGTACAATGGGAAGTCTAGACACTTGGGTGTCAGACATAGCATGATTTGTGAGCTTATCATGAATGGGGTGGTGTCTATAGAGTTTTTCAGATCTCAACAAAATTTAGCTGATCACTTAACGAAGGGTTTGGCTAGAGACTTGGTTATAAAGTCTGCTAAAGGGATGGGTTTAAGTCCAACTTAGTCACTGCATGCTAAGACACCCAACTCCCTCATGAGGAAACTTGGGAGCTGAGTTCAATGTAGAAAGCTGAACATTTAGTGGACTGGAGCACATGTTTATTTTACATCCCAAGGTTGTGCTCAGAACCTGCTGAAAAGGAGGATGAAGTCTTTACTTCTTAATGGTTAATTTCTTTGAAAAAATGCTTGGTAGGATCATGAATAAAGAGGAACCACCTATGTGAATGTTGAAGTTTTGCCGCTTCAGGGAGCTTTGGACTTTTGGCTCTTACAACATTTATGAATTTGGATATGGACACATGGCTTGTATAGTGTCAGGAGCTTTTAAGTGTTTGAAAACTTGTGTGTATTTTATCTTCAGGTATTCAGATGGGTTGAAGGGTTCAATTCTTAAAACACCCTGATTCTCGAATATTTGAACGTGTAATGTACTAAGATGGAAATTCAATCCTCAGGATATTTTCTTTTATGCACATGTTTTGTTTGATGTTTGATTTTCATGCAAAGGAAGTGAACTAAATTTTGGGAGGATTGTTGGAAAATTTAGTGCACTTTTGGGATTAGTTCACACCTGGTAATGGGTTAGGAGGTACGGAGTGTACACCCATAAGGTCCCTGAACACCCTGACTCTATAGTGGTGAGATTCAGAAGTTAGTACTGGTAGTGCTAAGTTAGTACTGGTAGGCAAGTTTCTACTGGTAGTGCTAAGTTAGTACTGGTAGGCAAGTTTCTACTGCTAGTACTGGAATCAACTTGTAACAGGCATTGACCTATTCAAGTGGCAGTTACAACTGCATAATGACCACGTTTAATTGGTCATGTAACCACTATTAACTATAATTGGGATAATTATGAGGCGATTAATGGGCCGATTAATCCTCATAATTCCATTTGACTAGTTAAGAGTAATTTCCTATAATTAGGAAATTGGATTATGCATAAGAGACACAAGGAAAACATAAACACTTGTAAGCAAAAGGGTTATTGATTTTGTGCCTAATTCAATAACAAACATTTGGTGTTATCCCAAGTAGATATTTGTGATACCCAGGCATTAGGGTCGAATAGTTTACTTTTGAAAGTGATAACATGATTCCAAGTGATATCCGGTAACCTGTTTTGGTATCTGATAAGCTATTGATTATCTTACCCTGTTTCTGGGCGTATTACCACCAACAATAATAACAAGAAAAATAAAAGTGGACATGTATGTGATTTCAATAGATTTGGGTGGGTATATATATGTTATTTACAAGTTTGGATGGGGATATATGAAATTATTGAAGCTTAGATGAGGATATATGCAATTGCCCCTTAAATAAAATATGACTTATTGTAGAAATCCTTAATCTTATCACTTTATATTTTCAGTCATAATTTTCGATTAAATGATAAACAAAACACTTTTCACATGACTAACTGAGATAACAATTTCTATATTATGATAATAAAATCAAATTCAAAACATCCCCTTAGTTGTAATGCTTTAACATGGATATGATGAATCTTGAGTTCGGATCTCATATGCATTATCAACTTCCTAAGGATCGTGTGACACTCATCGACTGAAGCTTTAATGTCATTTGTTTAGACTGAAAGTATGTATTATATTATCCATTTGGCAAATAGTTTTTTTTCTTGGGTCAATGAATTCCCAAACTCCATTAAACTAGGATTTGAAGATAAAATAACCTAAGTGTTTAATAACCTTAAACACACGCAAGTCACTGAATGAACAGTTGTTCAATGAGTCATCTTTAAGAAGCTCAGGACGAGCCTAAGTAGAAAGGTTCTCCATTCAGTGAGGCGGGACTCAGTGAATGCTACCTGAGCCAAAGAAGAAGATGATGGGTTCAGTGAGTGATGACAATATCTCACTAAACTCCAAGTCTCCTCAACTATGAAGACTGAAGAAATAAAGACTAAAGAGACTGAAGGCTAAGACTGAAGTGAAGGCGGGACAAGGCGGGATAAGTTTGAAGCGACTAATGGGGAGTCCTTATCAAGCAAAGGTCAAACTTTCCATGAAAGGCTAAAGACAAGATTAGTGTCATCACTGCTACTCAGAAAGCACCGTTGTCCCATTCCTAAAGTAGACATAGTAACAGAGACAAAATACATAAGTATTTTGTCCAAACTAGCTTAGGTCATCTTTGTATTTTTCAATAATGGTTGTAAACTGTTGGGAATTCTATTATATAATAATTCTGCTGAAGATACTGCTAACGAATTCTGCTGAAGTTCTAGATTCTGCTGAAGAAGTGATTCTGCGGAAGTAGTAAAACCGCGTAGTTTGTTTCTGCGGATATAGATATTCCGCGTATTTTATAGTTAGTTAGGATATTCATGAGCTTTATTAGGAAGTGATAATGTATATCTCTTTTAGTTTTATGATTATACGTTTCTTGGGAAACGGTTTAGGGTTCCTTGTCTATAAAAGGAATACATTAGTATGAATGATGTACGAGTTTGAAAAACAAGTTTTAGTATTATTAAAAGATCTATAGAGGATCATAGTATTCTTAGTAACAATTGTTCTTACTTGTGTTTGATTTCCGCTTTAGAATACAAGTAATAGAGACTGTCTATTAGTGTGTTTGTGATTACATAAACATTACTAACGATCCATGAGCGCTCAAAGATCTATCAAGGTCTAAGGTTCAACAAGTGGTATCAGAGCCTCGGGAGAGTCTCTGTGATACTATGAACATCCTTTTCTTTACACCCTCACAACCAAAACAACCATAACAATGCCTGGATCAGACGATGGAGAGGAAGTTACTCAAAGTCAAAACACCACATCTTTGCAACAACTCAATCTCACAAACAGAAATGCAAAGTTCCCATACCTCAAGAAGGAGGAGTATGAATTGTGGGCTATGAAGATGCAGAATTGGATCTCCAATATTGATTGGAACCTTTGGGAAGTTGTCCGTAAGGGTAACAGTTTGAAGAAGTGCGTCAAAGATGCTGATGGTGTTATTACCATCGTTGGTCCCAAAACTGCTGAAGAGATACTGGCTGTTCAGAGAGAAAATAAAGTTAGAACTATTCTACTTCAGGCTATACCAGATGATCACGGCTAGGTTTGGTGGGAACGATGAGTCAAAGAGGATGAGGAAATCAATGCTGAAATAGCAGTTTCAAGAATTCCAATTCTCTGTGGATGAATGTCTTGTGCTCTCTAAAGACTTCACACTTCCAGAAGATACATCAATTCTGCTGAGAGTTCCCAGAAGCCACAATTTATACACATTCAATTTGAATGATGTTCAACCAGAAGGTGATCTAACATGTTTGGTGGCAAAAGCATCCCTAGATGAGTCTACAAAATGGCATAGAAGGATGGCTCATGTGAACTTCAAGACCATTAACAAGCTTTCTAAACTTGGTCTAGTTGAAGGACTTCCTTCCAAAGTCTTCACCAATGAACACAATTGTGTTGCCTGCAACAAAGGAAAGCAACACAGAGCCGCATACAAAGCCATTACAATTGTGAGCACTATCTTAGAACCTCTTCAGTTGCTGCATATGGATCTCTTTGGTCCAACCCAAATCAGGAGTATTGATCACAAGTATTTTTGCCTGGTAATCACTGATGACTATAGCAGGTTTTGTTGGGTATTCTTTTTGAGAACTAAAGATGAAACATCTCAAAATTTAAAAGAGTTCATTACCCTTGTTGAAAACCAGCTTAACAAAAAGGTTAAAGGTATTAGGTGTGAAAATGGGACAGAGTTCAAAAATGCTGTATTAATAGAACTCTGTAAGTCTAAAGGGATAAAAAGGGACTATAGTAATCCAAGAACCCCACAACAAAATGGGGTTGCTGAAAGAAAGAATAGGACCTTAATAAAGGCAGCAAGATCCATGCTTGCAGACTCTAAATTGCCTACTATGTTCGGGGGCAGTAAGCCTGCTTGTTATGTTCGAGCAAGTATCTATTACTAGACCTCATTTCAAGACACCTTATGAACTTCTCACGAGGAAAGTTCCTGATATTCATTACCTCAAACCTTTTGGATGTCAAGTGACCATTTTGAACACTAGTGATCCTCTGGGAAAATTTGATGAGAAAGGCGATGAGGGGTATATTGTGGGTTATTCAGCTCATAGTAAGGCTTATAGGGTATATAATTTAAATGCTAAAAAGATTGAGGAGACACTTAACCTGAGATACCTAGAAGATAAGCCTAATGTTCAGGGTCATGGTCATGTTTGGTCCTTTGACTGGATTACTAACGATTACTTGGGTTATACTAGATATGTTGCTAACCAATCTGCAGGTACACAAGAGTCTCCCACTGACAATGCAGGTACCCTGGATGATGACTCAGATAGTGAGTTTGAGCATGATGAACAACCAATTCTTGTACCTTCCTTCTCCCCTAACCATTTTGCATGTGATAGTTCTAAAGTAACTTCTGATGAGCATGGAGATGAGTCACACTATGCAGAGGACCTTTCTAGACACAAGAAGCAAGAGCATGCAGCCAACCTAGAAGCTGAGAGGCTTGGTGTGGAGTTTGCAAGAGATGCTGAGGCACTAATCAGACAATCAGCACAAGCAGTTAGTGGAAACCATGATTCTCCTGACAGTTCTCCTATTTCTCCTGACATCACCAAATCTGTTGACAGCCCTGCTACATCTACTCCTATTTCTACTAGTGTGTCCACAGACTTTGAAGCACCAAATACACGATTTCCAAGTCCTTCAGATCTTGGTAATCACCAACCCAAAGCTGGAATCTTCACCTCACCTTCCTATGACAGTGATTTTGAACCAACTGTGACCAATCTTGACACCACAATTGATGTCAACCCCACTGCTACAAAAAGGATCAACATTGCTCATCCTCAATCAAATGTTATTGGTGATCCTTGAGCACCTGTTCGAACTAGAAGTACTGTGACAAGTTCTAAGTATGGTCAAGTTGCTTTTCTTTCCTATGTCTCTAACTAGCAGAGGGACAATCACACAGACTTTAAACATTTTTTGTTTGCTTGCTTGCTTTCTCAAGTGGAACCAACGAGTGTTACTCAAGCTCTTGAAGATTCAAGTTGGCTTGAAGCAATGAAAGATGAGATGCAACAATTTAAGAATCACCAGGTTTGGATATTGGTACCACTACCTGATGGGAAGATTGCAATTGGGACAAAATGGATCTTGAAGAATAAAAGAGATGCAAGGGGTATTGTGGTAAAAAAAACAAAGCACGATTAGTGGCTCAGGGTTCAGGCAAGAGGAAGGAATTGATTATGATGAATTTTTTGCACCTGTAGCTAGAGTTGAGGCCATTCGAATCTTCTTGGCTTATGCATCTTATATGGGGTTCATGGTTTATCAGATGGATGTGAAAGGTGCTTTCTGTATGGTGAAATTGAAGAAGAAGTATATGTCACTTAACCCAAAGGATTTGAAGACCCAGATCATCCAAAGTATGTATACAAGGTTGTCAAAGCTCTCTATGGACTACATCAGGGACCAAGAGCATGGTATGCTAGGCTATCAGCATTTCTGCTAAAGCATGGTTACAGAAGAGGTGCCATTGACAAAACACTCTTCCTCAAGAAGAATAATAGAGATATCATTATTATGCAAGTTTATGTGGATGACATTATCTTTGGCTCCACTAAAGAAGCTTGGTGCAGGGAGTTTGAGGAGTTAATGAAGGGAGAGTTTCAGATGAGTGCTATGGGGGAGCTTACTTTCTTTTTGGGTCTACAAGTTAAGCAGAAACCTGATGGTATTTTTATCAGTCAAGATAAATATGTGAGAGACATTTTGAAGAAGTTTGATATGGAAAATGTCGAATGCCACTACACCTTATGAAGCTCCAAAACCAAAGAACAATTTTGAGCAGATCTGCTGTGAATGTTCACTTATACTGAGATCCATGATTGGTTCATTAATGTATTTAACGACTTCTAGGCCGACATTACCTTTCTCTGTGAGTGCTTGTTCTAGACATCAGGTCACTCCACTTACTTCCAACTTGAATGCAGTAAAAAAGATCTTCAAGTACCTAAAAGGCCAACCCAATTTAGGTCATTGGTACCCAAAAGAGTCTCCTTTTGTGTTTGAAGCATATAGTGATAGTGATTATGCTGATGCGAATCTGGATAGGAGATCCACAACTGGAGGTTGCCAATTTCTTGGTAGGAGATTGATTTCTTGGTAATGCAAGAAACAAACTATTGTTGCTACCTCATCTGAAGCGAGAATATGTTGTTCGCCAATTGTTGTGGTCGGTACTATGGATAAAAATCAATTCTTTGGATTATGGGTTTAATTTCATGAACACCACAATCTTTATTGATAATCAAAGTACCATATGCACAGTTAAAAATCCAGTTTTTCATAATAGAACTAAGCATATTGAGATCAGGCACCATTTTATAAGAGATACATATGAAAAACAATTGATAAAGGTGCTTAAGATTCACACAGATTATAATGTGGCAGATTTATTGACTAACGCTTTTGATGGACCCAGGTTTCAACACCTAGTTGTCCATATTGGGATGCTTAACCCTCAACTGCTAAGTTTGAGGGGAGGCAAAGGCCTCAGGGGAGGCATATGCCTCAGGGGAGGATTGTAGTTGTCTAACTTGTAAATTTTATAGATTATTGTTTATATTTTTGTTTGCTAACACTAACAAGCTAATGATTTTTAAGTTTTGTATGTTTTGTTTTGGGTTGTTTGCTACTTTGTGTCTATTTTGTAGAATGCCTTTATGAGCAGTTACTTATCTTAAGTTGAAGTTCACCAAGTTTGATTAAATGGGAATATGGTCATGTAAGCTTAAAGCTTGTTTCTACTGAAGACAAGTACTGAAGTAAAGTTGTTCATTCATTCAAGAAACAATTTACAGCTTACAAGCAACTTCAAATGAAACTAAAGACCATCCATATACAAAATATACCAAACATATTCTAGTTCCTATCATCTATTACAAAAGCTGATGGATATACATGACCAGTACGATGAAGAAGCTGAAGATGAAAATGGAAGGATGGACTGATGAAAACGACGATGGATGCATTTGTGATATGAGAAATCTTCAGTTGTTCCATCTACTCGTTCCACCATAAAGCATCACACCACCTTCTACTCTACCTTCCCTTTTCCCTTTCCCTTCACCTCTGCCTCCTTGCCCTTTCCCTTACTTCCATGGTATGAAGCACCAAATCCTGGAGCAAGAAGCGCAATCACCACCTCACTTGTTTTTGGAAGTGGTGGATTTCTGGCATTTGGCCTAGGTTGGGGTTGGGGTTGTGAAGGTTGGGGCTTCTCTACACCTGCTGATGTCCTCTCCTCTTCTTCTCTCACCAATCTATTGAAGATTGGCTCTAGACGCTCTATGGAGTCATCAGAACCCCTAGATGAATCACTTGGATTCACTACACTATCATCTTCAGAAGAAGGAAGAAAGGGGGACTTCAAAGGACGAGGTTCATCTTGATGATGATATCAAAACAATGGGTGTGAGTCATCGCTGGATGATGACGATGATGAGGAGGAAGTTAGATTGATGATTTCTGGTTTGGTAGACATGTTTGTTATTGCTGATTATGGAATTACTAGAGAAATTAGGGTTTTGAAGTAAATTGGGGTAATTGATATGTGTTAATTGTGAATTGGGATTATCTTATAGGCGAAGTCAAGGGCTGATGGCAATTAATGCGAGTTGGGTGTCACAGTAAAACTCAAGATATTTACCGAAGATACTTTTACACTTGAGTTGATTTTGCTGATTGACTTCCTTCAGCAGATTGGCCTTCATTTCTGCTGAAGCGTTAAATTTGAAATTGGTTGGAGTTACTTTACACGTCATATCTGGTCAACGATTTGTTCCGATATTTTTGACCATAATTGGGTAACTTCTATTTATCACCTATTTCGCATAATCTTCGCCCAAAATCAACTGATTCCCTCTTCAATCAATTTAAACACATTTCCATTTGCTTGATTCATAACCTATTCTCACAATTTCTCACATGACGGCACTTCCATTTAAGAAAGATCACAACAAGGTTGCTTTTCTGGGAAAAGCAAAGGGACATGAACTGTATGAACCTATGGTGGATTTCTTGAAGCGTTCCAAGATTCGTTATGCTCTAACACATTCTCCAAATGTGATATTTGAATCGTTGGTTGAACAATTCTGGGCATCTGCTACTAAACGGAGTGACACAGAAATGGTAGCAACGATTGATGGAACAGAGTATGTGGTGACTGAGGCTTTGATTAGGACACAACTTCGTTTGGATGATGAAGGTGGGGTTTATCACACCAACACTGAAGAGATACTTGCTGGGTTAAGAGCTGTTAGATACCAAAGTACTAACACATATATGTGGCACAAGAATAAGTTTTGCCCCACGTGGAGGTTTTTGGTGCATACATTACTTCAGTGCCTAAGTAACAAGTCAGGAGGATGGGATCAATTCTCTACCCAATTGGGTTGTGGTATTGTATGTCTTTCACAAGGTTTAACTTATAATTTCTCTAAGTTTATTTTTGATAATATGGTAGAAAATATTCAAAGGAAAAAGCATAAGTTTCTAATGTACCATCGGTTTTTACAAATTATATTAGACATAACAACCCAAGACAGAGTCTTTTGTCCCATAGGAGCTCTTAGTGCTAAATTGTTTGCTTCCATGAAAACTCATTATGTTGGGACACATCACCCTTTGCTAGAAGCTATGTTGCCACATGGAATATGCTGCTGATGAGGGTAATGTTGCTGGTGCTACACCCTCTCCTCATGCTGCTGCTGATGGTACTCCATCAATTGCTATTGATGAGGGACCCTCCATAACTGCTGAAGCATTAAATGTTTCTCCTAACCAACGTCCTCCTTCACCTTTTCCTCTGTCACCTAGTCCTAGTCCATCACCTACTCATGTTGCTCCTGATGAGCTTGAACCTGAGATCACTATACTGACCACACCTAGTCCAGTTAGAGAGCCATTTGATGATAGCTCTCCTATTTTTGAGCATGTACATGTTTCTCCTGAAAGGCCCAATGAAGCTCCCATTACCACTAAGCAATCTGCTGGCGGAGCTGAGGACCCTATTACACTTACCTCTGTATATGCTTTGCTGAACAGGTATGTGAAAGAGGTTGATGATCTCAGAAAGGAGATACCAAATCCTCACTTGGTGGTGAGATTGTGGTGTTGAAGAAGAAGGTTCAGGAGTTAGAAACAAAACTTGGGCAGCATAATAAAAGGAAGTTTGTCGTTACCTTTGATGATGAGCAAGAGGATATACAGTAGGATTCTCTTGAATTCTTGGCTGATGTTGCTCAACAGACTCATGATTCTTCTCAAATTGCTGTTGTATTCTCAAAGCAAAAGGAACCTATTCAGTTTACAAGACGAAGGAGAAGACAGTATTTGAGAAAGGATTCCACTTAATCTTCTAAGGTGCTAATACCTTCAACAGATCCTCATGTAATATTTGTTGCTGGGAGAACTTTTGCTCTGGATCCTGATGCTGCTGTTTCTCCTACACATGTTGAAGATCCTTCTCAACATATTACTCCTGATGCTTCAATTGGTGTTTCTTCTGAGGCTATTGACACAGTTCCAATTGTTGATATTCCTCATAAGGATTCTTCTAATGAGCCTGCTATCAATGTTTCTACTATGGATAGTTCTGACAAAGGGAAATGTTGGGAATTGCCGATTTAAAAATTCCTAACAATCTTCCCCTGTATGAAGAAACAACCTGTATGAAGAAACAATGCTAAAACATGACATCACAAATAATAAGCGGCACACTATGAATCTTCTTCCCCTTTTTCTAATAGGGGTCTTGCGCAACTCGTAGACACTTCCCCTCAAGTGATGCATGTAGATGGTAAGTATATAAACAATATGCTTCCCCTTAAAAATATACTAACCATCTGCTTGAATCATGAACTCAGTAGCATAGATCATTTCTTCCTTCAGTGCGAAAAAGACATAATAAAATGTCTTTGGATAATTCTTATAGTCAATATATGCATGGCGATCACATGCAATGGCAGATAGTCTCAGTGAGCTCAGACGGATCAACCAGAAACCACTCAATGCTTATGATTATTATTTTTCCTCAATAATCATATCATGAACTGTATGGTATCATATGCCCCCCAAAATATTTGTAAAGAGCGTGTAACTGTTCCAATCAAGAATTATATCATGCACTGAATCTCCAAAACAAACCATACACATCATCATTGTTCAAAAATCCAAGGGCGTCTTCGGACCTAAAATACTATATCAGCAGAAACCAACCCGCAGCAACCGATCAGCATAAACAATGCTATCAACAGAAATACTTTTTTTTTTTTTTTTTTAACAAATGAAATAAAGTGCAACAGCAGAAAATCAAATCAGCAGCAGCTTCAAAATAGTCTACCAGTAATAATGGAGAATCAGTAGAAACACCAAAGCTTGCGTCTTATATCTTGTACTATCCATGTGACTCCAAACTCAGATGATGCACTAGCAAACCAAACAGCAGCAACCAATACTACCAGCAGGAACCAAAGCTACCAATCGGCAGAAACCAAATAAGCAACCAGCAGGAACCGACCATCAGCAGGAACCAGCCAGCAGTAATCAATTAGTAGAAACGAATCAAAATATGCAGCCAGTAGGAACACCAAATCAAGCCGAAAATATGTTAATTTCTAGGGTTCATTGTTGAATAAAAATTCAACTCATCAAGACTAGTAAAACATTAGAAGACCAACTGTCAAGACCAGAATTAGCATATACAACAACCGATCATGAACAATATAAATGTTATCCGACCAAAATTAAGTTCCCACCCTGCTAGTATTACCAGATTTAACCAAAACCACTGTCGACCAGTACAAATTAGAGATCAGTGAATAAATAGCAGTGTATACTTGACCTGCTAGCGTGACTATTACCAATCACAATTAGTCCCACATCCTCCATATCATCGAATATTAACCAAATATAATAAGTCCTCACATGACCACATGACCATCAATGCTAGTATTTACGAATGAGACCAGCAGGAAGAATTGATGTAATCAGTAGGAATCAAAAGACCAATCCATGTTGACCTCACCAATTCATCACGTGATAAACAAAATCAGTAGGAATCGAGGGACCCATCTCAATTGGTAACCAATGAAAACATGACCATCAAATATAATATCCCATGACCGGACTAAACATCTCAAACGAATAAGCTACTTGACATGATTGTGACCAATTAATTTGTACTAAATAAATTCGGCCCCACATGAACCAACAATATAGAATACTTGCGTCAAAAAGGGGATACACTATTGGAACCCTCCCTATGATGTCAAATCATAGGGAATATTTCTTTTGTCTCCTCACTTTTTTCAGTATAACACAGTTTTTTGTCAGTTTCTGTTCCGTATTTCTGACAGTTTTAAGCGTTTGGCTTATTAAACTTTATATTTACTGTTCCGCATTTTCAGGTTTATAGCTTTTTGATATAAACAAAATTATAAAAATAAAAAAAAAATATAAAAAATATAAAAAAAAGGAAAAAAACTAGGGGGGTCAAAAAGTTGCAAGTCACGTGTATATCAGATTGATTCGCTTTGATAAATCAAATGGTAACCTTTGACCCAAGTGAATCCACAAACGACGGTGACCCCACCGACACTCAAAATACAAGACCAGATCCACAAAAATTAATGCCAATCAATACGAGGTGAAAAAAAATTACCTTCCAACCATACCGATCAATGAAAGTGATCAATATAATAGCCACGTGCTCCATGGGTCTTTAAACATAACGAGAAAAACCCAATCTGGTCTTCAAACTGCTGCTCGCCATTAAATTCTTTATGATTGCTGCCTCTTCAGATCTGCTGCATAAATCAATTAGGGTATAAACCCTAATTATAGGAAAACCTTATAAACCCTAGATAGAGAGCCACGTGGCTCTGAAACCAATTGTTGAATCCAAGATCCGGACTCAACTAGGGTATGAGTGACATCAATTGATTGAATGAAAACAGCGGAATAATGATAACACAATCAACATCACTAATAAGGTTTTCTTTATTGAAAAATAAAAAACTACTACAACTATTACTAATGTACACACGCTATAATCGAGTGTCTAGACTCTCATTAGGAGATGTCTTCTATAAAAATAAAATGAAAATGATGCGTGTAACCTAGACGCCTACCCTCTTTATATACTAGAGGGTGGTTACAAAAACCCTAATCTTAGCTTACTAGAAAAGCTAAGTTAACTATTACATATTAGGCCCTCATTGTTTCTTCTTTCTTCATTCTTGCTCGTGGTTTTGTAATCTTCAAATCGGCAATTCCCAACAGGAAAGGAGTTATGGTTGATGAAGATCTTGGTTCAGATCTGGTAACTGACAAGGAAAGGCTAGAGCAAGCCATAATGCTAAAAGAGTATGAAGATTTAATGAAGAGTCAAGGATTGGCACAAAAGCTTGGAGATCAGTTTACTACCAATTTGCCTCTTGCAAGACAAAGAGAATTGGATGAACAATCCATTCATTTTACTGATGAGCAATGGGATTCTTACACTCTTCATGCTACTTCCAATCCTACTCTTGCTCAAAGCATTTTAGGAGCTGATTTTGATAGTGAAAACTTTGCTGCCTAAATGATGGCTATTGGACAACAAAAGAAGAAGGCTGCAGCTGCAAAGAGAAAAGCTATTGCTGCACAAAAGGCTAAAGCTAAGAGGGAGAAACCACAGACTGCAGCACAAAAGAAAGCTTATATGAGAAATGTGGTGTATAATCAGAGTACTGCTCTCTATCAATCTGGTTTGACAAGGAAGCAAGTCTGGGCATTATCTTAATCTGACTTGACAAGTATGTATCATAAGATTATGAAGCATATTGCACCAGTTTCTCAATTGAAAAGGATTGCTGGTGGTATGGATGCTCCACGAGCCAAACGACCCAAGACAGTTGAGATTGTGGCTTCTTTTTCTGATGCTAGAGCACAGCTGAGCACTCATGTTGTTTCTGCTGAGGCACCTACTGAAGATGTACATTCTCCTGAGAGAGTACAATCTGTTGAACCTATTGTTGTTTCTCCTGAAGCTTCACCCAGTACTGCTGATATATTTATGGATCCAAAGGGGACTACTAGTAGTATTGAGCATGATACTATTCCTTCTTCTGCATCTGCTGAACAAGAAGGAGCTGACATGGTTAGGAAAGCTGAACAAGAAGCTGCTAGAGATAAAAAGGCCAGAGAAGAGCTTGATAAATTGTATGCAATGGGTGGTTCTATTCCAATTCCCTCTGCTTCTACCTCTTCTATTCCTACTGAAGATGCATCTGGTGCATCTGAGAAGATAACATCTTCTTTTTCTATGGCCATTTATGTACGTGGTAGGAGGGGGAAAAGGATGTCCAAAAGGAGACACATTGCTATCAGGAGATCTGTGAGATTAGCTGGGAAACAGGCCTCTGGAGTTCATAAATCTCACAAGGATGGTTCTTCTAAGCATTTGGACCTTAAAGCTGCTGATACAACATTTATCAAAGTGGGTTCTTCTGCAACTTTTCCTGAGGGTTCTTATGGTGTGTTGACACAATGGACATTAACTGATAGACAGCTTAACACCATATATAGGATAGATAACTCCTCTATGCAGTTCACTTTCTTGAAAGACATTCTTCATTTGGTGGATAGGCAAGATTTGATTACTCTCCATGGCCTTGTCACACAGTATTATGCCACTCATACACCACAAGGTTCTGGTTTGTACTTATTGAGAGATCTTCAAGTTCTTTTTGATTCTCAGTCTCCAAATGGTAAAGGGTATTCAATTTGGAAGAATTCACATAAGTGGAAGGTTGCTACTTGGCGATTTTACCCTATCCCAAATGTGCATGTTGTGGAGACACAGTGTGGAAGTTCTGTGTGTATGTTTTGTGATCAGCATTATCCTTTGTCCATGAAACTGATGAAACGTATGCTTAGAAGGAACTTGGAAGTTCCTCCTGATCCAGTGGGGAATGATATGACCCATGTTGAACAATTGATTGGGTTGGTCAAGTCCAAGCTTCTGCAACACAAAGCTTCTACTTGATTCTGGTATCTTGTATTATATATTTCTTTGTTCATTCTTATCATTTCTTTCTTTGTTTAATTCTTAGTATAAAAAAAAAAAAAAAAAACCTTTGTATATTCTTTGTTTGTATCACTTCTTTCTTTCATGTTTGTTATATATGACTCTGTTGATGGTTATCAACTCACCAGATGTGACTTGTGTACATCAAAGAGTTGGCTAGTCCAAAGGGTACAACTTTGGTAAAGACACATCAAATATGTTGATAGCTGTATTGGTTTGCTAAAAACCATAGGGTATGCAACTCACCCATGCTTAATTGCTGAGGGTTGTATGGTCATCAATTCACCATGGCTTATTCCTTTTTGGAATCCAAGAATTGGCTAGCCCACACATATATGGCTTGTGATAAAGGCAGTAGAATACCATATTGGGTTATCAATTCACCAAAGGTGATTCTTTCCCCTAAGAATTGACTAGTCCTGAGCAAACGGCTACAGGTAAAGACATTTCAAATCCGTTTATAGCTGCTGATTTGCTAAAAATCAGATGGTTATCAGTGTACCATAGTTTTCGAACTTAAACATTTGGCTACTCCAGTAGTAATGGCTATTGGTAAAGAGACATCAAGTCCATTATTTTTAATGATTCACCTTTCACAGGAGTTAACACACCTAGATGTGATGAGAATAGTATGAAACTAATCTGTTTTGATGTACACTTTGTCATTTGTTGCTGCAAATATCTGAAGTTTCAAATTTTTGCCATCATAGAGATGTGGTTGTTTTGCTTCTTTGCTGCTGATGTTTGAATTCAATCCTCTTGTTCTGAAGTGTTAAAGATCTATCAAGAATCTTGAACTTAACCATGTCAAATTCAAGATTAGGGGAGGATTGTTGGGAATTCTATTATATAAGAATTCTGCTGAAGATACTGCTGACGGGTTCTGCTGAAGTTCTAGATTCTGCTGAAGAAGTGATTCTGCAAAAGTAGTAAAACCGCGTAGTTTGTTTCTGCGGATATAGATATTTCGCGTATTTTATGGTTAGTTAGGATATGCATGAGCTTTATAAGGAAGTGATAATGTATATCTCTTTTAGTTTTATGATTATACGTTTCTTGGGAAACGGTTTAGGGTTCCTTGTCTATAAAAGGAACACATTAGTATGAATGATGTACGAGTTTGAAAAACAAGTTTTAGTATTATTAAAAGATCCATAGAGGATCATAGTATTCTTAGTTACAATTGTTCTTACTTGTGTTTGATTTCCGCTTTAGAATATAAGTAATAGAGACTGTCTATTAGTGTGTTTGTGATTACATAAACATTACTAACGATCCACAAGCGCTCAAAGATCTATCAAGGTCTAAGGTTCAACATAAACCATTGTGTATAAGGAGTAGAAAGGTTGACAAGTTTGTGCACTTAATGCGTTGACATTTACAAGCACATTTCTCTCCTCCAAATACAATTAAGTCCCTGAGATTATCTCAGTTGATTAGAAAGGTTGACAAATACAACAATTTTGTGCACATAAACCAAGTCTTCAACTTAACTCTTAAGCACGAGCAAGTTATCATTGAAAGTCATGCATCCAACCAACCCCGACTTCAAGATAAAATAAGATCACGCCTTTGTGAAAGACAACTTCAATCTCAATTAAGTGATACCTGATCAACTCCATATTCATCCTTAGTGTCAACTGCCCAACAAGTGAATAAACATACAATCTAATGTACATCGATCCACTGAATGAACCGGAGCAAATGATTCCTCAACATCGATACCTTTCTCCTAACGATATCCACGTGCTACCAACCTTGCCTTGTTTTTCAATCCTCCTCCCAGTTCATCAAGTTTGTCATTGAGTATCCACTTTAAAGTGATAATCATAGCGCGATCTGGACGAGGAACGAGCTCCCAAACTTCAAGTATTTCAAACTCATTGAGCTTTTCTTGCATAGCTTCAATCCATCAGGATTCAGTCAATGCTTCTTTGTAAGTTTTAGGTTCATTTGAGGATATGAAAGCATCATACTAACAAAAACATGGCTAGAGTGGGTAGTTGGAGGTGTATAGAGACTGGTCTGGAAGATTCACCAATAATGTCTTCAAGCGGACGAGGTTGTCATTTTCCTTAATGTTCATGTGGTTGATTTACAGAGTGCACATTGGTAGGAACAATAATCCGTGAAGAAAGAGATTCTTCAGAACCAGGTTTTGGGAAGGGAATACCAAAGAACGGATCATTATTCATAAGTGCAACTACAATATCATGAAAGTCATTATCAACGCCTTGAGGAATAACCAGATATTGGGTTTCTTGAGTAGTCTGAGTTGTACTTCTAGATGGTGCATCTTGATCAATAGAAATTGAAGAAGGTGAACCAGTTGAGTCAGCAGGAACCGAAGCAGGAGCTTCAGGAACTGGATGATCAACATTCGTTGGAGGTTGGAAGTATTCATCAAACATAGGTTGAAACAATAAATCTCATTCATCCTTAGTAAGTGGAACATTAGGCATTGGAGGAGAGTCGTATGACCATTTTTCAAACATCCATCAACATGTAGTTTATTCACACTTCTCCCCCTCAAAAATTGCATATGAGGTTTTCATTTTTGATTGAACAAGTGAATAAGAATACGATAAAAGGTAAGTAGATCCACTTTATGAATGAACAAACATGGAAAAAGCATGAAGCATGTTGATGAGAATGGTCATAAACAAGAGGATTTATCTTCTTTCGAAGACAAGGCGCACTGAAGCTGACGCCTTTCTTTTCTTTGAGGAATAGGGCCTGAAGTGTTATCTGCAATCTCTATAATGCTGACATTGAGGACCGAGGCTTGAACTGAAGTGCTCAAACGTCATTGCAGACATACATCAACTTTGACTTTCCTGATTTCCTGAATAAGGAGAAATTCGTGCTTTAGTCATCCAGACTTTGAGTCTTCCCATGTAGTAAGTGATCGATGTACCTGCGACTGAGTAAGGACTACATGCACTAACATTACAAACTTGATTGCATATATATGGGTTAGTGACATCAGTATCCAAACCCTTAGGGGTTTCATGGTCAACCATGGTTTTGCCATTGGTGAGCAGCTCTCCGGTAGGTATCCACTTAAGCCCAACATCCTTAAAAGTTCTACCAGTCGGTATCCACTTATTGCAAGGTCTAGGATTGTTAAGCTTCTTATGCATTGTAGATGACTTACTGTAAATCCTAGACTTAACAGGTTGAACCTTAGCTATGTTCCTCAATAAACCATGAGGCATCATACGAGGTTGCGAACCTAAGATTCCATCATTATGAAGTAGTGCCCTTTTCCTAGCCTTTTCTAGATCATAGTTCTTGTACAAGTCATTTATGTCATATAAATTTTTAATTTTAATGCTCGGTTTCGACACTGTTTTCGAACTAATCCTAGAGGAGCTGGGAGTAGGAGTAGCTACTTGTTGAGGTTTAATAGAGCTAGAAGCAATTTTATTAGGCAAATAATATGGAGTGACTGGTTTTGTCAAAACTTGTTTCGCATCAACTTGGGAGGCAAACTGAGTTTTTGAAGATTTTAGACGCTCAGATCTAAACGCATTCGGTTGTCTAACAACTGATTGGTTTCTATTAGATTATAAAACTGGTTTCCCCAAGATTGATGGTTTTGCAAACTTAGTGTTCACACTATTCCCTGCAATTTTTCTAAGCTCGTTCTTTAATGCTACAATCGTGAAACCCTTTTCCTGAAGTTGAGCTTTGAGTTCATCAGTTTTGGCCATCAAAGATGTTGTTTGTTTTACAGTTTTAGTCCTGATTTCGTTGATTGACTCACCTAGGTCTTTTATATGCCTTTTCAAAGTCTCATTTTCCTTAAGTAATTTAGCCACATAGATTGACAGTTAAATATTTCTTTTCTTAGTTGCATCAATGTCCTGGTTAGTTTTGACTAAATTACTTTTCTCATTCATATCAGAGATATGTTTCTTCAAATTGTTGATTGTCGAGTTTTTGGCTTGAAGCTGAGCTTTTAACTCGTTTATTTCAAAAAATTCAGGAAATTCCGGATTTTTACATGGTTTCTTAGTTTGAAAACTTTCCTCCTTACTTTGTATTGCAATTTCAAGCGAAATGCAATCTTTTTCAAGTTGCAAGAATCTGTTTGAAAGTTCATCAAAAAATTTCATTTAAACCATATCATTTGTTTTGAAACACTTAGTCTCAGGCTCAGCCTCAGCCGAAGAACATATGTTAAAATCATGTTCAACATCTTGATCAGTTTGTACAAGTATATTAGCATATGCATTGTGTTGAACAGTTAATGGTACCTCAACACATGACACCTGTTCATTTACCGGTCTGATATCTGCATCCACATCTTGTGTAACAAGAGTCACTGAACTGCTGGTTGTGTCAAGCTTATCTGTCTCTGATCCTCTGCATTCAGTGACAACTGATCCAACATCCGATGATTTACCCGAATCAACAATACAATCTCTTGATTGCACATGATATTCATTCACCTTGTCATCATACTTAAGTTTTTTTTGTGCTTTCGTCAATGTACTTCTTAACATTATCCATGTGTTGGATTAGTGTTTCTCTGAACACATCAGCTTCCATTCCAGTGTGACTAGCAAAGCACATTACTGTCATATCATCTTCATAATCCCAACCGTATTCACCATTGACGAATGACTGAAATTGTTTGTTGATCACCTGAAGTGCAGCCTTGGATCCGGCTTCTTGAAAATTTTCTTTGTCAAGTTGTTGTTCAAGTTGTTCTAAGTTCAAGAACAATGTGCCCGTGAAATTCTGTACATCTTGACCGAAAAACGTCTTAAATGCTCGTACGAATCCCATCTTGAATCCAGTTCCCTCTAAAAGTATCGTGAGGTGTAAATGAAGTTGTTGAAAAGGTTCAATGAAACTATCCTTTGCATGATCTTGCATTTGCTGTAACTTGTGCAATTTTCTCTCTAGTGAATTTAAGCACGAAGATCTCATATTATCATTAGCTGACTCAGACACATTAATTTGTTGTACATTGTTGAGTATCTTCTGTTCATCAATCATGTCGTACAATTTGAGTATATCAGACACAACTTAATCCGAAGTGTTAGGCATGATGTTAACGTGCACGGTATTTTACAAATCTATGATTTAAACCGAGAAATAGAATCTTTCGCGGGATTTTACAAAAATCAAGAAGAAACCGTGAGACAATGACCAATTGAACGTGTTAAGATAACTGATAGATCGGCACAATGATAGAAGATTGTGTGTTAGAAGTGATGATTGTTTGAAGGATTAGCTAAAATGTTGTTTGGTTGTATGTTGTTGATGCGGAAATTTGATTTCAAAAGTTAAAAACCTCAATATCTTCTTTCCGGAGCGGTTTTAGGCCTCAAAGGTTGACCCGAATGGACTTTAGTCTTGCTGAGCTTCCATTGATGAAGGTATTTGTGATAAATTTGATGTAGGATCGATTCAACGATAAAGGATTTATGTTTGATGAAGATTAAGCACGGTTGTTGTAGTGAAAATTTGGTCTGAAACTTAAAAACCTCAATAACTTCTGTTCGGAGTGGTTTTAGGCCTCGAAGGTTGACCTGAATAGACTTTAGTTGATTTGGCGTGTCGTTCTCCTCGTTCTCACGGTCTTTTTGATGCGTAGAACGCTGAAAACGGAGTTACGGTTCAAAAGTTATGGTTGTTTGAAGTTTTGTCGTCAAAAGTCAACACAAAAGCAAATCGCAGTACTCAAACCGCAACAAACCGCAACTGGCAAAACGAAACACTCAAACCGCAGGTGATCAAACCGCAACTACCAAACCGTAACAAACCTCAACTGGCAAAACGCAACACTCAAACCGCAATAGTCTTGATCAAAACGCAATGTCACACCGCAACAAGATCAAACCGCAGCTTAGCACAAATCGCAGATGTCAAAACGCAATTTTCTTGAACAAACCACAATGTCAAACCGCAAATGTCAAATCTTAGTGTCTTGGGAGTCAAAACTCAATGACCAAAACGCAACTTTTCAAACCGCAACTTGTCAAACCGCAACTACAAACCGCAAGTCACTTTCTTGCAAGTACGCAAAACACTTTCACACTGTTTTTTGTTTTTGCTAAATTCCAAATCGCTGTTTTGTTCTTATTACCAAATCGCAACTGTTTTATCTTAAAATAATCAAACTGCAACAACAAACCTGTCAAATTGCATCTAAGAACCAATCAAACCGCAACCATGAATATGGCAAATCGCAACGAAGAACAAACCTTAAAACCACTCGAATCTCATCAAATCTTCCACAAACAAGATGAAATAACCTATCCAAGCACCAACTAAGCAAATCTAACAAACCTAAACAAGAAATACAAAGAAATAACAAATTTAACCACTAAACAAGCACAAACTAGTGTATATAAGAAGGTACTATTCGACCCACTTAAACTACACCAAAACCAATCTTAAATCCGAGCACACACGAGATAGATGATCAAACCATGGCTCTTGATACCAATTTTAATAGATTGGTTATCATAAACACCTAAAGCACACGATATTGGATCGAATATGTTAGACTTTTAGAGAGAGAAAGAGAGTTGGAAACTTTTCTAGAGAAAGAAAGTGAAAGACAAAAAGAAAGATTAGATTGAGAAAATGAGAAGCTTCACCCCTTCCCATGGTGGGAAGAGGTTTATATAGTTTTTACAATAAACGCCCCTTACGGGCTGTGGATCGGTTGTACAGTGGGTAAAGACCCGTCCGTCCTCCACGATGTTCCTTAAACTAAATCTAATACAAATAATAATAGTTAAGTCTACGAGCTAACTTATGCTAGACTATACTCGGGGTGACCGACTCTTCCTTATGGATTTTCTAAATCCTAACAGAGTCAACCCAGAAAGTAAGTTGCCTAACTTTAACATTGAAAAAATCTTGGAACCTAAAAGTCAGGCTATAAAAGAAATGCTTGGAGTCATTGATGAACCCAGTCAAACTGAGTCCATCAATGAGTTTGAATCAGAAACCCACACACCTTTACCTCCATTAAAAGTCCTTCAGGGAGCCTCACCCAGTTCAGACCTCACACCCTTGGTCTATTCCCAACACTCTCTAAAATAAAGATCGGGACTTGGAAGAACCATCCTGAAAAGACCTTCCAATAACCAAAACAAAGACTCAGTTCCTACTAAATCTTCCAAACCTTCGATCCCTACTAATGAAAGGACCAATGACACTAATTCTAAAGTTGATCAGTTGGCTGAACTTGTTAGGAAGCTGAGTGAGAAATTATAATCCTCTGAAAAAGCTCCTCAATCTAAGATTAAGAAGTCCAAACCAGCTTCCTCAAGCAATACCAAACCTAAAACAACACCAAAACCCTCAATGAAATATGAACTATGCAATTATACAAATCACACAACTGATAATTGCCATAGGATTCTGTTTTTCATGATTTAAAGATCACGAAACCTCAAGTCACAAATATCACATCGCATCTCTAAATGCACATGCAAAATACAAGACTCAACCTTTTCAGTATGCTTTGACTTCCAAGCAAGTATTTAGACAAAAGGCTAAGCCTTTTTCACCCTGCACACACTGAGGATTCAATGACCATCACACTGGTGAATGTCTATTGTATCCCTGTTGTGATATTTCTGGTGACCCAACACATGACACCTCTAGACATGACATGCTTATTCATGCCAGAAGAGGCTCCACTACTGAATATTCTCAGTCAAATGAGTCTTCTAACACCAAATGCAAAGCATGTGGAAGCACTGTCCACTCAACCACTGACCATGAATCTGTTGAGAGATTTAAAAAGACCTACAAGGCTAAACCCACTACAAAGTGGGTTTACAAGCAAAACTAACTCAGTTTATTATTTATGTAGAGACATGTCAGGGAGCCTATTTGGCATCTAGACAGTGGATGCTCAAGGAGTATGACTGGTGTGAAAGAGTATCTGCAAAAATATGTAGAAGAACCAGGACCTAAAGAAGTATTTGCTGATAACTCATCATGTACCACTAAAGGTTATGGTTTAGTTAACTATAGTGGAATAGTTTTTACTAGAATTGCCTATGTAAATGGTCTCAAGTACAATCTTATAAGTGTCAGTCAACTATGTGATGCTAAGTACATAGTTTAGTTTGATGATAGGCAAGGCACAATCTTCAATGCTAATAAAGAAATTGTTCTTATAGCCCTTAGAAGGGAGGATGTTTATGTTTTAGACATGTCAACTTTGACTCAAAATGGAACTTGTCTTTTTGCTAAAGCCACTGAAACCATGAATTGGCTTTGACACAAAAGGCTCTCCCATTTAAACTTCAAAAATATAAACAACCTTTCCAAACAAAATAAAGTTCTGGGCCTACCATCTCTTGTGTTTTCAAAGGATAAACCCTGCTCTGCTTGTTACACACAAAACAAGTCCATCATTATCAAAAGACATAACAAAACACCCTATGAGATATTCAAAGGAAGAATCCCTGACATCAACTATTTTCATGTGTTTGGGTGCCCTGTGTTTATTCATAATCACAAGGATCACCTTGACAAATTTGATGCTAAGACAGATGATGGATACTTACTTGGATATTCTCTTGTCTCTAAAGCCTTCAGAGTCTTTAATACAAGGAGACAAAAAACTGAGGAAACCTTCCATGTCAGGTTTGATGAAAGCACTGAGGCAATCAGTTATTCAAATACCTCAATTGAGGAAATTAGGATTGATGACTCATCAAGGTATCCACCTAATGAATATCATCCTGATACTAACCCCTCCACACAGTATCAAGCTGATGCAGACCTCTCCTACTACATCATTCCTCATAACCTTCCAAAACTAATCATTAGTGAATACATTGATGCAAATCTAGTCCCTGATAGGGATACTCACCTTAAACAACATGCTCAAGAAACTGAGAGTAGTGCTCAATCAGAACACCCTGATGAACTTCAAGTTATAGTCACTGAGACTGATTCCCCTGAAGTTCAACTCTCCTCTCAGACCACCACTGGCCCTAATCCATATCCTATACCTTAGGACAGATGGACAAGATAACAGAACATTGAGCTAGTAAACATCATTGGTGAACCCACTAAGGGCATGCTTACCAGAAGCATGGCTGCAAAACTAACTGCATCTTCAGCTAATGAATGCATATTTGTTGACTTTCTCTCTGATTTTGAACCAAAATCTATTAAAGAAGCCCTGATATACCCAAGTTGGGTACAAGCCATGCAATCTGAGCTAGAACAATTTGACAGAAACAAAGTTATGACTTTAGTCAAATGTCCTAAAGATGTTCTAGTCATTGGCATAAAATGGGTCTTCAAGAACAAGACATGTGAAAATGGAATAGTCATTAAGAACAAAGCTAGACTTGTTGCAAAAGGATACAATCAACAAAAAGGAATTGACTGTGAAGAAACATTTGCTCATGTTGCTAGAATGGAAGCCATCAGGATCTTCCTTGCATATGCAACATACATGAACTTCAAAGTATACCAAATGAATGTCAAAAGTGCTTTTATTAATGGTAAACTCAGGGAAGAAGTTTATGCTCAGCAACCCCCTAGATTTTAAAGCAGTGAGTTTCTTGACCATGTCTGCAAGCTTGACGCCCTCTATGGACTGAAGCAAGCTCCAAGAGCATGGTATGAAACTATCTTATCCTTTCTTATTCAAAACAAATTAGTCAGAGGAAAGATAGACAACACTTTGTTTATCTATAGGACTAAAGAAGATGTGATACTTGTCTAAGTGTATGTTGATGACATCATATTTGGCTCAACAAATTATAAACTTTGTAAATAGTTTGAGAAACTGATGACAAAAGAATTTGAAATGAGTATGATGGGAGAACTCACATACTTCCTTGGACTTCAAATCAAACAAACTGATAAAGGAATCTCCATCAATCAAGAGAAGTATACTAGAAATCTCTTAAAGAAATATGAGATCTCTGAGTGCTCTTCAGTAAAAACACCCATGGTTCCTCCAAATAACTTAGGGCCTGACCTAGCAGTAAAATTAGTGAATGAAACTTTTTTTCGTGGAGTAATAGGCTCACTGATGTATCTCACTGCCTCAAGGCCTGAAATTCAGTTTGAAGTTTGCCTATGTGCAAGATATTAGTCTGATCCAAGAGAGTCTCATCTCACTGCAGCCAAAAGAATCCTCAGGTACCTGAAAGGTACCCCAAACCTTGGGCTCTACTATCCCAAGTGTTCAGGATTTGACCTCAAAGGATACTCAGACTCAGACTATGCAGGTTGCAACATGGATAGAAAAAGCACATCAGGCTCCTGTCAATTTCGTAGAGGCATACTGGTGTGTTGGAGCACCAAGAAGTAACAATCAGTGGCTATGTCCTCTGCTGAGGCTGAATATGTAGCTGCTGCTAGTTGTTGTGCAAATATATTATGGATGAAAAGTCAACTCAGTGACTATGACATCCATTATAAGATGGATCTCATCTTCTATGTAAACACAAGTTCAATTGCTATCTCTAACAATCCAGTACTCCATCAAAGAACCAAACACATTGATATCAGATATCATTTCATTAGGGACCACATCATGAAAGGGGACATAGAATTACACTTCATCCCCACTGAATATCAACTGGATGATATATTCACAAAACCCTTGGATGAACCTACTTTCACAAGACTGAAAGCAGCGTTAGGCACGTTGGATATTGACAGTCAGGCCACTGATTGAATAACTTCAACATAGTGTACATAGTTCCCCCTTGAATAAATAGATGTCCCTAAAAAAGAACATCTCTCTGTGAGTTAAATGCATTAATTGATCTCACTAAAAAACATACCCATTCATTCCAAACTGAATAAAATATTATTCAGGGGCTCATGTCACCAATAATGGACATTTAATGTGAAACTAAATGCTCTAAGTGTTTAGTCACTAAATGTCCTGGGTTGGTAACTGAAAGCATTCAATAAGAAGAATATATGTTCTCTTTGCCTTTCTGGCATCCATGTCATGGGATCCCACATCCTCTACCAACTTCCCACCTGGCATTAATTGCCAACACTAACAAATAATATCCTTTGGATATTTTATGTGTGAGATCACTCTGCAAAAAGCACTGTTAAAGTGCCTGCGCAACTGTTTTGCCTTGAAACACGCAAAAGACAACGGGTAATGGAGTGGTGGAATTAAATGCAGAGTTTCAAACGTTTTTCACAAAACCGTTTTTAAAATTGCAACATGTGCAAAAACCCCCTATCAGCACTCCATAAATACCCCCTTTAAAACCCTAAAAACACACACAAACAATTTTTGCATCTAAACTCTGCTAAAATCTCTCTATAAAGATAAAGCTGTGTGTGATTTTCCCATTATCTAGTATAAAAACTCCATCGTTGTTTGATATCTTGTGAAAAACCATTTCTTTCAACTCTTTTCTTGATCAAAGTTTTTATTTTTACCAGACAACCATCTGGTATAATTTTTCAAAAACTATCTTGCCATTAAAGAACTTTTCTATTCTAAAACATATAACAATGGCAGCTGACCAAGGAATTGTGTATGCTCCTCAGTGGGCAGGCGTGAGTCTGAAAAATGTTACTTTTGAAACAAATAATGTTGTAGGTAATTTCAACTACCCTAAAGATGTCCCAGCCTACAAAGAAATTATGAAGTTTTTATATAACTGTCCTTTAAAAACGGCCTTTATCAAAAGTCCCTATATTTTGTACCAAACCTACCTCATGAATTTTTGGTATACAACAGTGGCCTATGACCCGACACCCTCCACTGATGAGAAAGAGCCAAGACCCCTCAGGGAGTTTCTCATCAACTTCTCAGTCTTGAATGAGGAAAGAAAACTCACCATGGATTTCAAAACTTTTTGCTCATCAACTGGGCTTGATTATAATAATGGAAATTATGTTGAACACCCTGAACCATCTGTGGTGAAAGCTGAGTTAGCAAAAATTGCTTTTGATCCAAAATTATTGGACAAGGCCCCTGTCAACAAAAGTTATTTTCCCGTGGCTTGGAAGATCTTGTTCACTTTTGTGATTCAGGTCCTCGGCAGGAACCACTCATCCACTGAACAGATTAACTCTATTCAGTTGATGATGGCTTACTGCTTAATGACAGGGACCAATGTCGACATTAGGGAGATCATTTACAGTGACCTCGTAACCAAGCTCCAGAGCAAGTCTAGGGTGAAATACGTTTCATACCCTAGATTTGTCTCTTGTTCTTTACAAGAGTTACTGGGATGTAATTACACTCAAGACTTTAGTTGTGGCGCTTTACCTGCCGTCCTGAGTGCTTCAAACTTTACAAGGGTCCCATCCTTAGTCATTGAAATTAAATTGACGGCCCATATTGTTTGATGTAAACAACCAAAGGGACTCAGTGTCTCTAACCCCTGCTTCTAAAAAGAAAAAGGGGAAGTCTCATACTGTGACTCAACCCAAACCCAAGTCACAGGGCCCTAAGGCTTCTCGAATACAACCTAAAAGGAAAAAAAGACCCGAGACTGACAAGCCACCCAAGAGTTACCAAGTAACACCACCCCTGGTGACAACGAAGGGTAATGATACATCACAATCAGTTCCCTTGGTCCCAACTACTACTCCTCAAGATCCAGAGGGAAACATACAACCCGCTGGTAGGGGAGCGCCTTCCACTGTCCCTCATGATAGCACTGGTTCAATCCCCCCAGTGCTTGAAGGTAAAAAAGGGGACAAAGACTCAAAGGGATTGCAACCACCCGCTGATATGGAACCATCACCCTCCACGGAGATGCGCATTCCTCAGGGACTGTATCTAAGGACCAGGAAGATAAATCCCAATCTGCTGGATTAGAGGGAGCAGGACCTGACCACACCCAGGGCAAGGCTTCTTCTGAAGCGGAGCCTATAGCACCTTTGAAGTTTCAATCTTTTGCAGATATTCAAGCTTTTCTTCTCTCAGAATACGAGTTTGAAAAAGATAGTGATGAGGAAGTCTTTGAAGCAGGAGAAGACATGGACACTGATGTTCAAACAATTGAACTAGAGCATCAGTCTCCACCAAAGAAACCTGAAGAGTCACCCTTTCATCATACCTCTTCAGACTCTACTTCTTCTTCCTGCCCTCCAGAGCTCAAGAAGTATGACAATATACTTCCTCTCACTGAAAGGCAATTGGTCAAATTCCTAAAGAAGGCTACTCAGTCTCTCTTCAATGGGCTTACTGATGAACTCTCGGATCAACACTGTGAAGCTGCTATTAATTATTCTAATCTCAGGGCCTCTGTTGATGAAAAGTTTGAAGACAACCATGAACACAGAGAACTCATGTATCAGTCTCTTCATACTTTGGATGAACATCTACAGAAGTTTCTTAAATCTTTTCAGGAGGTTCATACAAGGCTTGATACAATCAAAGAGGCTGTTAAAGAAGACCTTGCTCTCAACAAAAAGATTCTTGAGGCCACTGACACCTACATCAATAATTCTTCAAGCCTCACTGAGCTCATCAACATGCTGAACAACTCAAACATTCAGGGTCTCAGTTCATCAGTGGTGGAGATCAAATCCACCCTTCATCTTCTGGAGCAACAAATGGCTACTTGGGCTAAATCTTCAATTTTTATGGCCTGAGAATGTCAGCTATTGAAAGTTCCCAGTGAAATATTGAGGCCCAATTCTCTACCCTCAGACATCAAGGCGATCATGTCTGAGATCTATCAGGCTTTCAAACGTCAAGCTACCCCCTCAGCTTCAGTGCCAGAGCCAGCTCTTGCTCTTACTAAAATTCCAGCAACAGTTGGGGGGAGAATGTTACTGAAGCTTCCACTCAGGAGCCAACTCCTTCTCACACTGAGGGGGAGAACAAAGAAGCTGACACCAGACCTACTGCTGCTATCCTAATCTCCACTTACCAACCTCCAGTCACTGAAGCTCAACCAACATCAACATATGCACCCCTAGACAAAGGCAAGGGTATTCTCACAATTTCCGAGCCTGAGCAAGAACGAAGATTAGTAAAGGCTTCCTCAGTCATAAGACCGGACCCTGAACCTGTCAGGGTACCATTTGAAATAATTGAAAAAATGTTTTATCTAACTGAGGGAGAAATAACTGCTCATCTAGAGAAGGAGGAGTTGATGAAGAAGGCAGCTGAAGAAGAACAGCTGAACAAACCAACCTTGATTAAGGTGATTCATGAGGAGGCTGAAAAAATTGGGATTGACCCTAAGACACTGGTTGGATGGAAAGTAGGGGAAACCTTCAAAAGAGCTTAGGATGCTGAATTACTTGCCCTCAAGCAGCAAAGGGATGAAAAGCTCAAGAGATCTGCTGAACTAAAGAAACAAAGGATTGATCAGTATAGATGGAATATGACCAACAGAAGAAGGCCTGAAACCATAACTGACATCAAAATCCAACCAAAGACCAAGCCTGCAGTTCTATGGGTCCACAGGGGCAGTCGCAAAAGGAAATTTGAAGTACATGACCCATTCAAATTCTCTGAATTTGGGATCACTGAGCTAGATGAATTGGGTCCAGTTATTGAAAAGAAAAGGAACATCATTGTTAAGGACCTGATGAAAGCTCTAAGCAAGAGATATGAAAGATTGAGGAATATGCCTGTTGAACTTGGCATTCAATATGCTCTTCCAGCTCCAATGTCTCAACCTGCTACCTCTCAGTCCTCCAAGAGAAAGAGGAAGACCTTGGAGTTTGAACCTGAGGTTAAAATTCATGGCCTTGACTGCAACAGAGCCCTCCCTGAAGGAGTTAGATTTTTAAACAACTTGCCATTGAACAACCTGAGAGATGACTCTTCTTCACTGATGCCCTTGGTGATCCGGACTTCCAAAGATGGAGTGATATGGACTTGGCAGGGATTGAAGCCATGGTGGGCTACTTGGTGATGGCCTCCCAAATCCAATCTCGGGAGAACTCGAGATTCTGCCATGACCTGAGGATTAAGATCAATGAGCACCATGAGCAAGAGAATTTGAAATCAAAGAAGCCCAAGCTTGAAGCCCTTGAATACCAATTTGACTAGACTCACATTTGTTGTATTTTTATCTATCTTTGTTGTAAATATTAGGAATTTGTAATATGAATGAATGAATGATATTTTATGTTAATCA
The DNA here is from genome assembly GCA_910596185.1 of Chrysanthemum makinoi. NCBI lineage: Eukaryota > Viridiplantae > Streptophyta > Magnoliopsida > Asterales > Asteraceae > Chrysanthemum > Chrysanthemum makinoi. The sequence goes on from OU343217.1 coordinate 221,236,432, forward strand.
GTGTCCTTTAGTTGCTTTGTAAAACTCTTCAGTGTGAGAAGAAGATCTTTGCTCACTCACACTGAACTTAGAAACACTTAGGCTATATTATATCCAAATATGGGGAGACTGTTGGGTCAGTGAATTCCAAAACTCCCTTGAACTAGGATTTGAAGATAAAATAACCTAAGTGTTTAATAACCTTAAACACACACAAGTCACTGAATGTACAGTTGTCCAGTGAGTCATCTTTAAGAAGCTCAGGACGAGCCTAAGAAGAAAGGTTCTCCATTCAGTGAGGTGGGACTCAGTGAATGCTACATGAGCCAAAGAAGAAGATGATGGGTTCAGTGAGTGATGACAATATCTCACTGAACTCCAAGTCTCTTCAACTATGAAGACTGAAGAAATAAAGACTAAAGAGACTGAAGGCTAAGACTGAAGTGAAGATGGGACAAGGCGGGATAAGTTTGAAGCGACTAAGGGGGAGTCCTTATCAAGCGAAGGTCAAACTTTCCATGAAAGGCTAAAGACAAGATCAGTGTCATCACTGCTACTCAGAAAGCATTGTTTTCCCATTCCTAAAGTAGACATAGTAACAGAGAAAAAATACATAAGTATTTTGTCCAAATTAGCTTAGGTCATCTTTGTCTTTTTCAATAACGGTTGTAAACCATTGTGTATAAATAGGATCATAAGTAGGAGTAGGAAGGTTGACAAGTTTTTGCACTTAATGCGTTGACATTCACAAACACCTTTCTCTCCTCCAAATACAGCTAAGTCCTTAAGATTATCTCAGTTGGTTAGCGTAGTTGTACTTAAGCTTAGCTTAAGTTTAGAGAGGAGAATTGCTATACTTGTCATTCAATCCCAAGTGTTGTTCTGCAAACACTTGGGTATAATTCTTTGTTAATTGCAAATAGAATTAAACGTTGAAAAAACTGTCTTTTACTTTACGTTTATATTTTAACAAGGAATTTCTAATAACATTGCTAAGCCATGGAGCTTGGATATATTAACCTTATAGTTAATTCTAACCAAGTTAACGGGAACAACAGTTTTGGAGCATTTTAAAGCGTTTAGCATTAAAATTTAAATGCTTGTTTGACAACAAGCATTTAGCGTTTAAGATTTTGTCAAAGTCCTCTTTTTCCAAATGCTCTTCTTATGAGCTCCGAGAAAATTAAGTAGGATTGTAAATGAGATTTACTATACTGCCCTTACATATTAACTAATGTATGTCATATAAGAGTTTGATTGCCTTGTCAAAATTTAGTGTCTTCATTTTATTTATATACATGTGTAATTATTGCCGATGAAAAAATGTATACAAATATCTTAGGTTTTTTATTTTTTTTAATTGAAACATACTACATCGTTGATGTATTAATACTAGTCAATGATAGTCTAGATACATGATATTTATATAAGTAAAGTTGAAAATGTAAAATAATGACTATGTAAAACATTATTATTACTTTTATAGCGGGTCTTTATTTTATTTTATTGTTTATATGTGTATTTATGTCATTTAACCATTTATAATTACATCTAATATTATGTTACCAAACGATTTCATAAAACAAGCAGCTACGGCTTACTGCTTCTGCTAACTGCTATTTACTGTTGTTATTGTTACATTTCGCCAAACATACCCTACGTGTCCTACTAACAGAATGGTAGTTCAAGTATCACTCGAGACAATCGGTATATTATGAGGTATTTAATTGGTGTGTTTGTATGTCTTTGCCTTTCAAAAAAAAAAAAAAAGGCGAAATAAAATTTTATACATATTAGGATTCACAAGAGGAAAACAAAGGTGAACCTATATGGGGGAAGGACATGAGATTCTGCAAAGTTTGTTACGTCTTGTAAAGTATGCGGAGTAACGAACATGGAGGTAAGTTTTGTATTCCTCTGATCTACTCTTAGCTAAATCATAAAACTGGAGCAACATCCAAGCTCCTCTCATATTGCAAAATACTAGAATCGGAAAATCAAATCAAATGTAGGACACGTCATATGTATCGACCATTCCATCATGGAGTTGTGTTTGCTCGTGTGATGTCTAGGTAGAGACAACTACGTGATCTAAATTGATCTACAACCAAAAAAAGCCTGAAAAGCCAACACTTTTGTGCACGTCTATTACAAAAGTGGGACATTAAGTGCAAGTTTACTCACGCTCATGTAGCATTTAGCCAAAAAAATACTATGGTTTTAGCATTCTTTATAACTTCTGTATTTAATAATAAGACAGATACAGACCCAAATACTTTAAGATGGGAAAAAACAGATTTTCAAATATTTGTAAAGCAAGTTCTGATCCATCACACATGTTGTCACACTAGGGGTGTTCAAAAAATCCGAGAAACCAACAAACCGAGCCGATCCGCATGATCCGAAACCGAGAAAAACCGATAACTGAAGAAACCGAAACCCAAAAAACCGGAAACCGGGAAAAACCGTTTATCACGGATCGGTTATGGTTTTTTCTTTTTAATAACCGCAGTTACCCGCACCGAACCGTGTAGAACATAAAAGTATATTTTCACTAAATAGTTATATTATTATTACAGCGGTTCTTTTATTATTTCAAAATTGACAAAGTATACATGATGTTTTTATTGAATACATATGCTACGTATGTCAAACGATTATATATACCTACAGTTCAAATGTAATAATAAATGTAATTGCTATACAGAAACAACTTTTATAATTAAAACTCTAAAGGTATATCACAATTGTAAGGTTAATATGTATTGTTGAATGATTCTGTTATCACGCTATAATAATACTTTCACTTTTGTTTCCCGTAACATTTTACATCTCTGCTTAATGTTTTGCCTTATAACTCACGAATTGTAATTGTTTTTTCATATTTTATGCTTTTGTTTTAACAAACTGGCATAGGTATAAAAGAAATGTTACCACAATCTTATCTAATAGCATTATATATTTGGGATCATGTTAATGCTCACTTGGTTCGCTCGATTAAACGTTTTAGATGGTTAACCGTGGCCCGAACCGCGAATAACCGCTTATTTCGGGTACCCGTAAGGCCGGGTAACCGCCTAAAGCGGTTCTGTTTTGGATAGTGAAATGAGCTACCCGTCCCGTGAAAAATGGTTTTTATTTTTTGACTAACCGAACCGAACCGCCCCGCGAACACACGTTAAATCTTAAGTTTAGCTAAATTGCAAATTCTGTTGAATGATTTGTGTAAGAGATTTAAGATATTAGTTAGCATATAATAAACTCTGGTACTAACATCTCAGGTATTACAATGCATTTACATATAAGTTAGCGTCATAGATATTCACTATCAAAGCCATAGCATAAAATTTTGAGTAAAATAAACCTTCCACACCCGAAAAAAAAATACAAAGAAAAATCTGTTTCCAAGCTCCAACATAGCATGCACTATCCATAGAACAAGAAAAAAAGTTGTACCAAAATTAGTCATCAAAACAACAGATATGATATTGCATTAAAGCATATTAATTCACTGGTCGTTTACAACCACATATTCAACTATATATTATCTTGAGTTCTACGCAGAAGTTGAAGCCGAAGTGCTTTGCTCGTATATGGTTGAACTGTACACTACTCAACAAACAGAATCATGTACTACAAAGAAAATGGCTTTGCGTACACATCAAAAGGCTGGCATGCAGTCAGTTGTGGCTCCTGCAGACAAAATCGAACACACAAAATGAGTCTTTACAGTTGGAAATTTCATACACACTTTACTTGAAAAATAATCACATATACATTGCCTACTTCTAAATCATATAATTATCTGAAGAAAAAGACTTAAAATAACATATAATATATTACTGGGAAGTGCTTAGACATTGGATATTCTTCATATACATTACCATATGGTTATGAATTATGCTTACCTCTTTTAAAGAGGCTTTAGGCATCAAACCTAACAAACTCAAGCACATTGATGACTAATAGAGGTGAATTTCAATCTATCTAATTATAAACACGTCATAGACTGTGTTTAACCTCAAATGGGTCATACCAAAAAAAAAAGAAGAAGAAGCAGCAGCTTAACAGAGAAACTCAAAAGAGTTAAAAGTTGTCCCAAGTCTATTTTCGGTACATAGAAACTAGTAATCAGTTTTATTATAAGATTAGATATTAATTGTGATAACATTATTTCTTTAATAAGAATTAACACATTTATTAATTATAATAAATTGGTGAAAGAAATGTTTGCAGGTCAAACCAAACCAATGCTGCATATTTTGATGTTTAACCCAACCCACCCATCGTGTCACAGCTACATATAATATAGCTGCCATAAGTACACAACAGGAGACAATATTTATGCCTTGTGCTATTAACAAAACTTATCAGTTAATGCTTGTGGACTTGACTTATTTTAGTAGCTACGAGACCATACCTGGCTAAATCCACCTCCGCCCAGTCCACCAGCGAGACTACCCCCTGTCAATAACATGGAGAGGAGAGAAGTGACTGCACCACCACCAGCGCCCATATCACTTTTTGCACTACGAATCGCATTGCGCATAGAGCTTAATAAGGCCCCATATGTTGACGCGTTTCCATGTTCTATGGCTTGAATAAAGCAGAAAGTCATGGCCCCTGTTGATGTGATTTTTGATAGAGCCTGTTCCCACAAACCAGACACTTCAGAAGTTAATTAATGATAGAAGATAATGTTTTAAGGTTGAATGTAAAATGGACAGATTTGGTAATGGGTAAAATTGTTCTTTTTTTTTTTTTCTTTTTTTTTTTCCCAACCCATTTACCCATTCTGTTTTACACTACTTTAAATTACTTATTAGTTCGAATCCGGACCAAACCATGGTGTGGGTACCGCGATCAGGTATTTCACCGGCCTCATTCCTTTGTTGGGTAGGGTGAGTGGGTACCAAAAGGTACACAGGGTTGAGGTGTCCCTGCCAAATCTACACTTTTTTTTTTTTTACTTATTAACCTATTTGATCTGTAAGAAAATAGAACACAATCTGGATCGACCCATTCAAAAGTAAATGGCTTGTGATTGCCACCACTAATATACTTGACTTATAGTGTGTACAGTTTGTAAAAAGTTTTCTGGAACTTACAGATGTATCAGCAGATGTCTGATCATCATCACAACCACTTATAGAGATGACTTCACCACCGTTGGTACCTTTCCATATGCCAGATCGAGGACGATGGTCCTCCCATATATACTGCCCGCTCCTATCACACCAAAAAATAAGGAATGTTGTCACAAAATTATGAGGATACTAAAACCAGGTTTGACAAGTTAGCATGCTTCAGATGCAGAGTTGGAGTCTCATCTTCAATACAATAACATAGATAAGAATACATACACGAGAAACTCAAGGTCTTCTAAACACTAAACTAAAATAATGTCATATTTTATAGTAAGCATAGTAAACACACCTGCTCATTCTGCAAAGAAACGGAAGATCCAGCACAGTGCCACTGTGGCAAGCATCAATAATTGCATGAAGTTTAACCCCAACAGGAAGAGGTTTGACAATACTTGTATTAATTTCATCATCAACGATCATACCCTGGGTCTCGAAGTCCAAGGGGCATAAAGTTTCATCATATCCATCAACCTCATCGCCATTATAGTTCCTTTGCCTTGAACCATGACCAGAATAGTGAAAAACAAGTGAGTCTCCTGGTTGACATCCTTGTACTAACCAATAAAGTGCCATCCTCATATTGTGTTTAGTTGGAATCTTATAAGGGTCTTTTTCTTCCTCTGTAATTGTAAGGATCAAGTTTATAATCTATAAACATTTACAGGAAATATTAATCATATGTATCTGTTAAAATGGTTACACCCTACATTTAGGGTGTGTTTGTTTTTAAAAAAAAAGTCTTACTAGGCCTCTTACTCTTACCAGTAAGAGGTGGGCAGACGTTTTTCTTGTTTGTTTTTTTTTTTGAGTAAGACCCAGTTAGACATATAACATCTTACTCAGTAAGAGGTGGGAGACTTGTCTTACTGCCTCTTACTCGTTTTGTAAACTTTATATAATATATTTAATTGCTTATTAACTATGTTATATTTATGATAAAAAGTCTTGTTTCATATTTACATAAGTTATTTATTATCGCATTGCGTTGGTTTAATAAACAAATTGCAAAAACGAGCACTTACAATCATTCACACAATTATACAAAAACAAACAACATTATTTCGTTCAGATTTAGACCTTCTACCCACCTCTTACCAGTAAGATGTGGTAGTCAGATTCAGACCCAAAACATCTTAATGAAACAAACACACCCTTACTCTAAAACTTCTTTATTACAGCCAGTAGCGTACATGTAGATTCCATCATAAACAATGCTTTGTGAGGCCCATCTAGATTATATAATATCCTTATAATCTAAAACACATCTAGAATATACCCTCTTATATTATTTTACATGCATTGAAATTCGTAGCCAAACCAAGTGCTTTTTTAACTGTGATAATCACAGATATTCATTCTCGATAAAGATCAACATTATATATTGCTGAGTTATCACATACTTTTCAGAGTTTAGCCGTTTAGATAACATTGAATTTAAATTTGAGCAGAATACTAGCTGATTAACTCCACTAAAAAGTAGTCTTATAGTTGAACTCAGTCCATGATAAAAGTACCCGCGCATTGGGTACCCTGTAATTAAAGTTTTCAGCAAACTATGTCTTTTTATTATACGTTTTTCGTGACAACACATTTACGGGTGATGAGTCTTTTAGGTTGGAATGACTTAAAACAATAGCAAACTATTTTGTATATTAAATAGACATAAAAAGAGTGTAACCACTCATGTTCTTTAAACACGTGTAACAATGAAAATTAAGACCAAATTATCTTACAAATCTATTTAAGCAATGTTTAATATTGTTTTCGGATACTACTTATTTTTAGAATTTAGACAAAATTATACCAATGAATCCTGATTGTTTTATTCCACATGTAACCCCAAAGTTTGAGAAATAAAAGTTTTTGACGTCCGAATTTATTAGACTGGTGGTCCGAATTCTGCTAAAGTGAAGGTCGTCCAATGAGTTTTGGTTACAATGTGCCAAGATTTCATATAAGGCCTTGTGAAAATGAAGCTTTTAACAACTTGTACAATTCTTGGCTAATATGTATCCACTATTCATTTCATATAAAAGTATACTCTATGATATTCATGTGAAATTTTGTGACATAGCCAAGGAAAATAAAAAAGTAAAACCGGATGTTAGTTGATTACGTTTGAATGCAATTATTCTTTTGTTCCTTTTTCACTGATATAACTTCTAAATAGTAAAAATGAGCTTTTAACCGGTACTAATGGGCCATTTTGGCGTCCAAGGCTCTAAGCATTGTATCCACTATTTTCCTCTTTTATATATACGATGGATAAAAAATGGAAAATAAGAACCAAATGAAAAAGGCCATACTTTAACCTTTCAGATTTTTATGGGCCTCTAATTTTACCTATCCACAAACAAAAAAAAAACAAAAAAAATTTTTTACCGTAAAGTATTATTGAAACAAACCTTGCTTATCTACACTATTATTTTTCCAACACAAGAAAAACCCGACACCCACTACCTGACTACCCCTTCAACGTCACCACGCGTCTCCCTTCACCTTCAACCATCAAAGATTTGTCCTGTGCATCCCTTCATCGCTGCCACATATGCCGGGCTATCACTAAAAAAGATTTGACCGCAACAATTACATTGCCTTGTCAACAAAGACTCGCTTGCAACCACCGCGGATCTAACCGTAATAATATTCCACGTCAAAATATCGTGTTCCCTTCCCGTCGTTAAAGATTTTGATACATCTCTAAGCACAATAGATTCCGATCATATCTCTTTTTAAGAGTGCTTTGTATTGGTTTTGTTTTAAGACGAGTCTATGCATAGAGGTTGGTATTTATCTATTATGGGGGCATGGTTTATAAAATACAGTTTCTATTATAAAGTTTTGCGATTTGTGTTATAAGAGTTTGTACAACTCATCACCGAAAATGTAACTGATACTGTAATTTTCTTATGAATGCACAAGAAAGGTTGTTTTGTTTAGTTGGTTTTACAATATACTTCTAATTTTGTATTTTTTAGAATGTATGAATATAGATATTGATACTTATGGCAGGCTGGAAACATTAAATGGTAACTTCAATAACAATCAAGGGAAATTAGTAATTTTAATGTGTTGAATTTTCAACAATTTAACATGGCGTTCATTCTTTATACGTAATATAGATATATATCAATTCGCCTAGCAAGTCAAGTTCACATAATTCAGGTAAAGCATCAATTAATCAAGCTAAGGTGTAATTATACAAAAGAAGAAGAAGAAGGGAAAAAAAAGCACAAGTGAGTCCAAATTGACAAATTAATGTCCAAAAAAGGAAAATAAAATAAAATAAAATAAATTGTAAACAACACTCGCAACTTTCAGATCACTGTTATATGATTATATCATCTTCAAGATTTTATAGTCAAGTATTGAACATCATATAGACTTGGGCCGCAAAAATGTTCAACAACTAATTTCATGTATTTCTCTATTCCCAGGAATAGCATTAGGCCCTGTCATATTTTTTCCTCTACTCCTGAGACCTCAACTCGAGGGCACCGACATGAAGTTGAAACCTTTATCTAAATTATCAGCTATTGGAGTAAGTAGAGTTAGTAATTTGGTACTAAAAATATCAAAAAAATCAAGTCTATGATCATAAGGCTTTTTCTGTTATGCTTCAACCATTATTGGTGAAAACAAAAATCGAATAACTTAGTAAGGAGCTCTAGTCTTAAAGTTGGAATCTGATTGTATCTATATTGTAACCGAGATTAAAATAAAAATCCATCTACAGTTTACCTCCATTTATCCATACCCTTTCTTTTTTATTTCTATTGACAACTTAGAAGCAGATTTTTTAATGAAAAAGTATTTTAGTTGCTACAACAATATGAACAATATATCATATCTTGACTGGTTCTTTGGATCCAGATAACACGAAGGGATGAGTTGGTTATTACTTCTATAGTTATTTGTTTATACTATGGGGCTGGTTACTAACCCTCAAAAAACCAACGAGTCACACACTAAGCATAGCAATTTTAGGCGAACACCCTGCAGACTAGGTTCAACGAAAAGTGGCGGTATTAGTAACAAATAACAGCCTTGTGCGTCAAATAGTTTTACTTTTGGTCATTTTCAACACATTTTTTCCCGTCGTTACATTTCCGTTCCAATAATGTGTTGTAAATTCCGCTTCACAATTGCAACACTCTACGCAAAAATTCTCTAATAGCATAACTATTGCATAAATATCTAAAATAAGACCTTGTAAATAGAAACAAAACATAGAACGACATCAACTTTGATCAGTGGCGGAACTTGACCATTTATTTTGGGTGGGCCGAAATTATTTTGGGAGGCCGAATCGTAGATTTGTTTGTAACCTCAACTAAATTACCCCTAAAACCTATAATATTTACACTAGGTGCCGCAAATTTTGGGGAGGCCGGGACCCTCCCCTGCCCTTAAAGAGTTCTGCCCCTGACTTTGATTAACAACCGCAAGTAATTGGGAGCAGTAATCGTTATCGTCCGATACTAAACTAATTACTTAATCGGCCGAATAATCTCTAATTCATAACTAATTTTGCTCAGTGTTAATCAAACTAATCACATGATAACCTTTCACATAACATAACACTAACTAAAAATCGATAAATATCTAATTCATAACCAATTTTGCTCAACGCAAATCTAACAATAAAACCGATTAAACGCGAAATAATTATAAAAATAATACCTGTAAGCATAATAATAGAAGCTTCAGGAAATCGAAACTTATTAATCAACATAAACTTCATACACTTAGCATCATTTATACATCCTTTCAGCTCATGCCTCGAATACTTATACGATATCCCCACAATCACCGCTTTCTTCCTCCCATGCACGTTCGGCGGCGGTCCCGGCGGTCCCGGCGACGGCTGCGGAGGCGCGATTGAATACGGACCAGGCGGACGGTAACCTCCCGGAGGCGGAGGTGCGGCGGCGCGTGGATCTCCGAGATGTGTGATGGCTTGGCATATGGCGCAGCGGATTGAGGTGGCGCCTGGTGGTAGTTGTAGGGCTGTGTGGCAGTTGGAGCAATTTACAAGCATCATCATTGTTACGGATTTTTTGGATTTTGTTTTGTTTTGAGAGATTGATGGAAGGAAGGTGAGATGATTAATGAATGTGGATTTGTTGAAAAGAACGCGGCATTATTATATAGCGGCAATAATGTAAAGGGGGTAGTTTGTGAATTTTAAACCCCTGCACTTTTAGACCGAAGACGGTGTAACTAAGGGTGCTCACGGTCTAAAAATTGGACCGGACCGGTCAAGACTGAACCGGACCGAGACCGAGTTAGTGAAAAACTTTAGACCGAGATCGGACCGAATGTGGTCGTTTCGGTCCGGTCCAAATAGGCTAAATATCCGGTTTGTACGCCAGACTGAACCGGTCAGGACCAAGACCGAAATAATGAAAAATACTAGACCGAGACCGGACCGTTGGTCCTTCGGTCCGGTCGATCCAATCGGATTGCTCACCCTTAAGTGTAACAACTTCATCACCAAAGTCAAACACACAAACATACAAACACGACTCGGTCATCTGAACGACCGAGTTCTCCCCCAAAGCACCTAAGACGTGTTCTAGATGGTGACCGAAATAAAGAAGGTGTGTGCTCTTCGCCTAGCTGGCCCTTTTTGTGACGTATTTTATTAGCTACGATTCGTCTTGCTTATATGTTTGGAGGCCTAAACGAACCAAAGCTCAAGTGAGAGTCCTTTGATTTTTTTTTCTTACATAATTAGTTCCAGTTTGTTAACTTCTTGTACCATTAGTCCTTGTTAGTGTTGTTCCCATTTCACAATCTTAAAAACAGTTTAAAGCAATAAATAAACAGATTGCGAATAATGACTGAAAGAAATGTAAGTTAAAACACACTGAATAATTTTCAACTTAATATTCTTTATTAGAAATAAATCAAAAAGAATACATTACCCAAGTACTTGCGGAACAGTACTTGTGATTGAAATGACAAAGTGTTGTAACTCCTCACTAAGCTCAGGCTGAGTCTGAGCACAACTATAATGGAACCACTGAGCTATCTCAGGGACAGAGTTGTATTTGGAGGAGTGAAAGATGGCTTGTGTGTGTGTGTTTTACAATTCACAAACTTAAATCTTTCACTCCATCTCTTATGCTATTTATACAAGTATGAGTTTTAACTCTTTCCTAGAGGACAAACTGACAGTTTACATTAGACAAAATACTGATGTATTTTGTCTCTGTTTACAAAGGCTATATTGGGTAAGTGACAAGGTTGCTTTCTTCTAGTCAGTGATGACATTGAGCCTGATAGTTAGCCATTCAGGGAAAGTTGACTTTGGTTGATAAGGACTTCGTCTTATCTGTTCAAACTTATCCAGCCTTGTCCCGCTCTTTCTTCATCTTCTTAGCCTTCATCTTCAACATCGGTTTGTCTTGGTGTATGTATTTGATGAGGAGTTCAGGATTCAGTGAGTTATTGTCATCACTCACTGAATCCACTATCTTCTTCTTGACTCCATCTTCACCCCTTAAGTTCGTGCCTTTACTGAGTGGATATACTTCTTCATTGCCTCGTACTGAGTATCCTGAAGATAGCTCACTGAGTGACTATGCGCTTAGTGACTTGTTAGTGTTTAAGGAGCTACACTTAGGGTATTTTCTATTCAAATCCTAGACTTAAGGGGTTTGGGTATTTACTGAACCCAACAGTCTCTCCCTATTTGGATATACAAATAGCCTAAGTGTTTGATCAGTGTAAGTTAGCAAATGGCTTCTTCTTACACTGAATGTACTAATGAACATAATAAGGAACACTGAATATTTTAACAAAACATACATCGTTTATTGATCAAATTACATAGTTCCTATTACTAGTACAAAAGATAAAACATGTGATGTCACTCCAGATGGATTCCCAGTGCTTCAAGCTTGACTTTCTTCGTGAGGAGTGTTTTTCTGTCAGGGTGCTCTCTTAACTTAGCATTGCAGAACTGATGTTTTTCTGGAGTATTGATTTGAGAGGCCATTGGTAGGTAGCTTGCCATTGTAGCTACACCTGCCTGATCAATGTCACTCCACCTTTGTAATGTTGGGTTCCCATAGACATCAATAAAGAAAAGTCCTCTCTCAGGCTTTTCTATCACAAGACAGTTCACAAACTTCACACCTTCAGGCAGCTCCCTATTGCATTCAAAACCAGGGACCTTAGCTTCAGGCTCAGATTCAACCCTCTTTCTTTTGCCTTGCGATGATTGAGGTTGAGATCCTTGAGCTGCAGTAACAATCGGCTGTATCCCAAGCTGTGCTGGTGCATCCCTGAGTCTTTCATAGCGCTTGCTGAGGGTTTTCATCTGGTCCTTGACCACTGCATTTTTCTTCTTTTCTATGATAGGACCAAGCTCATCATGTTCAGTGATCCCAAAGTCAGTGAATTTCAAGGGATCATGAACCTCAAAATGCCTTTTATCATCCCCCCCTGTAGACATTCATTGCCAGTGGTTTAGATCTGGGGATGATTTTTACATCAGTGATTTTCTCAGGGCGGTGCACCTCTCTCCTCTCTGATTGACAACTTCCCCGCTTTCATCTAGCTTCTTCCTTAAGCGCAGGCCACCATTTGAGCGACTCGAGCATCCTTGAACTTTTGTCCACTGACCTTTTCAAGCTTTTGGGATCAATTCCAATGTTTTCAAGCTTTTCGGCTACTACTTGTACCGGTGCTTCTTTACTTTTCCTTTCTTCCTCAGCCAGTTTCTTTCTTTTGTCTTCCTTTTCAAGAAAGGCTGTTAGCTGTTGTGGAGTAAGCAGGTACTTTGTGTTGCCGATGACATAAGGAATCTTCTCAGGTTCTGGTGTTTTCATTATGGCTTTGCCTTTATCTTGTGTTGATGAAGAAGATGCTACCAGTGGAGGTGTTGTTGTTGCTACTGTCATTGTCATTGTTGTTGTTGTTGAGGGTGGGACTGATGAGATAGGAGTTGCTGATACTGGTGGTGTTGTCTCCCACTCAGTGTGAGAGGGAGTCTCTTCAGATGTATTCTCCCCCTCAACTGTTTCCGCAGCATCAGTGAGAGCAAGAGTTGGTTGTGGCACTGAGGGAGACTGAGCTGGTTGACCTTTGAAGGCTTGATAAATCTCCGTGACTATGGCCTTGATGTCAGTTGTATCTTGTTGAAGATTGGTGACCTTTTCAGCAAGAGTGGCCTGAGATAATTCCAGTGCAGTTATTCTAGGCCTAAGATTCCAGGCCATAGACGACGATGCTTTAGCCAGGTCGTTAACTTGAACATCCAGAGAACCCAGTGTTGATTGAAGAGACTGAATGGAAGACTGTAGACCCTGAACATTTGCAGATTGGAGCATGTCGATTAGTTCAGTGAGACGAGAGGAATTCTTCACGTAGACCTCAGTAGCCTCCATAACTTTGGAATTGAGTGTTGGGTCTTCTTTGACTGAATCTCTGATTTCATCAATTGTGACACCACATGCCTGAAGATGCTTGAGAAATTTTTTCAGGTTATCATCCAGTCTGTGAAGATGTTCATACATTAGATCCCTGTGCTCATAGGTGTTGGTATTGAAATCAAACACTTCAGCTTTCAAATCTGCATAGCTGGCAGCTGCTTCAACATGTTGGTCCTAGAGAGTATCAGTGACACCAGAGTATAACTTCCTTGAAGCCTTTGTGATCCACATAACCAGCTGTCTTTCAGTCAGTGGAAGAACATTGTCAAACCTTTTGAATTCATCAGATGTTGAAGAGTCTGGGGAAGCAGAGGAGTTATCATCAGCATGAAAGGGTGACTCCTCAGGCTTCGTTGGATCAGGCTGAGATTCTTGTTCTTGTTGTTGAACCTCAGCGTCCATGTCTTCCCCTGCTGAAAGTATTTGTTCATCACTGTCAGCAGGCTCTTCATCAGAGAATAAGATATCAGGGACCTCAGCAACAGTTAACAAAGTGGGGGTGATGGGTTCCGTATCAGCGGGTGGTTTTTGTCCCTCTGAGTCTTTGTCCCCCATGTGACCCCTCAGACACTGGTGGGTGTTTCCCAGTGCCTTCGCCGGAGTCAGGATTGGTTGTGAGTTCCGTATCGGCAGGTTGTTTATTTCCCTTCGATTCTTTGTCCCTTTGTGCTCCTTCAGGCACTGGTGGGTGTTTCCCAGTGCCATCCTTAGAAGCGGTGGCAGTGATATCCCTATCAGTGGGTTGTTCGTTTCCCCCTGAGTCTTTGGGATTATTCAGTTGGCCCTCAGACAAAAGCGTTGATTGGCGAATGTCCTCCTTGGGCAGTGTGGAAGGCGCTCCCCTACTAGGGGGTTGTTTGTTTCCCTTTGGATCTTGGGGAGTAGTTGTTGGGACCAAGGGCACTGACTGTGATGTATCAGTGTCCTTCGTTGTCACCGTGGTGGATGATGTTTGGTCTCCAGTGGGTGGCAGATCAGTCTTGGGCTTTCTTTGCCTTTTAGGCTGTGTTCCTGAAGCCTCAGGACCCTGAGACTTGGGTTTGGTCTTAGTCCCAGTCTGAGACTTCCCCTTTCTCTTTTTAGGAGCAGGGTTAGGAGACACTGAGTCCCTTTGGTTGTTTACAGCAACCATGTGGGCCGTCAATTCAATATCAGTGACAAAGGATGGGTCTTTTTGAAAATTTGATTGACTCAGGATACCGAGTAAAGCACAATATTTTTGTTCTTGAGGGTAATTGCAACCCAGTAACACTTGCAAAGCACAAGAGACAAACCTAGGATACGAAACGTATTTCGTCCTAGTTTTGCTTTGTAGCTTGGTTACAAGATCACTGTAAATGATCTCCCCTATGTCGACAGTGACCCCGTTCATCAAGCAATATGCCACCATAAACTGAATAGAGTTAACTTGTTCAGGGATGAGTGGTTACCGCCGAGAACCTGAATCACAAATGTGAACAGGATCTTCCAAGCAGCAGGAAATGAGTTCTTGGTGACAGGGGTTCTGTCCAAAAACTTTGGATCTAAAACAAATTGTTTTAACCCATCCTTAACTGTGGAGGGTTTAGGATGGGCAACATAGACACTAGAATTATAGTCTAACCCTGTTGATGTAGAAAAAGTTTTATAGTCCAGGGTGACTGACTTTTCCCCATTAAAAAGACTGAATTTGATGAGATACTCCCGGAGTGGTCTAAGGTCATTCTCATCATTAGAGGGTGTCGGTCATAGGCCATTAACACTGTTGCCCAAAACTCCCTGAGGAGGTTTTGGTACAGTATAGAGGGACACTGAATAAAGGCCTGTTTAAGTGGACAGTTGAATAAAAACTTCATGATTCCCTTGTAGGCTGGGACATCAGGGGGGTTGTGACACCCCCAATTTCGTGATACGCAGTGGAATTCAAACTGGGTGTTACTTCATGGCACAACAGTCATAACAATAGAAAACGATCTCTAAAGGAGTCGTTTAAAAAGGATTTATCATTCAAATTATTAAAAGGGTTTATAGACAAAGAAGTTACTAAAGTTTGCGAAAAAGTTCACCTAAGTTACTATAGTTTTTTTGGTTACAAAGAGGTTACTTAAGTTTGGTCACCGGTTATATAAGTTACTCTGTATGTTTTAACCTTCTACTATAGGTTTTTTTTTTCGTTAATTTCAAAAATGGTCCCTCAGACTAACTGTCGTTAGTTTTTTCAGTTAGCTAACGACCATTTGCAAAAAACATTTGCACTGTTAGTCCTTTATCCTAACGACCGTTTATACTTAACTCAAAATTTGGTTTTTATACATTTTTGTCCGTTTTTCTTATGTTTTTTGACCCTATTTTTACGGGTTTTCTGTTTTCATACGTTTTTATATGTTTTCGTTCGTTTTTATACGTTTTCGCCTATTTTCTTACACTTTCATCCGTTTTTCTTACGTTTTTATCTGCTTTTCTTACTTTTTTTCGTTTTCAGACATTTTTTTCTGTTTTTCTTACGTTTTTCCGTTTTCATACGATTTTGTTTATTTTTACACGTTTTCACACAATTTTATACACTTTTTATACACATTTTTACATACGTATAAAACATAACAAGTATAAAACATACAAACGTATAAAACATACAAACGTATAAAACATACAAAGGTGTAGAAAAACATAAAACTAGTATGAAAACGTAAAAAGACGTAAGAAACGTACACAAGCATATAAATTCGCACACAAATGTAATAAAAAATTATGAAAACCTATGAAAACGTATGAAAATATAAGCGAAAAATAGATGAAACGCACAAAAATGGACAAAACGCGGAGAAAACGTCGACAAGAGAGAAAACGACATAAACGTAAAACAATGTAAAGAAAGTACGACAAAGAGAGAAAAAATTCATAAAGCGATAAAAAAGCGGATAGAAATGTACGAAAATATACAAAGATATGCGAAGGAGAAAAATGTAAAAAAAAAAACGCATAGTTACTTTTTGTTAAGGTTCAATAACCAATTTCATAAACCGTAAACTATAGTAACTTCCTTGTAACATTTTAAACTATGGTGCTGACGTGGACAAGGGAACCGGTAATCAGCCGGTTGCCCACCCTCATAGCATAACATTTATGTAACGTTTTTAATCTTTGAGTAACCCAAATGACAAACCCGTTTACTTAAGTTACCTCTTTGTAACCAAAAAAACTATAGTAACTTAGGTGAACTTTTTCGCAAACTTTAGTAACTTCTTTGTCTATAAACCCTTATTAAAATATATCAATGTTTACAAAATAGTTCCCAGTTGGTTCCATTGTTTACAAAGTACATCAATATAAAGTCTTTGATGTTTTGTGAATGATAAAATATTTATAGTCTTCTTGATCTAGTCCTCGCTCTTCTGTGCCAGCTTCTGACATTATGGACCTGAAATACATGCTTAAAACTGTCAACACAAAGGTTGAGTGAAATTCATAAAGTTTGTTTGATGGTTGAACACATTATGTTTGTAGTGTGAGTTATAAATTCACACCAATGGTTTGAAAACCAAAACAGTTATTATTAGACTAAGCATCATGCAATCAAGGCGTTAACGTGTTCCAAAATTAATTGGAGAAAATGTCTAGGTGCGTGCCCTATCGAGGTAAAATTGCGTTTTTACCAATGTTACTCAAATATAGTGCGTTTGTTTGCCTACCCGGTCAACACAAACGGGATTCGTCAATCCCAATATATCTATTCACAATATTAACCCACTCTCACATAGTGATTAATGATTCATGGTTAAGGGACTTAAGTTTGGCAAATGCGGAAACTTAGTGCTAATAAAACAATCGATAAGTATACGTTTGAAAGCAATGTTTTCGATTTAAAATAAAGCATGTATCTCCCCCAAGGGTTTATAAAACAATTAAGTAATAGAAAGTGGGGCCATGAACTCACCTCAGTGTAAATGATATCAAATGTATAATGAGAATGATGGATATGCTGTGAGAACTTCTACGAGCAACCTAGAATAGGATGTTGCGACTTAGGTTTGAAACAATGATGCGAAAGAAATAACAAAACTATATACGTCTCTATGTTGATCGTGATGTAGTATTTGTATGTTTGTTTATAGAAATAGTTTTAGTTTGTATATCTCGTACTACCGTTCGGGCCATCACAATTCAGAGGTCATGCAGTAAACGTTCGAGGAGCTAGGACACTTTAAATTGTAAATCCAAAGAACTCGTCGATCCGTTTAACCAAATGAACCCCTCACATGAAGTTCCCTAGTGTTGTAGTGCTTAATACGTAAAACATGTATTTTAATTACTTGATTATATGATATATTAAGAGTTTATAAATACAATAAATAAACTAACAAAGTTTATAAGTATTTAAATAAGTTTGAGTCTTATAAATACTTACCTTAATATAGAACACTTGTGTATTATGGAAAAATAAAATATTAGCCGAGCTTTGACGTAGAATTTGCAATCTTCGAAAACCCAAGGCTATTAGAAGATTATAACAACGCCTTCTTGAGAACCCAAAGAAGAAATGAAGATTATAACAACGTCTTTTTGGAGACTTGAAGTTATTTGAAGATTATAACGACTCTTTCTTGAAAACTTCCAAGAACGAAGATCAAACGCTAGTTTTCTTCAAGAACACATGAATGTTCTTACAAGATCTATATGAAATGCCTTAGGTTTAGGACTTTAGATGTTAAAAAGGGGTGGTGCAAGAAAATATGAAGGTTTTGTTTGGTATTTATAGGCTAGAGATTTTGGTTAACTATATATTGGGTTAAAAACTAACCATGGTTAAGTTTACACATGTAATGATCTAAAGGAAGTATGCTTAGGATTTTGACACCAACATGATGAATCCCCCCCTAAGAGGCGGTCACTTATGGTGACAAGGCTTAGATGATAAGTTTTGATATTATCTTGGTTGCGAGTCGTTTTGGTTAGTTAAATGCCAACCGAAGCCATAAAACGTAAAACCGGGTATCGTAAAAATCTCGAAATTTGTAGGAATGATGAAACTCATCATTATACTCCATATAAAAATATAAAATGGGTGATAAGTCTCATTGGGTGCAAAAACGCTGCTTAAAGCTGGCAATACGGGTCAAAAAGCAGCGTAATTGCGGTTTATCGGAAAGAACGAAATTTTAGGGAAACGACCGTGAATTTATTTAGAGTAGACTAAAATTAGTCTAAAAGTGATATGAGATGTCAAACTTTGGTTTTCGTCGTACGTGGGATAACTTAACAATTATACGTGAAGTTTAAAAGTTACGCGATTTAAGCAAAAATATAGAACGAACAAAGTTAATTCCTTTATGGTCAAAGGAGGAGGGAAATATGTTTGAATTTTCCAAAAAAATATAAAAGTGTCAAAAACATATTAGAAACACAGTGCAGGAATCGTTAAGCCTGGATGTAAGTAGAATTGTTTAAAACGTAAGTTTAGTTTTGTTCTGCGCTGGGCTTATTTGGTAACATTAAAAATGAAATCCTAAAAATTCTCTAATTAATTATGAGAGATCTAAAAATTAATCTGATGCGAGGAAAATTGACAGAGTTGATTTTCGTTAAGCGCGTGATGACTAAATAGTGTTCCGACCAAAATGAAACTTTAAGACGATGTTTTCTTAATAACTTTTGCGAAAATGATCTAACGATGGTCGAACTCTCAGGTTATTACTAAAATAATTTATCTTACGAGAATGTGGATTAAAAATTTGTACGGATGAATAGTGAAAGTGAATAGTAAAAGTGAATAGTAAAGTGAATAGTAAATTCTCGAAAATGAAAAGTAACCTAAAAATGCGGGTGGTTACAGTCTCACCACCTTAATGGGAATTCCGTCCCGAAATTCAGTGTGTGTTATCCGATGTTGAAGTGTCTAGGAACATGAGGATGTATACGCCGAATCCTAACCTTTGCGTTTTCAAGTTTCTGGTCATAGAATGTATTATGTACAATGTGGCTTAAGTTGATAACCTAAAGGGTTTTGTTGAAATCTTATAGAGTCCAATATACCTAAAGTTTGGCTTTTTCCGATTCTCAAAACGAATCATATCTTATTGTATCGAGGCTATCAATAAAACCTTAATTTCTAACATGGAGTTTTTGGTGATAGTGTGCGGCATGGAGCCTAATTTGTATTTGTATGGTTTCCTTAGTTGTTTCGTGGGTGATCTCTGAACACCTTAGTCCAGAAATGGTTAACTAACACTTTCGTCTATATAGTGCCTCAAAATGGAATAGTTTTGTTGTTGTTAGGGTAACTGTTGTTAATCAAAGGTGTAAGATGTTGTTGATGTGAAATAGTTTATAATGATGTGATAATTGTTGTAGGAAAGTCTTGCTAGTGGCAAGTGGTTATCCAAACCATTTCCAAAGTTGATAATGTCTTAGGTAGTTTCGGGATGAAGGCTATATCGTATAGTGTTTATGTCTACTAGTGTTTGATAGAAACGTGGTATTGTGAAGTTTTACATACTGAATTTCAATAGGGTTCAGATAATGATGTGATATGTTGACGATTAAAAGAGTGTAGCGTACGCTTACCATTATTCTCAGGTAGAGATGTCAAGTTTGTTTAAAAATCAAAAGTGAATTTTAAAGGAATATGGCGGAATGATATCCTTGAAACCTAATCAGGCTAGTACTTCTAAGAAATGACGAGAGGATTTGATGACTATCCCAATATAGTAGTTCTGATTATCTCATGTATGAAAATTTCAAGAATGAAATTAGGTAGTATAAATAAGATGTTAAGATTTTTCTGAGTGGTAAGACACTATCGTGTCTCTAGATCTTTTTAATGAATTTCTTGTGGTTTATCGAGTTTAAGTAGGAAATTAACCTGAATATAACCCTTGTATAACTTTTCTCAGTGTTTGAAAAATTTAAGTCGAACATAGTTAATCAGACTATGTTCCACTATCCCTGGGTAAAATATAGGTGATTAGGCTATATTTAGCCGAGGTTCGATAAATTTTTCAAATACCTAAATTAGGTATACTTGTGATATGTCCATAGCTTTTGAGAAATTGTCCACTAAGCGAAGGCGATATCAAACCATCCAGTTGCAAGTCCTGGCCATAAAAGACTTGTAACCTATGTTTTCACATTCCATTGCATAGAAGATAGTATGGAAAGGAAAGGAAATCTTAAGTAATACTAAAAAAGTCTATACTTGGCTAGAAACACGAACCTTTTAACAATGAAGGTTTCAGAATAGAATTTTTGATGAATGTAGAGAAAGTTGCTGAACTTCAGCTTTTGTAGATGATGAGTCAGTTTATCTTTTAGAAATACTATTTCTTGTATTTCCATTAGGGAAATTGATAGACTGTGACGGGTTTCATGTAAAACGATTTCATATAATGTTTATAAGATAATTTTTAGAGACTATTGTATAACTTACAACATCTGAGGAGTAGTTGAGACCATTGTGCAACTCACAATGTCTGAGAAATAGTTGAGACCATTGTTTAACTCACGATGTCTAGGAAATAATAAAGACCATTGTGCAACTCACAATGTCTAAGAAATGATGGAAAGATCATTGTGTAACCCACAATGTCTTGAGAAATGATGAAGAGACCTTTGTATAACTCACAATGTCTTGAGAAAAGATGAAGAGGTCATTGTGTAACCCACAATGTCTTGAGAAATGATAGAGAGATCATTGTGTAACTCACAATGTCTTGAGAAATGATGGAGAGACCATTGTGTAACTCACAATGTCTTGAGAAATGATGGAGAAATCATTGTGTAACTCACAATGTCTTGAGAAAAGATGGAGAGACCATTGTGTAACCCACAATGTCTTGAGAAATAAATGAGACCACTGTAGGATTTACAATTTAATAGAGACCACTGTGGGATTTACAGTGTCTGAGAATGTAATAGAGACCACTGTATCTCACAGTGTCTTGAAAAATGAATGAGACCATTGTATCTCACAATGTCTGGGAAGTAGGAAAGACCATTGTAGTCAGTTACAATGTCTTGGAGGAAGTTTCGTAATCCTAAAATGCATGAGTAGATGCATGATTGGGAGATTGGGAAAATATAATTGTGCCGTAATGCCTTAGAATAGGCATACGCAGATATGTTGAGTACTTTGTTTATGATTGAAATTATGTCAAGTGTATATATCAATATACTAGTATGTTTGTATAACTTAAAATGCCTAAAAGTCACATAATGCGTGCGGAGGATGGAAGGCACGGAGAACGGAAGGCTATAAAATGTTTTTGTCTGAAAAAGTAGTTATAGTTTAAGTCTCGATTAGACCCGTTTCTCTATAATCGTGGCTCGATACCAATCTGACACCCCATTTCGTGATACGGAATTCAAACGGGTGTTACTTCATGGCACAACAGTCATAACAATAGAAAACGATCTCTAAAAGAGTCGTTTAAAAAGGATTTATCATTAAAATTATTAAAATATATCAGAGTTTACAAAATAGGTCCCAGTTGGTTCCATTGTTTACAAAGTACATCAATATAAAGTCTTTGATGTTTTGTGAATGATAAAATATTTATAGCCTCCTTGATCTAGTCCTCGCTCTTCCGTGCCAACTTCTGACATTATGGACCTGAAATACATGCTTAAAACTGTCAACACAAAGGTTGAGGGAAATTCATAGAGTTTGTTTGATGGTTGAACACATTATGTTTGTAGTCTGAGTTATAAATTCACACCAATGGTTTGAAAACCAAAACAGTTATTATTAGACTAAGCATCATGCAATCAAGGTGTTAACGTGTTCCAAAATTAATTGGAGAAAATGTCGATGCGTGCCCTATCAGGTAAAATTGCCGTTTTTACCAATGTTACTCAAATATAGTGCGTTTGTTTGCCTAACCGGTCAACACAAACGGGATTCGTCAATCCCAATAGATCTATTCACAATATTCGCGCCCACTCTCACATAGTGATTAATGATTCATGATTAAGGGACTTAAGTTTGGCAAATGCGGAAACTTAGTGCTAATAAAACAATCAAATAAGTATACAGTTTGAAAGCAATGTGTTCGATTTAAAATAAAGTATGTATCTCCCCCCAAGGGTTTATAAAACAATTAAGTAATAGAAAGTAGGGCTATGAACTCACCTTAGTGCAAATGATATCAAATGTATAATGAGAATGATGGATATGCCGTGAGAACTTCTACGAGCAACCTAGAATAGGATGTTGCGACTTAGGTTTGAAACAATGATGCGAAAGAAATAACAAAACTATATACGTCTCTATGTTGATCGTGATGTAGTATTTGTATGTTTGTTTATAGAAATGGTTTTAGTTTGTATATCTCGTACTACCGTTCGGGCCATCACAATTCAGAGGTCATGCAGTAAACGTTCGAGGAGCTAGGACACTTTAAATCGTAAATCTAGCAACTCGTCGATCCGTTTACCCAAATGAACCCCTCACATGAAGTTCCCTAGTGTTGTAGTGCTTAATATGTAAAACATGTATTTTAATTACTTGATTATATGATATATTAAGAGTTTATAAATACAATAAATAAACTAACAAAGTTTATAAGTATTTAAATAAGTTTGAGTCTTATAAATACTTACCTTAATATAGAACACTTGTGTATTATGGAAAAATAAAATATTAGCGGAGCTTCGACGTAGAATTTGCAATCTTCGAAAACCCAAGGCTATTAGAAGATTATAACAACGCCTTCTTGAGAACCCGAAGAATAAATGAAGATTATAACAACGTCTTTTTGGAGACTGGAAGTTATTTGAAGATTATAACGACTCTTTCTTGAAAACTTCCAAGAACGAAGATCAAACGCTAGTTTTCTTCAAGAACACATGAATGTTCTTACAAGATCTATAAGAAATGCCTTAGGTTTAGGACTTTAGATGTTAAGAAGGGGTGGTGCAAGAAAATATGAAGGTTTTGTTTGGTATTTATAGGCTAGAGATTTTGGTTAACTATATATTGGGTTAAAAACTAACCATGGTTAAGTTTACACATGTAATGATCTAAAGGAAGTATGCTTAGGATTTTGACACCAACATGATGAATCCCCCCCTAAGAGTCGGTAACTTATGGTGACAAGGCTTAGATGATAACTTTTGATATTATCTTGGTTACGGAGTGAGTTTTGGTTCCGTTAAATGCCAACCGAAGCCATAAAACGTAAAATCGAGTATCGTAAAAATACAAAATTTGTAGGAATGATGAAACTCATCATTATACTCCATATAAAAATATAAAATGGGTGATAAGTCTCATTGGGTGCAAAAACGCTGCTTAAAGCTGGAAATACGGGTCAAAAAAGCGTAATTCGCAGTTTATCGGAAAAGAACGAAATTTCAGGGAAACGACCGTGAATTTATTTAGAGTAGACTAAAATTAGTCTAAAAGTGATATGATATGTCAAACTTTGGTTTTCGTCGTCCTTGGGATAACTTAACAGTTATACGTGAAGTTTAAAAGTTACGCGATTTAAGCAAAAATGTAGAACGGACAAAGTTAATTCCTTTATGGTCAAAGGAGGAGGGAAATATGTTTGAATTTTCCAAAAAAATGTAAAAGTGTCAAAAACATATTAGAAACACAGTGTAGGAATCGTTAAGTTTGGATGTAAGTAGAATTGTTTAAAACGTAAGTTTAGTTTTGTTCTGCGCTGGGCTTATTTGGTAACATTAAAAATGAAATCCTAAAAATTCTCTAATTAATTATGAGAGATCTAAAAATTAATCTGATGCGAGAAAAATTGATAGAGTTGATTTTCGTTAAGCGCGTGATGACTAAATGGTGTTCCGACCAAAATGAAACTTTAAGACGATGTTTTTTTTAATAACTTTTGCGAAAATGATCTAACGATGGTCGAACTCTCAGGTTATTACTAAAATAATTTATCTTACGAGAATGTGGATTAAAAATTTTTACGGGATGAATAGTGAAAGTGAATAGTAAAGTCTCGAAATTGAAAAGTAACCTAAAAATGCGGGTGGTTACAGGGGTATTCGAAATTGCCTATAACATTGTTTGTTTTAAATTCCACATTATCTAGATCCCCTACCCACTAAGGTGCAAAATGAAGAGACTGTGTTCTTGTCATTTCCATTGAAAAGTTTTTTTTAGGGTTTTGAAAATTTTTCTTGACAAGAACAATCAAAGAGGTTTGAGTCTCTTGAGTTTTGTGATGAAAAACCTTTTGTCAATTGATTACAGAGAAGATTTTAGTGAAAACTGTTTTGAGGATTAAAGAACACACAAAGATTTCTGGGTTTGAGAAAGTATTTTGACAGAGTTTTGCTTCAGAAATTAATTTGTGTGTGTTTATAAGGTTTTAAAGGGGGTATTTATAGAGTGGTGAGAGGGGTAAATTTTGCATAGATGAGGATTTGTAAAGTCGGTTTTTGAAATCGTTTCATTTTCCTCATTTATTGCCACCACTCCACTACCCGCAGTAAAATTCCGTTATTCAAGGGAATAGTTGCAGAGCACAGTAAAAGTGCATTTGCAGTATTAAAATATCCTTAGGATATTTCATGTGAGATGAGGCATTTAATGCCAAGTGGGATGAGGTAAGGTTGGAGGGACCCTTGACTGGAGTGACAGAAGGACATAGAGACATATATTCCTATATTTAATTGGCATGTTTACCAACCTAGGACATTTAAGTAACTAATACTTGGTGCATTTAGTTACTTATTCAGTGCTCAATATCCAAAGTCAGGGTTTGGGGTTTTGTTCAGGGAGCATGGACCATTTCATAGAGAACTTACTGAGATTGGGATTGATTTTCAGTTTGCTGACTTTCAATGTCAAGCATTCCCAATTCAGCTTTCAGTCTCCTGAAGGTAGGTTCATCTAAGGGTTTGGTGAAGATATCAACAAGTTGATATTCAGTAGGGATGAAATGAAGTTCTATGTCTCCTTTCATTATGTGGTCCCTGATGAAATGATATCTGATATCAATGTGTTTAGTTCTTTGGTGAAGGACAGGGTTGTTGGAGATTGCAATAGCACTGGTGTTGTCACAGAAGATGGGTACCATTTTGTAATGGATGTCATAATCACTGAGTTGACTTTTCATCCATAATACATTGGTACAAAGCATCCTGCAGCACCACATACTCGA
Source organism: Chrysanthemum makinoi (assembly GCA_910596185.1). Lineage (NCBI taxonomy): Eukaryota > Viridiplantae > Streptophyta > Magnoliopsida > Asterales > Asteraceae > Chrysanthemum > Chrysanthemum makinoi. The sequence continues at coordinate 221,262,106 of OU343217.1, forward strand.
CCGGTGAAGACATAGCCACCGATTGTTGCTTCTTAGCACTCCAGCAAACCAGCTTTCCTCCAAGAAATTGACAGGACCACGAGGTACTTTTTCGTCCATGTTGCGCCTACATAATCAGAGTCAGAATACCCTTTGAGGTCAAACCATGAGCACTTTGGATAGTAAAGTCCAAGGCTTGGAGTTCCCTTCAGGTATTTGAGGATTCTTTTGGCTACTGATGAGATGGGATTCTTTGGGATTGGAGTGATATCTTGCTATTAGACAGACTGAGAATTGTATGTCTGGTCTGGAAGCAGTTAGATACATCAGTGAGCCTACAATCCCCCAGAAATGAGTTTGATTGACTGATTTGCTAGTGAGATTAGATCCAAGGTTGTTTGGAGGGACCATTAGAGTCTTCACTGAGGCACAGTCAGATATCTCATATTTCTTCAAGAGATTTCTTGTATATTTCTCTTGACTGATGGAGATTCCTTTATCAGTTTGCCTGATTTGTAGTCCAAGGAAATATGTGAGTTCACCCATCGTGCTCATTTCAAACTTCTTTGTCATCAGTTTTTCAAACTGTTTGCAAAGAGTGTAATTTGTTGAGCCAAAGATGATGTCATCAACATACACTTGGACCAGTATCACATCTTGTTTAGTTATGTAGATAAACAATGTGTTGTCTATCTTTCCTCTGACAAACTTGTTTTGAATCAGAAAGGCTGAGAGAGTTTCATACCATGCTCTGGGAGCTTGTTTAAGTCCATAACGGGCTTTGTCAAGCTTGCACACATAGTCAGGGAATTCACTACTCTCAAAGCCAGGAGGTTGCTGAACATACACATCTTCCTTAAGTTCACCATTTAGGAATGCACTTTTCACATCCATTTGATAAACTTTGAATTTCATGTATGTTGCAAAAGCAAGGAAGATCCTGATGGCTTCCATTCTTGCAACAGGAGCAAATGTCTCATCATAGTCAATGTCTTCTTGTTGACTGTAACCTTTGGCTACAAGCATGGCTTTGTTTTTAATGACGCGATTGCCGTTTTCATCGGTTTTTGTTTTGAAAACCCACTTCATTCCTATGACAACAACATCCCGAGGACATTTGATCAAGGTCATGACCTTGTTTTTATCAAACTGTTGAAGTTCTTCTTGCATAACCTGAACCCAGCTTGGATATTTTAGAGCTTCAGTGACACTTTTGGGTTCTATTTCTGATAGAAAATCAACATATACACATTCATTGGCTGAAGTTGCAGTCAATTTAGCAGCCATGCTTCTAGTGAGCATGCCCTCAGTGGGTTCACCAATGATGTTTACAAGCTCAATGTCATGAGTTTTTGTCCACTTACTTTGTGGTCTAGGATCTGAGCTTGAAGAGGTCATTGAAAACTCATGAGTGAGTTAAGGTGCAGGAGCCACATAATCATTAAGATCATCTGTTGAGGTGCTTTGTTCAGGTTGGGTTCTTGTGTCATAGGTTCCTGAACATTTGGTTCAGTATTACCTATCCCAGTAGGGATTGATTGATTATCAATGAATTCACTGATAGTTGGCTGAGGAAGATTGTGGGGCAAGACATAATATGAGATGTCAGCATCAGCTTGATATGAGGAATTGATTTCAGTGTAGTACTCATCAGGAGGATATCTTGATGAGTCATCAATTCCTATTTCCTCCACTGAGGTGTTGGTAAACCTATTGCTTTATGAACTTTCATCAAAGGTGACATGAAATGTTTCCTCAACTTGTTGTCTTCTGGTGTTAAACACCCTGAAGGCTTTGGAGATCAGTGAGTAACCTAAGAAATATCAATCATCAGATTTTGCATCAAACTTGCCTAGGTGATCCTTGTGATTGTGAATGAACACAGGACACCCAAACACATGAAAGTAGCTGATGTCTGGAAGTCTTCCTTTGAAGATCTCATATGGGGTTTTGTTATATCTCTTGACAATGATTGACCTGTTTTGAGTGTAAGGCGGTTTTGACGCTTGATCCGAAATGCTTTGAGAGAGCTGAGCCATTTAACATGGTTCTAGCACCTCAATGAGAGTTAATTTTTCCTTTCAGCAACCCCATTTTGTTCAGGGGTATAAGGGGATGAGAAATTTTGAGAAATTCCTTTTTCATCACAGAACCTCTCCGACTCTTGATTTCGGACTCGACTCAGTACCATTTTCGATTCGATTTGTTTAACGGTAATGTCATTCGATTTTCAATCTTCCTTATGAATGACATTATTGTATCATTACTGACTCTTTTTGAAAGAAAGTATACCCAAGTGTATCTTGAGAACTCATCAACAATGACAAGTGTATACTTCTTATGCTGGATTGATCTTGATGATTGGTCCAAAGAGATCCATGTGCAGGAGGTGAAGGCAGCTTTTGATAGAGAAAATTTGTTTTGTTTTAAACGATGCTCTATGATATTTGCCTTTTTCACAGGCTGAGCATGGTTTATCTTTTGCAAAAACCAGTGATGGTAAGCTAAGGACCTTGTTTTGTTTTGCCAAGTTGTTGATGTTTTTGAAATTTAAGTGTGAGAGTCTCTTGTGCCATAGCCAGTTGACAGTTTCAGTGGCTTTGGCAAAGAGACAAGTTCCATCTTGAGAGAGTGTTGACATGTCTAAGACATAAACATCATTTCTTCTAGGAGCTATCAAAACAACTTCTTTGTTGGCATTGAAAATTGTGCCTTGTTTGTCATTGAATTGCACAATGTACTTGGCATCACATAATTGACTCACACTGATAAGATTGTATTTCAGACCAGTGACATAAGCTATTCTAGAGAAAACTATTCCATTGCAGTTTACTGAACCATAACCTTAAGTGGGACATGATGAGTTATCACCAAATACTACCTTGGGTCCTGGTTCCTTTACATACTTGTGCAGATACTTATTCGCACCAGTCATGCTTCTTGAGCATCCACTGTCTAGATGCCGGATAGGCTCCCTGGTGTGTCTCTGCACAAGTAGTAAACTGAATTAGTTTCTCTTAGTGACCCACTTACTAGTGGGTTTGGGTCTCATGGTCTGTTTGAACTTTACAATTGATTCATGATCAGTGGTTGAGTGCATTGTGCTACCACAGGTTTTGCATTTGATGACTAAGGATGACTCAGTGATTCGGGGTTGTTTTGCACTTCTCCTTGCCTGGATGACTTTATCATGCTGAGATGTCTCATGAGCTAGATTTCCACATATATCACAGCAAGAGTTCGTGAGGCAATCATCAGGAAGATGATCATTGAAGCCACAATGAGGACAAGGAGGAAAAGGTTTAGCTTTAGGTCTTTGACCCTGCTTTGAGGATGAAGCAAACTGATGACCAGATTTTGTGTGAGTTGCTTCACAGAAGGAGCTTACATATTGTAAGTGGTCAGAAGTTTTGTGATCTTTCTTTTTGCAGATCATGCAAAAAGGATTCTATAGCAGTTGTCGGTATGGCTGGTATAATGGCACATATCACACTTCTGCTTGGGTTTGGTGGTGGATTTTGACCTTGATGAACTAGAGGAGGCTGACTTAGTTTCCTTGATTGAATCGGGAGCTTTTCGATGGATTCCATCTTTTCGTCGACTTCCTCACAAGTTCGTCGTTCTTGAATTTGGTCACCTTCGAGGAACTGAAGATGTCGAAGTCTCAGTTGGAACAGATTCAACTTGGGTTCGTTTTGAGGGTCTTTTCAGGATGGTTCTACCAAGTCCAGACCTTTCTTTGGGTGACTGAGGGTTGAATTGTAAGGGAGTAAGCTCAGAGCTAGGTGCAACACCCTGAAGAGGTTTCGATGGTGGAAGCGGTGCTTGAGATTCGGCTTCAGACTCAAAGATCTGTTCAGTACTGCTGGGCACATCAGGGAGTCCAAGCATGCTCTTTAGAGCTTGGCTTTCAGGCTCTAGAATCCTCCCAGAATCGAAATTTGGAAGCTTACTCTCAGGGTTAACCATTCAATCCAATCACTGGGCTTGGGAATCGACAACATATTGGTAATCTTGCCACCAGACACAAATGGCTTTGGACTCAGGTTTTTGTTGTGAGAGTCAGGGAGATGATCTTCACCTATGACTCTCTTTTTGCTACTAGGGGCACCCACAGCATCAAAGACCCTAGGATTCTTAGCAGTCCAGCTTTCAATGATATCTTTTTCCTTTTTAAGTTCATCTTGAAGAGACTGATTTCTTTTAACTAATTCAGTGTTTTGAATTTGCAGGGTGACAACCTCAAGCTTAGCTTGTTTTAAAAGAAGCAGTTCATCCCTACACTTGTTTAATTCAAAACTTAACTTGTTGTATTTTGAAAAAAGATTTAATCTTTGCTCTTCTACAAACTTAAGGTCAACATTGATATAGTTCATATATGACTGCCAATGAGAGTCATCATCCATAGAAAGTAGAATATTTACCTTCTTCATTGTGATGTTGCCCCATTCTCCATTTCTGGCATGATTTTTCCCAACAGCTAGCTTGTCCTCTTCTGAGAGAGCCATCAATGCACTGACTTGCACCATTTCATCGTCTGAGGAGACTGGCTCTTCATCCCAGTCGAAGACTTCAACAACCAGGCCTTTGTTTTTACCCTGCACAGATTTAACATTGTTTGTTGTTTATGAGGGACTGGCCTCAAGCAGTGCTAGCTTAGCTTTGACTTTCCTGTACTTAGCTTCAAAATCTACAGTTTTGTTTTGATCAGATTTGTTTTGAAAATTTTGATGAGACTGATAGATTTTTGGTTGAAATTTGCTAAAACCTGAGGACTGATTTGACCCTGATGATTTATAAGAGGGTTTAGAAATTGTTTTTAAAAAACAGTCTTTGGCAAAATGACCTCTTTTATGACACTTAAAACATTCAGTGTTCTCGTTAGCTATAGCATTTGAAATTTTTTTGTTTCTTCTTATAAAACTTTTAGAGTTAGCAAGGAGTGCTCTTTCCTGAAACTCAATATTTAAATCGTTCAGGCACTCCTCGCTTGACCTCTCATCAGCCTCATCATCTGAATTTTCCTGAAAATCTTGAACCACACTGTTAGAATAAAAGCGTAGAAATTGGTGGTGAAGTGGTGGTCGGGGACTTCTTGACTTCACGAGACTTCTTTAAGTCGGGTATCGTCATTGATGAGGTTTTCCTCATAGACAAATTTCCCATAAATTTCAGGAAGTTCATGATTCTGGATATGGTTAGCATTCCTGAGTCCCTGAGAGAAATTAAACCACTTCTCAGGGAGACTATTGACAAAACCAACATTGATTTCATGCTTGGATAATTTTACACCATCATTTGACAGTTCATTTAACAAAGTTTTGTACTGGGTGTAAGTTTGAGACGAGTTTGAGTCCTTAGCCCGAAGGTGTTATACTCAAGTTTCAGTCCATTATCCTGTTTTCCTTGGTATCGATGGACCTTCATGACTATAGACAGGTCATCCGGGTTTGTTTAGTTTGTATTACAACTTATAACAAACTCCATAATATCATCGGGAAGACAAGATATGATGATACTTTTGAGTCTTTGGTCCTGGTTGACCACTCTCCTTTCATCCGGAGTCACTTGAGCTTCGTGTTTAGGAAAACCTTCGCCAGATCTTTGGGATAAATGGACCTTCATTAATACACTTTATGTAGTAAGGTTCCATCCCAGTCAAATAGCAAAGCATTCGCTTTTTCCGTTTGTTAAATTTACCAACTTCGAGTCGAGGGGCAATAGTTGAATAAGCTCCACCCTTTTTGTCGACAAGTTGGGGCACATCAATTTCAACCATTAGGATCCTGATTTAAAAACTTTTAGAGCGGCTTAAATTTTTTTTATAATCAACATGTCTCTAATACCACTTGTTGTTCTCGTTTCACAATCTTAAAAACAGTTTAAAGCAATAAATAAACAGATTGCGAATAATGACTGAAAGTAATGTAAGTTAAAACACACTGAATAATTTTCAACTTAATATTCTTTATTAGAAATAAATCAAAAAGAATACATTACCCAAGTACTTGCGGAACAGTACTTGGGATTGAAATGACAAAGTGTTGTAACTCCTCACTAAGCTCAGGCTAAGTCTGAGCACAACTACAATGGAACCACTGAGCTATCTCAGGGACAGAGTTGTATTTGGAGGAGTGAAAGATGGCTTGTGTGTGTGTGTGTGTGTTTTACAATTCACAAGCTTAAATCTTTCACTCAATCTCTTATGCTATTTATACAAGTATGAGTTTTAACTCTATCCTAGAGGACAAACTGACAGGTTACAGAAGACAAAATACTGATGTATTTTGTCTCTGTTTAAAAGGCTATATTGGGTAAGTGACAAGGTTGCTTTCTTCTAGTCAGTGATGAGACTGAGCCTGATAGTTAGCCATTCAGGGAAAGTTGACTTTGGTTGATAAGGACTTCGTCTTATCTGTTCAAACTTATCCCGCCTTGTCCCGCTCTTTCTTCAGTCTTCTTAGCCTTCAGTCTTCAACATCAGTTTGTCTTCAGTGTATGTAGTTGATGAGGAGTTCAGGGATTCAGTGAGTTATTGTCATCACTCACTGAATCCACTATCTTCTTCTTGACTCAGTCTTCACCCCTTAAGTTCCGCCTTACTGAGTGGAGAGACTTCTTCATTGCCTCGTACTGAGTATCCTGAAGATAGCTCACTGAGTGACTATGCGCTCAGTGACTTGTTAGTGTTTAAGGAGCTACACTTAGGGTATTTTCTATTCAAATCCTAGACTTAAGGGGTTTGGGTATCCACTGAACCCAACAGTTAGGTTTGCGTTGTTAGTCTTTTGATTTTTTTTCTTACATAATTAGTAAAAAAAATGTATAAATTTGATGCGTTATTTTATTTAAATTATGTACTTTTTTAATTTAGTGCACTGTTTTATAGAAGGGAAAATGACAAAAAAATGCATCGAACTTGACACTTGTTGTGATTGTGTGTAGCCAACTATTTTTTTTCATTGTAACACAAAACTTTTGAATTTTTGTTATTGTATGTACGATTGCCAACGTGTCACGACACGTGGACTGCCAACTCATTTACCCACTATTACTTTTTAGTGATAATAATAAAAAAATGCGTCGAACTTGACCACTTTTTTCATTGTAACACAAATCTTTTGAATTTGTGTTAATGTATGTATCCAGTCAATCTAAACTTGGCATCGTTAGTCCTTTATACTAACGGCCGTTAGCACATAACTTAAAATTTCGTTTTCTTACGTTTTCATCCCTTTTTATACGTTTTCATTTGTTTTCTTACGTTTTCATCTGTTTTTATACATTTTCGTCCATTTTCATACGTTTTTATACGTTTTCGTCCGTTTTTATACTTTTTCGCCGATTTTCTTACGTTTTCATTCGTTTTTATATGCTTTCATCCATGTAAAATCAAACAAAGACGTGTAAAAACGGACGAAAACATGTAATATCAAATGAAAATGTGTAAAAACGGACGAAAACGTGTAAAATCAGTGAAAACGTGTAAAAACGGATGAAAACGTGTAAAAACGGACGAAAAGGTGTAAATCCGGACGAAAACGTGTAAAAACGGACGAAAACGTGTAAAATCGGACGAAAACGTGTAAAATCGGACGAAAACGTTATAAAGGACTGACGATGCCAAGTTTAGATTGACTGGATACATACATTAACACAAATTCAAAAGGTTTGTGTTACATTGACAAAAGTGGTTAAGTTCGATACATTTTTTTTTATTATACCTAAAAAGTAATAGTGGGTAAATAAGTTGGCAGTCCACGTGTAACACCCGGAAGAGTTGGCAGTCCACGTGTTGTGACATGTTGGCAATCGTACATACAATAACAAAAATTTAAAAGTTCTGTGTTACAATGAAAAAAAAATAGTTGGCTACACACAATCACAACAAGTGTTAAGTTCGATGCATTTTTTTTTATCATTTTCCCTTTATAGAATTGTGCTTTAACAATATTAGATGTTAAAGCACTTTTTTCTCAAGGGAGGTGATACTTACACCATATTTTTTGATGCATTCACCACCTTTTATGCATTTACGATGCATGCAGTGCGTAATGCATAAAAGGTGGTGAATGCATCAAAAAATGTGGTGTAAGTATCAATTCCCTTTTCTCAATTTAGAGCGTTTATAGTAAATGGAATTTATAGAATTGTGCTTTAACAATATTGGATGTTTCTTAAATGTATCTTAAAGTGCCATATCTTTATTAATTTTTAGCATACATAGAACTTTATAAATAGTTTTCAGTACTAAAAATTATAAACATATATACTAAGTACCAATTTTTACTTGATTTGATAATTACTTGATTTGATAATAGTAATGATCGAAAACCACGTTTAACACGTTTGAGTAAACAACGTTATCAGTTTTCGTAGTCGTTGTCCAAAATGAAAACTTTATTAGATACGATCATTTTTAGTTATAACTATATCTAAAAAAAATAATTTGACAACCCATGTAATGCACGGGTTTTAAACTAGTACAACTTTAATAACATGCGTATATCTCACTTTTAGTTTGACTGTTGCGTGTGTTTGGCTGATAATGATCAAGATAATTTTGATAATGAGCATATTTTATCATAAATCTTCGTTATTGATCATGAATTTTCAAATTATGACCATTTTTTTAATGGAATTTAGGTTTGAAACTACTAATTAACAAATAATTCGTTATATGTGGGTGATATTGTGAATGACGAAATTTGGTTATTGATGACGAAACTCATGTTGTTGTTGACGAAAATCTGATTATGGATGAAGAAAATCATGTTATTGTATAAACATATGCAAATCAGATGGATCATGTAAAAGATGTAGTTACTGTTATAGATAAAATCACACGTGATTATGTTTGGATGATACATCATATGTGATTATATTGAAAATCACATGCTATTGCATTAAAAATAAAAATTAATAGTAAACTAGAGTATTGTAGATTACTTGAATGTATGAGAAGGTTTTAGGTAGATCATGTGATAAGAAAATATTGTCCATACGTTAATAGCTATTTTAGTATAATTATTTTTAATTGAAAACTATTTTTAATCTACACTCTTTGGTCAAATTAACTGGACGGTAAAAAAATTAATCTTTTGATATTTAGTGCATGTTTGGCAAAATTAGCTATAAGTTGTAAATTGCAAAGTTGTTAACATTAACTACAATTTAAACAATTGTTTGGAAGGTATATCAGTAATTTAAAGTTTTAACAGCTTCAAAATGTTCAAAAAGTTTCATGAATCAACTTTTCATTTAGGAGCTATTTATTTGAAATAAAAGCTTGAAGTTAATTGTATCTAAACGAAACTACTTATGTTACAAGAGATTATTTTTGCAATATACAAAATTTATTATTTGTCTTGTGCTGTTTAGATAGCAACATATAATTACTTTTACTAAACATTTAGAAAGGTTAAATTTTTTAGAGTGTAGATATGGCTCAAGGCCGATTGTGGGTTTGGATTCATTAGGGTTTTATTATTGTATTTGCATTTATAAATTGTATCAAGGATTAATTTCATATATCACCTTACTTTCATAATTAATTTCATATATATCTAAAGTGTAAGTATTAAATGTATAATGTACAATATTTTTAATACATGTTTCGATATGTATGAAATTTTCAACTCAAAAGATGGGAGATATGAAATTGGCCCTTGTATCAATAAAACATATCCTGAATGGGGGTTTCATTGTCTAACATAGTATCGGACCGGGTTTGTTCCTCAAACCTAGATTGCTAAGTTGAGTCGCCTCCTTTATGGCACTCCGTCAAACTCTAGTCGCCACCATTTATCTTTTTTCCAAAAATTTGTTTCTTTGCTTTTACTTTTGCTTTTGCTGTTACTGCATGGTGAAGATTAATTTTCGCTTGTAATCAGATGTCTTCATCAACAAATATGTTATTTTCTTTTGTTATGCATTTATTTGCTTTTACTGCTGCTTGAAGAATTGCTTTCGATTGCTGCCGGAATTCTTCATCAACAAATTATGTTTCTATTGCATTAATGTTTTTTTTAGTTTACTACCCGAGCTTTCACGATTTCGTCGTTCGGATCACCATAGGATATTTATGGCTCAAACCCGATTGTTGATTTGATCTATTAGAGTTTTATTACAGTATGTATTTATCTTTATATATATCGTATCAATAAAAGATATGACGAATAGGTTTAATTGTTTAACAAAAATATGGCTTGCTGAGGTAACAAGATCCCATGAGGTCAAAAGTGAAACATATTTAAGTACAAAAATTTTAGTCGTCCCAAAAAGTGTAGTTTATTTAAACTAAGTAGTAAAATTCGTAAATTTTTGGAATAATCCGTGTAGCATACCAATACAATGTACTTGACGCTATAAATGAATGCTGGGATCGCTTCTTTTTTCTCTATTCTCATCGCACTTCTGATTGATACTACGCATAGCTAGATTCAGGTACAACTCTTTCATGTTTATTGATCTTAACATAATATACATGCATAAAATTATAAACACGTTGAAGAATCATTACGGAGTATATTGCATGAATTCGATCATGAAAACACTGAAAAGTACTGTTTTAAGTTTATGTCACATGAAAAGTACTGTTTTAGGATTATGATTATATGATTATATCACATGTTTTCATGTTTTGCTAGCCTCCGATTATTTTTTTTAAATCTGTGCCAAATTTTTTTTATAGTTGAGTCTTGTGGCTCTAAAAGTATAAGCACAATAGAGGTAATACAAACTAATCTCGAGTATAAATAACGTACCAAGTAATATTGGATGATAATTTATGTTTTTTGTTGCTTAGATAAACCAGTTTCGTTGTAAATATTGATTTTTTATGACCCAAAATATTTAGAGGCATGATGAGTTAGCGCTTTCTGCTCACCCTCTAGAACTTTTGATATTGAATATACAGTTCGACTGTTCGAGGATGTTCTAAATTCTGTGCTTTTGTTATAATTCGTCGACCGTGGTTATATTATATATGTAATGGTTTGATGCACATTTTTACATTGTAATTAGGCTCTTATGCATATCGAATCTAATAAAACATAATACCGAGTAGCATTGAGTGAAATCAGATTGAAAACCTTTTACAGGTGGCCATATATTGACATATTGTGAGAAGTGAGATGGGCTTATCTATTTGTTACTACTGATTAATTATGTTTTTGCTACAGATTTTAAAATTGTTTACGTTTTTCTTGATTAAAACAGAAAAAAGTTTGAATCCGAATAGAGAATTTTAAGTTGCACTGCCTTGTACAACAAAAGATTTAGATTCGTTAGTTAAACAAAAGATGACTTTCAACTCAATGGCAGCAGGCACAAGTGTAAGTGGCTCGATACAGGATAGTCGTACCAACAATCAGCAAGAGTTAAATGCAAGAATGAAATCTGTAGATAGAAAGCATCATTGGACTCGGATTTCACGTGAACCAACACCGTTCACTCCATCCGCATATATTGTTGATCACGCGAATGTTGGGGAAGTTGTTAAAGATAACAATGCAACAGCTGCAGAAGAGAATTTAGACAATGAGACAAATGATTTCTTTGACGCCCAAGAATTTTTAAGTGGTACGAGCAGCACAGATGATGAAATAACTTCTGGATTGGAACATTATGTTAGTCTCTGCTCTTTACTTCCGAAATTTCATGATGCGAGAGGAGATAAGTTGGTTTATAATTTAGGCAGAGAGATGGAGGATTTCTTTGACACCCAAGATTCATTAAGTGTTACGAGTGGTATAGATGATGAAATCACTTTTGAGTTTCATGAAGATAGGGAAGGTGATTTGGTTTATGATATAGACAACGAGATGGATGAATTCTTCGACACCCAAGCTAAACCAAGTGTTGTGAGCAGGGCATATGAGGAAATCAATTCAGGCTTGGAGCGTTTTTTAGTTTATGTTTTTGACCTTTTTAGTTTATGTTTTTAATTTTCTAAGTTTATGTCTTTGTGTAATAATTTATTTTTAATGACATTATAATTTATTCATAAAATCTTTAAGATAAAATTTTATCAGTTGACTAAAAAACTGAAATTGTAAGGCCACAGTCACCTCCCCTTCACCTTTACCTCAATTGCTATATTAGTTTTTTTTACCTTCACACTATATCGAACCACCTCTATTTGAGGACCTTCGCGCGCCATCACACACCCCTGTCATGGGGTTTAGGCGCCAAGATTGGTCCTTCATGTGTGTGATCATCTTCACCATGACACCCCGCTTAAGGTAAAGGGTAAAGGTGACAATTACGGCATTAAAGGCGATGAGTGAGTGACAAGGAGGAAGGATGGTATGACATTGAGGTGAAAGTGATTTTGGTGGTGAGAGGCACCAACCATTACGGGTAACCAGATTTTTTACAGTGATTATTAATTTGTGTTGAATTGGAGTACGCGACTGAATTTATTGGCAGAGATTGAGATAAGGAAGCAAGCAGAAAACCACATAAATTACATGCGAAGCCAATTGGGTGCAGGGGCGTAGCCAGGAATCCTTTTCAAGGGGGGCAAAAATTTTTAAAAGACACCGGCATGTTAGAAAGGAAACAAAAGACTACGGAGTATTATATATAACTATGTAAAAGTTTGCAACATATTTGTTCATTCAACGTTTTGGTTGCACATGACGTTCATTTGCATAACCAAAATCATCTAAAACTGAATCTGAACCAAAATTCTAGGCTATAGGACTGAATATGGATTGATGGATGGATGAGGGACTAAGTACGTTAACTAATAGAGAGATATCTAGTTTGTAGGTGGATCAAATGTCAATATATGATAGTGAATTCGGCTTTGGACTACAACATATATGCTAATTATTAAGGCTTTGTGGGTTGGCCATGGCCCACCTTACCCCCCACATAGCCACGCCCCTGATTGGGTCGTGGGTGGGGGTGGGGGGAGATAAGAGCAGTTATCTCTTGTTGGGCTGAACCTTCTAGACGATTCAAGTTTGCTTGATGACCAATCTGTAAATGATCCTGTAGAAGAGTTATCTCGTCAAATGCAGCATATCCCGGTTGGCTGTTGCAGCCTATTCATTCTATTAATAAGGGAAATTCAAAGGCCGAGATGAAGGCGGAAATGGAATCTCAGTTAAAGTCTACAAACATGGAAATTGCTAGGTTAACATTGTTGTGTGATGAGGTTGTCAATAAGGCGTCTCTACTTAAGCAAGCAACTTTTGGTAAGTGACCGAGTCTTCTAAAGTAATACGTCATTGTTTTGATGGTGGATGTTGTCAATTTCTTTTTTTGAGCCTGGTAACCTGTAAGGACTACCTATATACTATATGTTACCGTTTAATGAGTATTAAATAACCCTTTGTTTTGAATGTCAAACTATACCACTACACTAGTTTTTTTTTATGTTCCTGTTATGGATTATGTATTGACCTTTGTGTTATAATGTTTATAAACAGAGCATGATTCAACTGAAGAAAGGAAAACCAGACTAAGGTGGATTTGGGGTTCAATTATTGCTGCAGTCACTGTTGCAAGTGTTGCATTAACACGGGCATACTTCCATCCGAAAAAGGTTCATCTCTCATAGACCATAAGCCGTCTCATACTTCTCCCATTACATCCGGTGATGAAAAAATAATCTCTCTCGAGTATATCAAGTGTACGCCGAAAAAATTTGAAGTTTGAAGAAAGCATGACTGTGAGATACATTTACTTTTATTTTTACAGTAATCACACTTTATAAAAGCCAGAGTTTGTTTTATCTTGTAGTAGCGAAACTGCAAGCCTATTTTCTTTTCCTGAATATGAAAACATAGCTTATGGAGTCTTAAGATAACAAGTTAACTTATGTAGTTAGATTATAACAGAAATTTGTTTTGAACTAGACGATCTCGCCATCCGTTTCTCGTAATAAACAGTTTGGATAATTGGAGGTACTTGCCAATGAACTAAGATCCTAGAAAGACAATTGGACAGGCATCTAACACCATGATTACCAGCATACATAATGTGTGTGCACAAATGTTCGATACACAATTATTCTGGCATTCTGCATCATATGCTTTTGTTTGGTCCTCAGAAATTGCATCTTGACTTCATATTAGAATAAGATATATTCCTTGATTCTCAATAAATGAAACAAATCTGTAAGCACAAAAACAAGATAAAATGGATGCCCATTTGAACCTTTTTGCAATTACAGACAACCCCCACCCAACCCCCATAAAGAAACATATATTTATAGTATATCATATCCAAGGCAAACATTAGCCTAGTTCACTAGACATTGTAAATTTGTGACAAGAACAAATTCGAATCTGGTCTTAAAAATAAGCACAAGTTAATAACTTCCACCTCTGAGGACCAACTAATTCGGCGGTTAACAAAATACATTAACTAGCTACACGTTATGTAACTAGCTAGGTGTTCTATTATAATCTGATTAAGTCATTTTAGAACACACCCCTCGTAATGAACATCCAAACACGGCGAAACATCATATGGGAGGTAAATAGTGAAAATAATTAAGTGATCCACAAAACTTTGGCTACTTAACACGGGCTAGTTACTAAACTTAAACCCATACTTTCAGTTACAAAATTTAATTATAAAAGATACATGATGAATTTTAGTAATCTCAGTAAAGAAAAATCTTTTTATAGTGTTTTCAGTCATATATATTAATTGAATGTTACTTTTTCTTCATGTTTGAACTAAAAGTTTAGGTGTAATATCAAAGTTTTGATTGCGGTTTGAGGTTGTCAGCTGAAACATAAAAAATAACTGTAGGCAAATTAATATTGTATTTGCTAACAAGTCAGTGTAAAATAATCGTGACAATTTAACAAATATAGATGTTAAACTATGTAAAAGCTTGTAACACAAATAAGAAATCTTCTAATTGGTCAAATCTCCATTAAAACCTTGTATGTCTTTTTGTAAAATCTTCATCAACTATCATATGTAACATTAGATATATTAGCTCGAATATTCAACTAATTTAACTGTACTAATAAGAAATATAATTTTAATGTTCGAGTTACAACGACTGTTTAAGTAAAGTGATACGTATTCAATTCTTTGCCACCAAAATCACATTAGAATTATTATCAGTAAGTTTTTTTTATCCTGTGTCCCCACGAATTGAACGGATGAAAATGTACTTGATATGAGTTAAAGCATTGGAAAAAAAGGTCAAAAATAGGTCGTTGAAGAATACGTTGATGTATACCAATCTATTGAAATAATTGTAATGTATGCGATATGAGATGGGTTCAGAATAAGTAAAAGACATGTTTTGCATTGGAGTTAGAATAATATAACTAGCTAAAAAAGATATAAAAATGTCTTTTAATCATTTGCATACGAAAGCTCTTAGGTAGCAAGAGACATAATATTAAACATTTACACTACAACAAATGTTACAAGTTAGAGGGGAGGGAGTGGGCATGGGTAGGGTCGGTGCCGATCGGTTTGTCGGTAACATTACCATGTCGGGTAGCGCAAATCGGTGATCACATCGGGCTTGGAAGCCGATCGGTGGGGGGCTCACTTTTTTGAAATTTT
The DNA here is from genome assembly GCA_910596185.1 of Chrysanthemum makinoi. Taxonomy (NCBI): domain Eukaryota; kingdom Viridiplantae; phylum Streptophyta; class Magnoliopsida; order Asterales; family Asteraceae; genus Chrysanthemum; species Chrysanthemum makinoi. Next base: position 221,277,637 of record OU343217.1, read on the forward strand.
GGAACGTTGGGGACTAGCAACGGCTAGTTGCTTTATTAAAAAAAAAAATCCCTTTAAAACCAAATAACCCAAACACATTTTTTCACAAAAAAAACACACACTCATCTTTCAAAAACACAAAATCATGGATCCAAGAAGAGGTAAAAAAATTCCACCGCGTCAAGGTCGGTCTCAACCCGTTCATCCGCAACCACAACAAACTCCGTTTCCAAACCAATTTTATTCTCAACCATCTCCGAATCAATTTTACGTTCCACAACCCGCAACTCCACATCCATATTACCAATATAATATGGGTCCTCCTCAAATGAATCCACAACACCACAACATCACTCCTACAAGCGAGTTATCCCCGTTCGAAAACAATGACGAAGACGTCGAGTTTGTAGCCGAAACACAACCACCACCAAACGAAGAAGACGAAGATGAGGACGTTGAAGAAGTCGATGCGAGAGGGAAGAAAAAAGCCTTCGGCGGGAGGAGGCCCCGTGAAGTTTGGTCGTCGGCACAAGAGGAGGCTTTGGCGAAAGCATGAATTCAAATCTCCGAATGTAATGTTGTCGGTAATGAACAAAAGTCCGAAGGTTTTTGGAAACGGGTTCTCGAGCATTACAAGGCAACTTTGGGTTCGACTTCACGAACTTTTCATTCGTTGAATACAAAGTGGAAAACAATGAACAAGTCCATGGGTATTTTCAACGGCTACTACGTCCAAGCGGTACAAGCTATACTTTTTATTTTACATAATCTATACTTTATTATTTACAATTACATTATTTTGTATAAGTTATATTTTTTATTATTTTGTATATTATGTAGAAACGTGCTAAGGCTAGTGGGTGCAACAAAAAGACAATCTGCTCATAGCTTGGCGTGGGAGGTTGTCAGAGGTCATGACAAATGGACGGAGCAAGAATGTTTTCAAGATGTTGGCGGTGCGACTAGCAATTCTTCAAAAAGGAAGTCGGGGGAGTATGAATCGGCAAGCAACACCATTCCCGACATGAATGAAGACCCCACCCCTCCACTTGAATCAAGAAAGATGAAAAAGAAGCAAGGCGCATCCTCTTCGTCGGTCTCAAGTATTGCGGATGAAATCAACTCCTACACACAAAAGAAGACACAATATTTGGAAGAATAACGCGAGAAGGATGCGTTGGCGAAACAATTGTTGGCTACACAACTCGAGGGGGCGAAGTTCAAGAATACACAACGGGAGATGAAGTTTTTTTTTTAGCCGCATGATCACATTCGCGATCCCGCTATGTTGGAATTCGTTCTTGCCCAAAACGTGAACTTGCGGCGAAACACGGATGGGCTTGCAATTTTTAAGTTGTAGTTTCATTTGTTTTTTATTTCAACTTATGTAATGTTTTTTTTAAGTTGTAGTTTCAATTTTTAAGTTGTAGTTTTTTTAAGTATTATGTAATGTTTTTATTTTTAATGAAATGGTATGTTTTTATTTTAATATTGTATGTGATTTTATGTATTAAAAATATTAAAAAAAAAAAAAAAAAATGGGTAGGATAGGTGACCACTCCATCTACTTTGGGTAGTGTTAGGGTAGAATTTGGTAGTTTTGAGTTGGAGGGTTTTTATTGGATAGAGGTGATGTGGCAATTTGGGTAGTATTGGTTACTAGGTGACCACTCCCTCCCCTTAACAATTTGTACTTTATATATTAAATGTCATTTTCTTACATCATAAATGATTATTTCTAGACAAATAGCATTGCCTAAATAAACTTGTCTACATTCGAAGCATGTCTTTCTCACCCTCCATCATTCACCAAAATTCTGCATCAATATTTTTGACACATTTGACTTTCTTGGTTCACAAAAGTGATTTAGTGCAAACTATTATAAATGGGAAATGATTTCCGCGCTTAAAAAAGATGTGTGCTTTTTGCCTGGTCTTTTTTCTTGTGACTCTCTTTCCGTTTTAAAAAGAGTGTTCACAAACAAAAAATGTATCATTATGTTATGTTTAATTAATGCTAGTTTTGATTGATAAAAATTCATTTTTATCCTCATAGTTAATATAAAAATTATAAATTAGTAGTTAATGCAAATTTTGATTATAAGGGTAAAGTAGAAAAATCAGTCTGTTCATATACCTATTTTGAGACAAACATAAATAATAAGGTTGACATTTTTTATAAGACGGATTAAGTATTTTATTAGCTAAGATTTCTCTTGCTTATATGTTTGGAGGCCTAAACGAACAAAAGCTCAAATGGAGTTCTTTAACTTTTTTCTTACATAATTAGTTGTTGATACAAAAGTTGGGCGTTCCTTGTTTGGGCTCCGGCTCTCGTACCAATTGAGGATTGTTGCTTGAGACATGCGCACTAAGAAGACAGAAAACACCGTTAGGCTTACCGTGGGATTGTCTCCCACGATTATCCTCCGGCGTGAGAGTAAGTAATCGTTTTAGGGTTAAAGGAGAGTTAGGGTTTATAGATCGTACCTTTAACGAGGGATATGATTCCCTTTATATACACACGGAATCCTTGTTGGTTCCGTGTTCCTCAACCTTCGGCGTATCCAGCCTAAGTCGGTTGGGGAATGATTATCTCCATCATTAGGATATATCCGATATCGTGTTACGTAAATAACATTGGGTTTGGGCCTTCGTGGGCCTAACCACTTATCGGCGTAGCCCAGTTCGTGCTGGGCTTATTAGTATTGGGCTTTGGTCGGGTTCGTGACTCGAATATAGACTATACGTCATCATGTCCCCCTAGTCTAGTATGCGCAGTGAAGGACTGCGGATGCTAGACTAAAAATTGCAGACAATGAAAAACTACAAAGCGTAGCAAAGAAGCCAAAAAAGATACCCGCCTATACATTGTATCTAGACATAGTATTTTAAAAATGGACGCCTCGTAAATCGGGGGAAAGTAACTGCAGCAACGTCACATCAAGTGATCTGAACCACATGTTGATGATAGTGGGATCCACGTGTCGCTCATCGCGTGGATGAGGAAACATTATATAACCGGCTGCCTCATTTGACTGTGTTTCTCACAGTGAAAAACTCAATCCGCCATTGTTAAGAAACCTTTCATTTGCAAAAAACAGAAAACTACCTAATCCAAAGGTAACCGCGCGTGCGCCTTTAAAGAAGAAACATAATACCATGGTCAAGCAGTTATCTGATTTTACCTCCGATATAACTGAGGATGAACTTCTAGAGTTCACCTCGGATTATTTTATACCACTTGACGTGCATCCGGTTGTTCCGGATGCGCGAGCATCTATTGCAGATTTCCCGAAGGAAAATAGGGGTGTACACACGTTTTTTCGAGTTCGCGAATCAACGTGTGCCCATATCCCTATTTCTGTAGGACGTATTGAATTATTACCGGTGCACCTATCCCGCTGCACCGCATCGGTGCAGCGAAGATCACCAACTTCGAGGTTAATTGCCGATTACTGGCGATTAACCCGACTATCCACTTATTCCATGCGTTCTACCACACAACGTGGTCGCACGGGTGGGTCTCATTCGCTAAACGCGCTGGGCGCTTCCAGTGCTATACAGAGAAACTGGACGCGCTCCGGAACTGGAGAGAGTTTCTTCGGGTAGATGACGTGTGCTTCCCATCGCGTTTTGAATTTTATACCCAGGGGACATTGCCGAAGGATGAGCGCCCCCTACCTGGATCATATGTCATGGAGGATGCGGAACTGATAAACGCCAACCGCATCCCTATTAGTTCCTATCATGAGGAATTTATGGTGCATATGGGCATTAGCCGAAATTACTTTGGTATGACAGATGAGATGCCAATCTTCTTAGGCGCTAATGGCCAGGGTGGGTGCTCATCCCTTCGCATCCCCTTTCTTAATTAATGTAAGAGCTTTCTTTTCCTTTTTGCACATTATGTAACATGTGTATTTGTTGTCTTCACGCAGAGATGGGTCTTTACAGTTGTGCAACTAGCGAAGCCGATTCAAGTGAGTGTAGGGACGCGGCCGCTGAAAGAAGGAGAAGAGCCCCTACTGGATGCCACCGCAGGCGTACTCGCAATGAATTTAGGAGAAACAGGGACTAGCTCTTCAGTCGCAGTGGAAGCGACGCGGCTACAAAGTGTGCCAAACCCCATAGTGCCATCCCCAGTAGCGCAACCACCACCCGTAGCAGTGGCGCGTCCTATGGAAGAAGAAGAAGAGGAGGAGCCAGAATCCGGGCTAAAACGCAAAAGATCGCTCGGAGAGGATGGCGCTAGCTCATCGAGGAAAAAACGCCCTGTGGTCGTCACTGTAGAATCATCCTCCAGTGATGTTGCGGCATCTCACCCCTCCGCTAATATCTCTGGTCCTCAGTAAGTAACGTTGTCCATATATTTTGTGCGCACCAACTGTTTATATGGGAAACGACTAATTCTCTGTCTGTGTATGCAGGTTTGAACAGGCTGCGGAGTCGCCCCCCAGGGTGGGTCCTGTACATTCCGCGCAGTCCGAGCCGCATAGCCAAAACGATGAGGGCTTGTCTGCTGGGGATGCATCAGTGGAGCAATTGGTTGAAGAGTTGGTGCAGGTGTCTGCGCATCAAGCTTCAATAGTTGAGAAGCTAAAGGTTCAAATTGCAAGGGAAAGCAGCCAAGGCGCTCAAAAGGATGAGAAAATTGCTTCGCTGGAAGCCTAGTTGGCTAGTGCCAAGGCGAGGCAGAGAGTCCGAGTGTGTACGCTCGAAGCGGTGAGGAAAAATGGCGCTAATGGGCCAAATAAACCAAGAGCGCAGAGTCATCAGGTACAAGGCTTCGTGTCTCTGGGCACTAAAATATCTGGAGAAGAGCAAGGATACGTTGACCACGCAGTTGGAATATTTTGGTACCATCGCTGTGAGCGTGCTCTGGAAACACAAGAGATGAAGCTGCGTAAGCTCAGTTTGGAATATGATGAGGAATTATATCCTCATATAATTTCGTTATTGCCTTGAGCGCAGGTGGCTTATCAGCCATGGCTGCGCCTTGCTGCTCTGACCACGCTAGAGTCCAAAGAGGTAGTGGACGCATTTGGTGGGGTGGTCCAATGTGCCTTAGAGCGCGGTAAAGCAGAAGCTGTGGAGAAGCTTCATGAGGCAGATCTGTTGAAGGTACCTGCTAAAAAGGTACCTGGCTATAATGCGCAGGCTTATGATGAGCTAGTGTCTGCCATGGAGAAGATGAAGTCTTTGGAGCTTCCAATGATTGCTGAAATGGAACGCGACCAAGATTATCCCATAACATTTATTATGGAAGGGTTGACCTTAGCGCGCCATCGTATTGATAATGCAGAAGCGCAGCCGGACTATTTTCTAAAGCCCGATGTCTCGCACTTCAAGTTCCTGCTTTTTGCTCGCCCCGGGGACATTCTAAATCCTTTTGCTTTAGAGAAAGAAATGTCATTGAAGGAAGTGTTGGAAGCGCATGCCACCAGACTTGCTAAAAAAGAGGGTATTAAAGGTAAAGCGACTATGTGCGGGGTTGGTGCAACTCATCTTCCAAGGTCTGACGGGGTGCCAGTGAGTGTTGCCACTGTGTCTCGCCAAGACTCGGACTTATTGAAGAGGCTAGGCGAGAGTGGAGATGCTGCAGGCCGCGTGGGAACTTCATCACTGGAGCAATCTAATAGTATATAGATAGGATCTTTTGTTTATGAACATCTTTTGTAATAACTTAGTCATTTAATAGAAATCACTTTTTGCGAAATGTGTGTTCATATTATAGCAACTTGGACTTATCTGTTTGTCTTTGCGTATAAGACATAGTCTATAGGTCAAAGTTGTACATAAGCGCGAATAATATAAGAAATCCATAGTCATGTATGAAGATCATAGTATTCATAAGAGATAATTTCTAAGTACCTTTTTTTTTTTTTTTATCATAATCGTGTATGTTGTGATATACAGCGTACTGAAAATATCATATCAAGGAATCAAGTGTCTTGGTTCCTAAGTTGTTAAACGTGCACCATATGCATTGTTGCGCACCCATCGTGAGATGCGCACAAACTTATTCCAACGTCTTGAGAACAAGGTGTTTAACAAGGATACGTGATCCAGTGTTGATGGGTTTGCAACCCTCTTACTCAACGAGTCCTTTAGTAGGTTGACTCATCCTTTTACCGTCGTGGGTTTTTTAAGTACATGCACACCATGTAGGCAAAAAATAAAAAATTATTAAGACATACAGTATATGGAAATAACAAAGTGAAATGTGTCGCGGAGTTAGCTAGAAACCGCGACGTTTTATTGATACTTGCAAGTTTTTATGAGAAATAAGTAAGACAGTATACTAAGGAAAACAAAAAGGAAATACATAAATGTGTATTGGGCACTTCAATAAAGTGCAAGAGCGTCTGTGCGCTGGGCCCTAGCCATTCCTATAGGTAGCACCTCTTAAGGTTGCAGATGTTCCATGTGCGTGGCAGTTCACGGCCATCCAAGCCTCGTAGCTTATACGCGCCTGTTCCTAATGCTTCGGTAACCTCATGGGGTCCTTCCCACTTTGGTCCAAGCTTACCTGTGGCTTCTGCGTGGCTCGCATCATTGGTGCGGTAAACGAAGTCACCTTGTCTGAATGAAACACTTCGCACTTTAGCATCATAGTATCCTTTCATCCTTGACTTTGATTTTGCTTCCCATATAGCTGCGCGTTCGCGCCTTTCTTCTAGCAGGTCTAAGTCGATACGTCGCTCGTCGTCATTGGTTGCCACATTGATTTCAGCAGTGCGAATAGTTGGCATTCCGATTTCGGCTGGTATGACGGCTTCAGTCCCATAGACTAGAGAGAAGGGGTGTCCCCTGTGCTGGTTTTGATTGAAGTGCGGTGCGCCTACGGAACATGCGATAGTTCTTCCGCCCACCTGTTCTTATGCTTGTCCAGGCGTGCCTTAATCCCTTCACCCAGGCTTCGATTTGCACGTTCTACTAAGCCGTTGGTTTGTGGGTGTTTAACCGACGCCGAAGTGCTTTGTGTGATTCTTAGCTTCTCGCACCAGTCCTTGAAAGGGTTGTCGCAGAATTGTTTCCCGTTGTCTGAGATGATTTCCCCAGGTAGACCGAAGCGGCATACAATATTTTCCCATACAAAGCGTTTCACCTGGTTGCCAGTGATTGTCACCACTTCCTTTGCCTCGATCCACTTGGTGAAGTAGTCTATGGCGACTATGAGGAACTTTAATCCTCCTGCTGCAACAGGAAAAGGACCGGCGATGTCTATGCCCCACTTGTAAAATGGCCATGGTGCCGTAATTGGTGTTAGCTCCTGTTGTGGTTGGCGTGGCACGGGTCTGTGAACTTGGCAGTCGTTGCACTTTCTGATTAAGTCCCGCGCATCGCGGTGCATGGTTGGCCAATAATATCCTGACCGTAAAGCGCGCGCCACCACAGATCGTGGTCCTGAATGCATGTTGCATGAACCTTCGTGGATTTCTCGCAGTACATAGTTTGCTTGTAGGGGACCAACACAGCGGAGCCATGGTTGCAAGAAAGAGCGTCGATATAGTATGTTGTCCCGAAGTTCAAACCTTTGTGTTGTGCGTCGGATCCTTCGGGCTTCCTTCTGCTCTTGGGGTAATACTCCCTTGCTTATGAATTCCGCTATTGGTGTCATCCACGTAGGTCCGTCTTCCTCTATTACCGTGGATACTTCCATTTCCGAGATGTATTTGGTTTTCAATGTTTCCACCAACACCTATTTGGATAGGTGTGCAAAACTTGTGGATGCGATTTTGCTTAGCGCATCCGCTTTCGGTTTTCCCTCGAGGAACCTGTTTGATGGTAAACCTGTCAAAGCCTTTGATTAGTGCCTTGGTTTTTCGAGGTATTGAATCATGTTTTCCTCCTTGGCCACGTACTCACCCAACACGTGGTTGGCTACTAGCCTGGAATCTACATTTTCTTCCAAGTTACGTACACTCATTCGAGCTGCAATGCGTAGTCCGGCTATTAGGGCTTCATATTTTGCCTCATTATTTGTTGTTGTGAATTCGAAACGCGGCGTAAGTGAATTCCATTCCTTCCGGGTTTGTGAGGATGAGGCTCGCTCCGACCCATCCACGCATGAGGATCCGTCCGTGAACAAGATCCATGGATCTTGTAGTTCCTTCTTGCTTAGTGTGGGTGGATCATCGGTGCGGTTTTTCGATGATGAAATCGCTAGCACCGCCCTTTTATTGCAGACGTGGTCTATAGGAGATGTTGTGTTCACCTAGCAATACACTCCACTTCGCAATCGCCCGATGCGTCGAGGTTTGGAGATGATTTGCTTGATCGGTTGGTGCTGTGATCACCGCTATCGTGCTCGAAGTACCTTGCGCAGCCGTTTGGCGGCGAAGACTAATGCAAGGACCAACTTTTCCATTGCGCTATAATTCATCTCTGTTTTCTTGAGCGCTTTGCTTACAAAGTACACTGGTGTTTGTACGAAGTTCCTATCCGTTAGCAATACTGCCGACCTGCTCCATGAGTTGCAGATAAGTACATAATCAACTCTTCCCCGGTCGGGTGCTACAAGTGTAAGGAGTGTTGCCGGTGTTGTTTAAGCGTGCAAAGGCTTCTTCTGCCCCCGTAGTCCAACGAAAATCACCCTTTTTTATACACTTCCTGAGTGTTTTGAAAAGAGGTAGCGATTTTTCTGCTGACTTGGATAGGAATCTGTTTAGGCCGGCCAACTTGCCATTGAGAGATTGAACTTCCTTCAACGTGCGCGGTGAAGGAAGGTCGATGACAGCCTTAGTCTTTTCTGGACACGGCTTTATACCATCAGGTTCTATCAAGTACCCAAGGAACATGCCTTCGTGGCGCCGAAGGTGCATTTTTTAGGATTGAGTTTCATGTTGATCTCCTTGAGTGTCCTAAATGTTTCCTCAATATCGCGCACCAACTCATCCTCCGTATGGCTTTTTATGACCAGGTCATCGACGTAAACCTCTAGGTTGCGGCCAACCTGTTTTTCGAATGCATTATCGACTAACCGCCGATAGGTGGCGCCTGCATTCTTCAAGCCAAAGGCATTTTGTGTAGCAAGAGACACCTTGGCTTGTATGAAAGGCCGTTTTTTCCTCGTCGTCCTCTGCCATCTGGATTTGATGGTATCCTTTGTATGCATCGAGGAAGCACTTTAGTGGATATCCACACAAAGATTCCACCTTCCAGTCTATCTCTGGTAGGGGTAGCAGTCTTGTGGACATGCTTTATTAAGATCGGTGAAGTCTACGCATCCGCCCTACCATCACTCTTCTTTACCATAAATGGGTTAGAAAGCCAGTCATGGTAGTAGACTTCCCGCATGATTCCTGCCTCTACTAACTTGTGTACCTCTTCCAGGATTGCTTGCGCGCGCTCTAGAGCTTGGCCGCGCTTCTTCTGGCGTATTGGTGAATATCCTTGTCGGATTTTCAGCTTATGTTCTATGATTGAACGTGGTACCCCAGTCATGTGTTTTGGCTCCCATGCAAAGATGTCCGTGTTCTTTTGCAAGAGTGCGCACACCGCTGCTTTTCCGTTGTCCGACAGTGATCCTCCTATCGATATTTCCTGTTCAGGGTAATCGGGATGAATTGCTACCTTTAGGTTTGGAGTTTTGGTTGCGCACTGTTCTGTAGTGGGTGCCGTTTCGCATGTGATCGCGTTACATTCTTTAGGAGGTACGGCAGCATTGTAGAGGGTAACGACACCTCCTTCCACTGGAAATTTGAGCATCCCGTGTGCTGTAGACGGGACTGCGCGTATGGCTGATATTCCCGGTCTTCCGATAATGCCATTGTATGGCGAGGGGGATTTGATTACCATAAAGTCCAGCCATGCCGTTGTGGAGTGGTCGTTATTACCTACTCTAACCAGTAGTCGTAATTGCCCCATAGGCCATATCTTTTCTCCTGTGAAGCCAGTCAGCGTTGTTGTGACTGGGCTCACCGAGCTGTATCTCCGGCGCAGTTGTTTGAAGCAGTGTTCGTACATTATGTCTGCAGATGCTCCACCATCAACATACATGCGGTGGATGTCGTGACCCCCCGCGTTAATTTCGATGATGATCGGTTCTACCACTGCGTTGTTCGCAGTTAATGTAGGTAAAGTAATTGCACTTCCATGGGAAAACTTCGGCTAACCTTCGCCTAGTTACTCTTTGCCATGATTGTATCATGTAAATAGTATCAAGCTTATCTTTGGGCCCCTCCTTCTTATTCCCGCTCTTTTGTCTATCTTTCCCTTCTTTAATGTTTTTGACCAAATGGTCCAGTCTACCTTCCTTGACGAGTTTATCGATGAGCTGGTGTAGCTGTACACATTCATTAGTAGTGTGGCCCTTCTGTCCGTGATAGTCGCAGTAACCACTTCCTACGCGCCGATCCTCTGGGGTGCACATTGGTGGAGGTCTTGGGAAGTTTGCTCCTTCTGTTGCAAGTATATCCTTTGGAGTCTTTGTCAGCGGGATATACTTGTCATTGTCGCGCCACTCCCCGGTTGCGATAATTCTGTTACGGTTACTACTCCGGTCAGTGGATTGTCTCCCAGGTTGTTCTGTGACCGTAGTTCAAGTAGTTTCTCTTGCTATCGCCGCAGCTGGCCTCTCCTTGGACGAAGGACCGTGTGTGTTTCATGAGCTCATCAAAGGATTGGGGAATCTGGTCATTCAACCTCTTGATTAGTTCGGGTTCTGATCCCATTCATGAACCCTGAGATTTTGAGCACCTCAGGATACGCTTTAACTTGCATGCATTCATCCTTGAAGCGCTCCATAAAAGCGCTTGTGGATTCCCTTGGCTTTGTTTGACCCTGACGAGTTCAATGGGGGTTTTTTGCACACTTTTTCCATTGAGTAAAGTTTAGGCGGAACGCCTTTCTCAATTCTTCAAAACCATTAATGCTTCTACGTGGAAGCTTATTGAACCAGTTCCGCGCATTTCCTACTAGTGTGGAGTTGAACATGTGGCACCATTCAGGCTGTGGCCAGTTTTCAATTGTAGCGGCTGATTCAAAAAATTTTAGGTGATCATCAGGATCACCTGTTCCGTCATAGCTTTTCACGTTGGCAGGCATGCGCCTCCTTTTGTTCTCTAAGAAATCACTGATGCGTCTAGTGAACGCATCCACCTTTTGACGGCGCCACGGGAGAGATATATCTTCCTCCTCTTGGTCATTATATCTGTTTCTGGACTTCCAATGTCCTGTATCGCTATCCTCGTTGTCCGAGGAATTATCAGAGGATGAATTTTCCTTTCGTCGGCGCTTGCGCCGACTGTCCTCAGAATCTGGACTTGAAGGGCTTTCACTTGGGGAGTATCGTCGCCAAAGTCTGTCATGAATTCTCCGGCTACCAAGTCTGGTGTGGACATTGGTACGCTGTTCATCCTCCTCACTTCCTTCTAGATGCAATGAGTTGGATGTCTCATCGTCATCAACTCTCCTCCCAATTCTGTTAAACACTGGGGGTCGGTGACTATCCCTCCGCGCTTCTCTTCCGGCGCGATGGGGATGTCTCTAACTCAGCGCCAAAATCGAGTCGGGCATGTAGACTCGACCGACCTCTTCTTTGCTTCCTTTTTCATGAGAGCAGCCAAGGTTTCGTAGTTTTGCGATACGAACTCGTCTGGCGCTAGTTCTGACACAACCCCTTCTAGAGTAGGAGTATCAGTTTCCACCACTATACTCTTATTTTTATCGGGTGCATCAGGTGCTTTTGTGAAGTTTGTTTCCACCACCGTTTGGAATGGAGTGGCAAAAGGAGTGTGCAGTGGATCTCCTGCGCTAGCGGTGGTTACAGTGGCCTGGGTTGTCCCCGAGCATGGTTCCACCGAAGGAGAGACCAAATCTTGGCCTGATCCCTGGTTTTTGGCAACACTGGTTGTCCCAGAAGTTTGCTTAGAAGCTGATCCAAGTGCGCCTTTTTTCGGTAAGGTCGCTTGCGATCACTGATTTCCATGCTAGTCATTCTAGTTCTTAGTTCTTAGTGAATGGTCCCACGGATGGCGCCACTTGTTGATACAAAAGTTGGGCGTTCCTTGTTTGGGCTCCGGCTCTCGTACCAATTGAGGATTGTTGCTTGAGACATGCGCACTAAGAAGACAGAAAACACCGTTAGGCTTACCGTGATATTGTCTCCCACGATTATCCTCCGGCGTGAGAGTAAGTAATCGTTTTAGGGTTAAAGGAGAGTTAGGGTTTGTAGATCGTACCTTTAACGAAGGATAGGATTCCCTTTATATACACACGGAATCCTTGTTGGTTCCGTGTTCCTCAACCTTCGGCGTATCCCGCCTAAGTCGGTTGGGGAATGATTATCTCCATCATTAGGATATATCCGATATCGTGTTACGTAAATAACATTGGGTTTGGGCCTTCGTGGGCCTAACCACTTATCGGCGTAGCCCAGTTCGTGCTGGGCTTATTAGTATTGGGCTTTGGTCGGGTTCGTGACCCGAATATAGACTATACGTCATCATTAGTTCTTGTTAACTTCTTGTACCGTTAGTCCTTATTAAGTTTGTGTTATTAGTCCTTTGATTTTTTTTTTCTTTTTCTTACATAATTAGTTCAAAAAAATACATGAATTTGGTATGCTATTTTATTTAAATTATGTAAATTTAGTGTATTGTTTTAGTTGAATAAATGGAATAAAAAAAGTTGTGAGACTCGCGGTGTTTTATAATTGTTTTATTTGGTATGCTATTTTTTGGGTTAAGCCATAGGTTATGAGTTATAGGTGAAAAGCTGATGTGACAACACTTTTTATTATAACACAATGCTATAACCGAGACTATACCTTGTGCTTTAACAATATTAAATGTTTCTTAAATGCAGAGGCGGAGTCAGAAAGTTTTACTCGAAGGGGCACACTTTAATAATCGTAACCGAAATATGCTAAGTACCAATTTTCACTTGATTTGATAATCGTAATCGAAAACTACGTTTAACACGTTTGAGTAAACAACGTTATTAGTTTTCATAGTCGTTGTCCAAAATGAAAACTTTAATAGATAAGATCATTTTTAGTTATAACTATATCTAAAAAATAATTTGACAGTCGGTGTAATGCACGAGTTTTAAACTAGTATATTTTTAATTTTAGTTTTTCTGTTGTGTCGTGTGTGTTTAGCTGATAATGATAAAGATAATTTTGTTAATCAACATATTTCATATTTTGATTTTATCATAAATCTTTGTTATTGATAATAACTTTTCAAATTAGGGGTCAATTTTGTTTTTTTTTTTCTTGAATTTAGGTTCGAAATTACCAATTAACAAATAATTAGTTATATATGGATGATAATCTGATTATGAAGGACGAAAATTTGGTTGTTGATGACGAAACTCATGTTGTTGTTGAAGAAAATCTAATTATGGATGAAAAAATCAGTTAGATGCAAATAAGACGGATCGTGAAAAAGATGTAGCTACTGTTACACAGTTACAGATAAAATTACACGTAACTCTGTTTGGATGATAAATCATATGTGATTATATTGAAAATCACATGCGATTAGATTAAAAATCAAATGTAATTCTAAACAGAGTATTGCAGATTACTTGAATGTATGATAAGTTGTTAGGTAGGTCATGTGATAAGAAAATATTGCTCACACGTTAATAATTATTTTAGTATAGTTTTTTTGAGTAAAAGGGATTTTCACCTTGGAAAAATTCATTACGCCAAAAAACATTGAAGTACAATTGACATGGGTGAATCCCATGCCTTCAGCCCGTTACATGGGCGAAACCAACTGCAAAATGCAGAACTAACACACAGCTAAACGTTGGAACTAACAATTACATTTAAAAAAACAATCTAAATGTAACAAAACAAGGCTCTAAGAACCACGTTCATAGTGAACGACTCAATCTTCAAAAATCTGCATAGCGGTACCATCGAGTGTAACACTAACTTCCACTTCCATAAGCATCACGGCATCTCAAATGATGCCAACAATAATCTTCGGACCCACTGTAGCTGCAATTATGATTGCACATGAACAATAATCACTAAATATGAATGTAATCCAACGCACTACAGATCCGAAGCATGAGAATAGGGTTAATCACAACCCTAACTACTATATTAATAAAAACCATGAACCAGTCTCCAAGCAACACTCCAAAGGTAGCCATGGAGCAAACCAAAGACCTAATTCTGACTGTCAACGAACGACATAAACCAGCCGAAACCCAATGCAGTATACACACCGCAACTTACAATAAAAAAAAGATTCAGATCCATCGCAATTCCATTATTATTGCAAGTAATCACAATAATAACCTATGTATGAGTGGTAGTCAACGAACGAGATCAGAATCAGAAAATAATAGGGTGTGCGAGCAGCCCCAACTTCCAGCAACACCACAATGGAAAGATTCCATTGCATTATCATCAATCCAAATAGTACCCCAATCAAAAGAACCTGTCAAAGTTACACCTAAGGTATGCACAAACCCTAACATCCCACATACCAAGTAGCCACAAACCGAAACAACAAGATAAAAAATAGGGTATACAAACCCCTAACATCCAAATAGACCAATCCACACTTACATCTCTCTTGTAACCCCACATATAAACCAAAGAACAAATCATAATAGAACATACAATCAATAATAACCCAAGACACAGGTTAACATGCAGATCGAATGTAACAAAACCCAAAAGGTTTCGTTTATGCATTTAAGTAGCCAATTAACACCTCAACAAAATAAAGAATATGGCAGGTAAGGATCAAAACTATCGTACACATCAAAAAACGAAACCCTAAAAAGTTAGGGTTTCGTTTAGCATCGAGCTCCCCCAACCAAAACATAAACACCAGATCGTACCAAGCAGTATAGGGTCGAGTTAACAACCATAATGATTATCAAAATGACTAGGAGTTACGAACATGTACCAGATACAATCACAAGTAGAACAGATATGTCGAAACCTTAAGAGAAAAAAACGATACCCTTTAAGTGATAGTTAGGGTTTCGACGATCTAAGGGTGAGATTTCAATAAGATTGGTAATTAAAAAACAATCAGCCGCCACCCTTGTGAAGAATACCACAGATACTACTCGTATTGCATACCTAACAGGTAGAGAGGACAAGTATCTGTGATATTAGGCCGGAAAAAATAGAAGGCGGCGGCCGGAAATCTCCCCTAGGGAGAGAGAATGGGTTTAGGGTTTTACTTAGTCGCCAAAAGTGCATAAGTAAAATTATTTTTAACTAAAACCAGTTTTTAATATACACTCTTTGGTCAAATTAATTAGATGGTAAAGATTTAATCTTTTGTTATTTAGAGAATTTGTGATGTTTACAGAATTTATTCTCTGTCTTGTGAAGTTTAGATAGCAACATATAATTACTTTTACTAAACATTATTTAGAAAGGTAAAAATATGGCTTGCTGAGGTAACATGATCCCATGAGGTCAAAAGTGAAACATATTTAAGTAAAAAAAACCTTAGTCGTCTCCAAAAAAGTGTAGTTTATTTAAACTAAGAAGTAAATATTGTAAAATTGTGGAATAATCCGTGTAGCATACCAATACAATACCTGACACTATAAAAGAATGTTGGGACGCTTCTTTTTTCTTTATTCTCATCGCACTTTTGACTGATACGCATAACTAGATTCAGGCATAACTCTTTCATGCAAAAAATTATAAACACATTGATGAATCATTTTCGGAGTATATTGCATGAAAACACTGAAAAGTACTGTTTTAGGTTTATATCACATGAAAAGTACTGTTTTAGGTTTATATCACAAGAAAAGTACTGTTTTAGGTTTATATATAGGGGGATTTTCATATTCCCTACATACACACATATATTTACATATTTCCTCAAACACAAGTTTTTTATGCATGATATACAAGCCTGTTAGAGCACTGTTTGGGGAAGTATGTAAATATGGGTGTGTATGTGAGGATATATGTAAATGCCCCTTATATATATAACATGTTTTCATGTTTGCTAGCCTCCCATTTTTTATTATTTTTTTTAAATCTATGCCAAAAAAAAATTATAGTTAAGATTTGTAGTTCTGTAAGCATAAGCAAAATAGAGGTAATACAAATTAATCTCGAGTATAAATAACGTACCAAGTAATGTTGGACGATAATTTATCTTTTGTTGCTTAGATAAACTAGTTTTGTTGTAAATACTGATTTTTTTAGGACCCAAAATATTTAAGACGCCTGATGAGTTAGGGCTTTCTCCTCACTCTCTAGAACTTTTGATGTTGAATATACAGTTCGAGGATGTTCTAAATTGTGTGCTAATTTTAAAATTGTTTGCCTTTTTCTTGATTAAAATAGAAAAAAGTTTGAAACCGAATAGAGAATTTGATGTTCTAAATTGTGTGCTAATTTTAAAATTGTTTGCCTTTTTCTTGATTAAAACAGAAAAAAGTTTGAAACCGAATAGAGAATTTTAAGTTGCAATGCCTAGTACAACAAAAGCTTTAGATTCGTTAGTTGAGCAAAAGATAACTTTCAAGTTGATGGCACCAGGCACAAGTGTAAGTGGTTTGATACGTGATAGTCGTAACGACAATCAGCCAGAGTTAAATGCAAGAATGAAATATGTAAATAGAAAACATAAATGGACTCGGATTTCACGTGAACCAACACCGTTCACTCCATCCGCATATATTGTTGATCACACGAATGTTGGGAAAGTTGTTAAAGATAACAATGCAACAGCTGTAGAAGAGAATTTAGACAATGAGACAAATGATTTCTTTGAAGCCCGAGAATCTTTAAGTGGTACGAGTAGCACAGATGATGAAATCACTTCTGGATTGGAACGATATGTTAGTCTCTGCTCTTTACTTCTGAAATTTCATGATGCGAGGGGAGATAAGTTGGTTTATAATTTAGGGAGATGGAGGATTTCTTCGACACCCAAGATTCATCAATTGTTACGAGTGGTATAGATGATGAAATCACTTTTGAGTTTCATGAAGATAGGGAAGGTGATTTGGTTTATGATATAGACAATGAGATAGATGAATTCTTCGACACCCAAGCTAAACCAAGTGTTGCGAGCAGGGCATATGAGGAAATCAAGGCTTGGAGCGTTTTTTAGTTTATGTTTTTGACCTTTTTAATTTATTTTTTTAATTTTCTAAGTTTATGTCTTTGTGTAATACGTAGTAATTTATTTTTAATGACATTATAATTTATTCATAAAATCTTTAAGATAAAATTTTATCAGTTAACTAAAAAACTGAAATTGTAAGGCCACGGTCTCCTCTTGTTAGAAGTCTAAGATCAATCAACCTCAATTTTATGTATTCAAACTTAGTTACACACTTGTAATTATGTTAAGTAGTTTTATTTAAGAATCTGCAGCCATGAACATGTATACTTAGGGCTGCAAGAATTCGTTTGGTCTTGGCCATAGGCCAACAGACCACAGACATATGTTAGTTAAGTCAGATGTGACAGTTAAGGTAGTTAATTACAGTTATATAACAGTTATATGATAAAGGGACATATCTGTTGGATCTTTTGAACCATTACATCCTTTTGTATCATACCTGTTCAGTTAGTATATATAGGACCATGTAAAGACAGTTACATATCCATCAATATATTAGTTATTCTAGTTATTCTTCCCTCCAATTTTATCTCTGTCATTCTATCTATCATTTGCATACTATTTCTTGCATACACTCATACTTTCACAATCACTCAACATTAGTCCTATACACAAAATGGTGAATGCATCCTCATACCTTGATCACAGATGAACAAGACTCCAAAAGGGACTTGGCCATCCCAATATTTAGCATCAGAGCAAAACTGGGAGACCCATGAGGAGAAGATTACAAGACAGTTTCATTCAAAGATAAATAAGAAGGGAGAAGGACTTTAGACTGGGAAATTGCATAAGGAAAATTTCTAATGAGTGCAAGGAAATGCTAAGAAAGAAGATTGAAGAGATTCAGGCATACAACACCACACTTCCACAGTCCCACAATGCCTTCAACAAACATAGAAGATACAGATGCTATGAGTGCAGGATAAGGGGACACATCGCAGACAACTGTCCAAACAAAGGGAAGGTGTCTGATAAGGCAAACTCAGAAGAGAATTATGAGAAAGTGCATACTCAGATCATGTACCCTGAAAATGTGCATCTACCAACAGACTTTATGGTAGATGGCACTGATGAAGAAACATGGGACAAGATCTGGTATGTAAGCAAGTGCCTTGATAGGCATGTTTGCTCAAGCAAGAACCTATTTGGAAAACTCAAGGAGAAGTTTAGTGTTGAAAAGTTCCAGGATATGAACAAATTGATGTTCATACATGGAGTAGGAGAGACCAATCTCAGGTTTGGGAAGGAGATTGTCAGTATACCTGGTGTATTGTATACACCAGATGTAACATTGAACATCTTATCAGTAAGCCAACTTGAAGCACAAGGCTTGGAACTGATATTCAAAGGAAACAGATGCAGGCTAGTACAAATGTTTAAAAACCCTGCAGACTGCATTTTTGATGGAGATAAGATGAACAAAAGGCAGAATAGATACATGGAAGACTACTTCAAATTGCTTGAAGAAAGTAGTCACTGCCAAGAAGAAAAGACAGAAGGAAAGGATGTTTTGACTCTCACATGTCACAGATGTGGAGAGATTGGACACCATGCTTATGCATGTCCAATCAAACCAATAGCAGTTGGAGACACACCAAGGATTGAGGACCATGTCAATATTAAATGTGTTTTTTATCCAACTCAAGTCACTACCTTTAAGGAATATGTTGCATTTCTTGACTTATTGAAAAATGACCGATTAATCTGTTAAGAATGGGACTTGTTCAGGGATAAGTTTAATGAGGCTTATAGATGGTTTTATAATGATTACTTAAAGAGGAAAATGCTTGGTCCAATTCCCCCTGTAATTAATGGCACAGAGATCCATCTAATGGATCTCTATAAATTGGTAGAAAGCCTTGGAGGATACTTAAGTATCTACTTTGCAAGAGGCTTTGATTATGTTGTAGAAATTTTTGGTCAACCACAGGAATATGGTGATCATTTGAAAAATGTGTTACAATGAATACCTAGAGGTATTCCAGTGCTATTACAAAGACAACAAGGGTGCCAAAGGAGGAACTAGGAACAGTTCCAAAGAAGGCCACATCAAATGTGGTTAAAGGCAAAGGGATTACTTGCCTTGGAAGTCACAATAGTGATCATGGAGATAAAGTGACAGCACCAAATGCAGAAAATAGAAGGATTGTACACTTTGGAATCAAGTTGGAAGACTTGAAAGAAAATGGAGATAACAATAATTACCAAATGCATATTCAAGGCCATTCAGACAAGGGACATACAAGTTTAGAAGGAATGAAATAAGAAAGGGACACATATAGCAGTTCTAGTGATGAATTCATCATCATTAGTTGATCATTATAAAGAAAAGATGAAGAAAGGAATGAAGATCAGAGGTCATTGATCTTATGGGGGAGATTGTTGGAAGTCTAAGATCAATCAACCTCAATTTTATGTTCAAACTTAGTTACACACTTGTAATTATGTTAAGTAGTTTTATTTAAGAATCTGCAGCCATGAACATGTATACTTAGAGCTGCAAGAATTCGTTTGGTCTTGGCCATAGGCCAACAGACCGCATACATATGTTAGTTAAGTCAGATATGACAGTTAAGGTAGTTAATTACAGTTATATAACAGTTATATGATAAAGGGGACATATCTGTTGGATCTTTTGAACCATCACATCCCTTTGTATCATACCTGTTCAGTTAGTATATATAGGACCACATGTAAAGACAGTTACATATCCATCAATATATCAGTTATTCTAGTTATTCTTCCCTCCAATTTTATCTGTGTCATTCTATCTATCATTTGCATACTATTTCCTGCATACACTCATACTTTCACAGTCACTCAACATTAGTCCTATACACAAAATGGTGAATGCATCCTCATACCTTGATCAAAGATGGACAAAACTCCAAAAATGACTTGGCCATCCCAATACCTCCCCTTCACCTTTACCTCAATTGCTATATTAGCTTTTTTACCTCCACTTTTTAGCCGTAATGATCACCAACTCACCACCTGACCAACCACATAAAAAATAAAAAAGAATATACCTCACAAAAAAAATATATATAATACTACGTAATAATAAGCAGGGACCGTACCACTTTTTCTACAATTTTCGCTAGGTTAAGCACTATACCAAACCACCTCTATTTGAGGACCTTCGCACGTCATCACACACCCGTGTCATGGGGTTTAGGCGCCAAGATTGGTCCTTCATGTGTGTGATCATCTTCACCATAACACCCCGCTTAAGGTAAAGGGTAAAGGTGACAATTACGGCATTAAAGGCGATGAGTGAGTGACAAGGAGGAAGGATGGTATGACATTGAGGTGAAAGTGATTTTGGTGGTGAGAGGCACCAACCATTACGGGTAACCAGATTTTTGACAATGATTTATGTTGAATTGGAGTACGCGACTGAATTTTATTGGCAGAGATTGAGATAAGGAAGCCAGCAGAAAACCACATAAATTACATGCGAAGCCAATTGGGTGGTGGGTGGTGGGTGGGGGTGGGGGGATAAGAGCAGTTATCTCTTGTTGGGCTGAACCTTCGAGACGATTCAAGTTTGCTTGATGACCAATCTGTAAAGGATCCTGTCGAAGAGTTATCTCGTCAAATGCAGCATATCCCTGTTGCAGCCTATTCTATTGTGATAAGGGAAATTCAAAGGCCGAGATGATGACGGGAATGGAATCTCAGTTAAAGTCTACAGACATGGAAATTGCAAGGTTAACATTGTTGTGTGACGAGGTTGTCAATAAGGTGTCTCTACTTAAGCAAACAACTTTTGGTAAGTGACCGAGTCTTCTAAAGTAATACGTCATTGTTTTGATGGGTAGATGTTGACCATTTCTTTTTTCGAGCCTGGTTACCTGTAAGCAGTGTTGCACCGAAACTCCCTCGGGGCTCGCGTTCCCGTTTGGAAACTTGGTGGGAACGGGAACGGCCCCGAAACGCCCCCGAAACGTTTCCCTGCCGTTCCTGGATTCCCATGGCGTTTCCCTGGCAGTTTCTTGATTTTCATGCGTTTCCATGGCAGTTTCTTGCTTTTCAAGCCGTTTCTTATTTATGATGGGTTTTAAACTTTTAATGGGCTTTTTTATTCCAAACCCATTGGGAACCCAACCGTATTTATGATGAATTTGTAAGTTTGTAATATCACTAATGTATGTTATTGAATTTTGTATGGAACTAAATTTTGTAATATCACTGATATGTGTTTGTAATTTTTTTATGGAACTGAATTTTTAACTCATATATATGTTAGTTTACCAGTGTAGATCACGTAAGTAGTTACTAATATGTGTTTGTATGAAACTGATTTTAAGTTTTTAACTGATATATGTAATTTTGCATGCTACTGTCCATGACTCCATGTAATGTCTTTAATTTTGGATTTTCTTTAATATATTTTTAATTTTTTTATATTTTTTATTGCCGTATCTATGCCGTTCCCGTATCTTAAATTTTTGATTTTTGCCGTTTCCCGTTCCCGTATCGTTCCCGTATCCCTTTGCCGTTCCCGTTTCGGTACTACACTGCCTGTAAGGACTACCTATATACTATATGTTACCGTTTAACGAGTATTTGTTGGAATTATATAACATGACTAATCATAAATATAAACAATAAACATCAAAGTAAGTGCGGAAGCGTATAGGAACATATAATAAATAATTAATTAACTAAAGAATAAAGTATGCGTACCTTTCTTGATTCTAGCCGAACAAGAATCAAATCCACAAACTAGCAATTAGGATGAACCCTAATTAGGGTTTATAGGATTATAAGAATTACCCCTTACCGTTTTGTAATTCAATCCAAGATACAATCAATAGTGTGATTGTACCACATTCTTGTACACACGTACTATAACAAATTAAAGTAATGCTAGTTTTAATTAAACAAAATAACTTTGATTTGGAAAAGATGTGGATCGACACCCATAAAGGGTTTGTACGATCGGTTTATGCAAAAAACACACACAAACTATTTAGGTTTTTAGCATAATGAATACAAGAGATGGAAAAACAAGACCCCTAGCCTTGTATATATACCCAAGCTAACTTGATGAACAAGTTGGGTTTGTTTCCTTGTTTACTTTGGACGATCGGTTCATGGTATCCCATAGGGATTCCGGAACCTTCCCAACTATTGCAATTTAGTCCTTTTCCAAATACTTTTAACGCCCGTTAGTCCATTACACTAATTACTTAACGTCCGTTATGTTATTTCATTTAATTAATAAATAAATATAACTATTATATTTAATTATTAACTTTAATTCTCATACGTAAAGTGTGCAATCCCGTGGTCTCGAGTTCGATCCTAACACACGTCTATTAATTTATTGTCCATAAAACCAACAGCTCCCACTTGGACATATCTTAATAGAGTGATCACATTCAGTTAGCGTCTAGCAACACTTCGATGCCTCTAGTACAACTCGAGCAAGGTCTTCTGGAAAAACCTTTTAATGATTTCTCATTATTATTATCCTTTTGTTTCTAATACCATGTTAAATAAAGATATGGAATTAAGTCATTCTTTATTCAACTATTCTGTTTCTCGTTATTAGTGATTGAACAAGATTACCAAATCTTCTAAACATATTTAGGGAGATTTTGGGTGTGGCCACACAAACATCTTGTCAACCCTACGAGGGGCCAAGCAGTATTAAACTCCAAAATAAATTTGAAGGAACAAATTCTATCTTGACTACGAGAATAACCCACAAACTTTGCAACACTTCAAGAAACAACCCTTATGACTACCAGTTACGTATAGCGTTAAGTTGTTCCACAAAGTGCACTACATTCATGACACTTATCGGTATCTCAAGTCGAGGATAACTATTCATAATTTACTTATAACAATATCCACAAAGTAAATTATGTAGTTGGGATAAGTCCTATATTCAATTCATTGAATATCATCTGAAATTGGTATGCATTCTCATCAATATACTTTCAAGTATATTCTACCATATCTCTCAGATTTGTCTTAGTTTAATGATACTCCCATATCATTAATCGACAACGGACGATTTAGAATAAATAAATTTATTCACGGATTAAACATGCAAATATAGGATACAATATATTATAAAATCAAACATACCAAGTATTTGATTTATTATAACAATTGTTTAACATCCCTTATCCAAATACCAAATAGATCAATGCATGAAAATTCCAGTTGATGAATTATGCCTCAAGTAATGACAATCATACTTGTATGACAAGGCATAAATCAACCAACTTGATCTATCGTAATTTTGAGAATACTTATTTCAAGAATTCAATTAATGAAGTCCTTGTATGTGTGCATTCACCAATCCACATAGTAATTCATAAAGTGTGTAACATCCTCTATCACCAATTTATGACAATTTAAACTTTTAAACATTTTAAAGTTTAAAGTATTCTTATTCTTTTAATGTATAATGCAACTGCGCTCTTAGTAGCACAACTAGTTCACATGGCCATTAACAAGGATGTAATCTTACCATGACTAGTATTGAGTGTCATCTCAATTAAACCAGCATCATTGTATACAATTAACAATATGCTTATTAAAACTCCGTAAACTTTAATATCTCATTGTGTAATGTTTGATGCTTTCCTAACTTTCAAGTTTAAAGCTGATGACAATTTGCACAACATTTGACATATTGTTCATCCATAGAATCTAGGAGCAATTCCAGGCTGAGGATGTAATTCTTTTAGAATATTCATTACACAAGTTATCTAATAACTTTTAATTAGATATCAATGTTGTCAAATCACTTCTTATTCAAGAATGATACAACACTTTTAATACACAACATGATGTACATGATGAATCTACATGTCAAACTTAGACTTCATTCACGTTCTATCTTGTCACAAGATATTTATCCATTTCCCAAATGATATATCATGTTTTATTAGAATCATTTATTTTACTGCACATGTTTATTAACAATAAACATATATTTCAAGGTTGTATGTTTTAATTCTTAAATCTTACAAGTGAAGTTTCATTCCAATCTAAGACTTAACATTTAGCTTACAAGGAATGTTACTTCCTATATGTTATACAACATATAAGATTTAAAACCTTAACATAATACTCCCACTAGCTTTTAGGAATACTTAAAATTTATCTTATTTCAATTATAAATCGAAACTAAGATTTAATAATTAAACATAAGAATAATTTCATAGATGCATGCATTTATCCATTCATGAATTATTTGCACTTCGTACACTTTCAAAGATTATATGAATTCAAAAAACCTTTCAATTACTTACCGTCCTCGCTCAAGTAATTTCTCAAGAAAGAGTTTTGATATTCCATTGTCATATTTCATATTAATGAAAACAAGTATGACAATTATCATCTTTATATATTTAATGTGTCTAGAAAAGAATATTCAATCATAATTAATTGCTTAAGTATGATTAATAATCTTGTCATAAAACATGCATTAAATATGTGTACAATTTTTGTCCATATGATTTCTACATAGAAATTCAAACCACTAGAGTTTTCCATCTCTTTGAAGAAACTCATTTCCATTCTCTAGTCTAACTATTAAGATAAACCAAATTTCCAAAATTGATTATCTTTATGGATAGCATCTTTAACATTCATAGTATGAGTAATTTACCCAATTCAATATTTGGTAATCCATCATAATGATTATCAGGCTTACTATAATCCTGTAACTCATGTTCTTCTCAGCATATAAATCAAATATCTGAGATATCCTTGCAGATTTATGAATGAAAATTCCATCATTATGAGGTTTATCATTTACATGTCTAACCTCATCATGATATTTACTAGTGTGTTTTAGAAGATTATGTATCTTGTAATTTTATCTTTCAAGATAAAAAAAAACTCCCACTTGCCTTTTGTAATATATAGACTATCTATATATACTTAGCAATTAGAGCAAAACTACATTGTTCTCTTTTTGGGACATTACAAATACACATTGATAATTCTTGACGTTACTTTGTTAATAACCTATTCATAAGTAGTTTAACAAATTCCGAATCTTCAATTTTAAAACTTAATGTGATTCATCACATTCCATAATAAAATGGTGTTTTAACAATCTTCTAGGTTTGAGTCATATTGAGTATATTCAATTCATACTCAATTTTCTAACCTTGTTACTTTTTAAGAAAGAAGTTATGGTTATCTTGTATCAAACAAATCAAATATACGTTGATTCTCCTAACTGAACATACCATCAACTTGTGGTATTCATTAGAATTAATATTGTAAGACAATCTAACAATATATAAGATAAACATATTCCTTTTGGCTTACCTATTTACCAACTAAGTCAACTTAATGGTATAATAGACTTTCCAAGCCAATTGCATGTTTTATAACACAAGTACTCTTTAACCAAGTCACTTCATATCTATGTCTCATCAAGGAACATAAACTGTTATAATCCCATTATACGTTATAAATCATTGATCAACTCAATGACTTCTTGTATATGTCTTAATTAGAAAACATAACAAGTTAACGTCTTACTTTATTATAAGTCTTAAAAGACTTTATGTTTATGTCTTTACAATGAATCATAAACATGTTTAACTAAAGTAATTATGAACACAACTCTTGGTTTCAATAGCAATTTCAAGTTAATTTATATTACTTCATAATAATGTAGGACTACATTATTTATTCATTTATTTATGTCATTCCAAAATTCATAAATATACAAATTAAAGTAGTATTAGATTACTTCATTTATGTCATTCTAATAATACACAAATATTTAATTTGAAGTAGTCTTATATATCATTTTGACACATGTTCTAAATACTTGTCTAATTAAGAAACTGCAAATATGTCCATGCAAGATCTCACTTTACATAGAGATTTACTTTGTTGTTGCAATCTCGCCAAGTTCTCACATGACGTAAATTGTAACACCAAGTGTTTCTTAAATTATATATGCACAAGTTATATTAGAATGTTAGTCTCTTACCTTGCAGTCAAGAGAATCCTTTAAATCATATACTTATTTGTTGTACCTTGCACACAATATAGATTTCTCCCACTTGTGCATGGAACAACATCATGTAGCCGATAAACAACACGACATATGTTTGTTTATGTGACCAATATGATTGTGTCATTGATATTAGCATAACTAGTAGATGTAGAACCACTTCATTGTCTAATAAGGAAACGTACATGACTATCCTTGAAAACATAAGTGTATACAAGTGGAAAGTAATTATCGTAAGACATTCTAGAGATAATCTGAGTTACTACCAAGATGACAAAGCTTGTAACTCCCACTGAATAAGAGATCATTACATTAATTCCTTATTCAGTAATAAGAACAACATACTCCCACTGGATTTGACAACATTGTAAGTGTTTCATTAACCAGTAAAAGAAAATAGTGTTCTATTTACTTCCCTACACCTTTGAGAAAGTCCATACATAACAATTACAAATGTACTTAAAAGAATGTATTCTACTATGTAGATGATGAATTTATCCATCAATGCTATTAACTCGAAAAATTGGGCATGCAATTTCTTTCTTAATAGTTCTACTATTCCAACAATTGTAAGTAGTACTTTTAAATGGTCAAAACAAAACAACTACATAAAATATGCTAGTTTGTCTTTTACCAATTATGCAGTAATTAGTCTAGCTTCTAATTTAATAACTCAGAAATATGCAATTTTCTTAACTATTAAAATTTGCTTACAAGTTATGTATTTAGAATTTAGACAATTCTAATTGTCCTATCATACCTTTCTTCATTCATGAAAAGGAATAGGATTGAATCTCACTCTTTCGCGTGAAAAGAGGACTAGGTTTATTCTCTTAGCAAAGTTGACTACCAAAAACCCTTACAGGTGTAGATCAATTTACCAACACAAAATAACCTACGTTTACGGTTTAATGTTGCATTAATACATTTAAAGAATTAGCAAAATTCAATTTTAGTATTTTCGATAATTAAACTTTTCAAGAAAATAAAATACCCAAGGTAATATTCATATAACCATAGAATTTTCTCGAAAACTAGGATCCAAATTATCATAGGTTCATTACATCAGTTGATCTGCTAGCAACGAACGCATATAATAAGGTAATCTGTCGAACATTAATTGGCAAACAATTTCCAACTCCTAGATCATTATGGGATTTATATTTTCCAACGCTATTGCAAATATAAACATGTTTTATCCCATCTTATGCCATTGAGTCCAAGATCTCACTTCCTACTCAACTTAAGTGTCTAACTTAAAGAACTGCAAATATGTCCATGTAAGGTCTCACTTAACATAGAGATTTACCTCTCCATCACAATCTAGCCAAGTACTCTCATGACTTAAATTGCAACTTCAAGTGTTCCTTTTAATTAGATGGCATATACCTTAATTTAAAAAAGGGTACTAGTTTTTGATTTTATGTGGTCAAATCAAATATGTACAAAGATGTCATGCATTCATCTTGTAGCATAATTTTAATAAAAAAACTTTTTATTACCAATTCATAAAGATCAAATTATCAAAGTTTTGATTGAGGTATTGGGTTCACCAATCAAGGAATTTAGTGATAATTATCATCCATTATACCGTACTTTTGCATAAGTGTAAACACTTAGTGTTTCGGATAATTACCACCGAAGTGGAGCATGGAATTAAAACTAATTCGCCCTTAAGATGAGCTTGTACATTTTATGGCTTACTAAGTAGCTCCATTCGAACTTACAGGGGGCAGAGGACCATGTAAGCGCTGAAGCATAACCTTAGACATCCATTCATGTGACTGCGCACTTCTTAAATAACCCCTTTATAGTTCATTCGAATGGGTGAGCCGTTCAGTCATTGTACCAAAGTCACCAATCAATTAAACTATACAAAACTTAACTCTTCCAAAACAATTAAATTTCGCCATTGTTTAGTCCGTATTATTTTTCTATTCAAAATTACCCTTTGCTTAAAACTGTCGCACATAATAAACAAACAAGTAATAAATAAAAAATAAACTACTAAAAAACAATGCACATAATAAACAATTTATACGTGTAAACAAGTAGCCACATGCAACTTATTCGATAAAACCCTATTAATAATCAATATCTAGGTTAAATTAATGTATATATTAATTAGGGCTTTCACTCTCTCAATTGAGAGTGAGCCACATACATCGACGAATCGATTGCGTAAACCCATAATTAATGATATACCAAATTGCACATAATTGATTCATTAATGTATATAATTGGAGTTTTCCCCAATTCAAGATTTATCATAAATATACATGTGTATAAAACTTAACAATTAATATCGCATAACCAATCTTAACAATTAAATATTCAAAGCAACTTATCCATGACTAACATGCATGTATAATCATGGATACATCATAACAATTATACAAATAGTCACAAGATCGCATACAATTCAATGTCACATAACACTTTATTCATGAATTTATCACGTAACAAATATATTAAATCTAGGTTTCGATATAGATAACTTAACAATTAATATAAACCCTAAAAAAAATTTAAGAAAATCGATTAAAAAAATTTAGGGTTTCCACCCATAAAAAATTTCGATCCATAATAGATTTTTAAAACCAAATTAGGGCAAAAGCCCTAACCCTAAAATTAGGGTTTATATAATCATAACCAAAACCCTAGAATAAATCATATCAAACACAATACAATATCCGTTTTTTTTTACGTGTTTAGTAATTAATTACTCATTAAAACCAATGACTCGTGATGCCACTGTTGGAATTATATAACATGACTAATCATAAATATAAACAATAAACATCAAAGTAAGTGCGGAAGCGTATAGGAACATATAATGAATAATTAATTAACTAAAGAATAAAGTACGCGTACCTTTCTTGATTCTAGCCGAACAAGAATCAAATCCACAAACTAGCAATTAGGATGAACCCTAATTAGGGTTTATAGGATTATAAGAATTACCCTTACCGTTTTGTAATTCAATCCAAGATACAATCAATAGTGTGATTGTACCACATTCTTGTACACACGTACTATAACAAATTAAAGTAATGCTAGTTTTAATTAAACAAAATAACTTTGATTTGGAAAAGATGTGGATCGACACCCATAAAGGGTTTGTACGATCGGTTTATGCAAAAAACACACACAAACTATTTAGGTTTTTAGCATAATGAATACAAGAGATGGAAAAACAAGACCCCTAGCCTTGTATATATACCCAAGCTAACTTGATGAACAAGTTGGGTTTGTTTCCTTGTTTACTTTGGACGATCGGTTCATGATATCCCATAGGGATTCCGGAACCTTCCCAACTATTGCAATTTAGTCCTTTTCCAAATACTTTTAACGCCCGTTAGTCCATTACACTAATTACTTAACGTCCGTTATGTTATTTCATTTAATTAATAAATAAATATAACTATTATATTTAATTATTAACTTTAATTCTCATACGTAAAGTGTGCAATCCCGTGGTCTCGAGTTCGATCCTAACACACGTCTATTAATTTATTGTCCATAAAACCAACAGTATTCAGTAACCCTTTGTTTTGAATGTCAAACTATACCACTACACTAGTTTTTTATATGTTCCTGTTATGGATTATGTATTGACCTTTGTGTTATAATGTTTATAAACAGAGCATGATTCACCTGAAGAAAGGAAGACCAGACTAAGGTGGATTTGGGGTTCAATTGTTGCTGCAGTCACTGTTGCAAGTGTTGCATTAACACTGGCATACTTCCATCCGAAAAAGGTTCATCTTTCATAGGCCATAAGCCGTCTCATACTTCTCCCATTACATCCGGTGATGAAAAAATGATCTCACTCGATTATATCAAGTGTACGCCTGAAAAAAATGTAAAGATTGAAGAAAGCATTTGTGTGAGATACATTTACTTTTATTTTTACAGTAATCACACTTTATAAAAGCTAGAGTTTGTTTTATCTTGTAGTAGCGAAACTGCAAGCCTATTTTCTTTTCCTGAACATGAAAACATAGCTTAGAGCACAAGGTATGCAAGCTACAAATAACACGTTATTGGTATACCACATCAGCGCCACATCATACACCTCTCAATAACTCACCAATAACTAAAACACCTTCCCTCATAACACACCACTAACATGTTATTGGGTCCCACAAAATACCCCACTAAAAATACTCACCCACTCACAATACAAAAAAGTAACACACACAAGAATGCAAATGGCATGAGCCATTGCATTGGCTCAAAAACTTTGGCTCACGAATGGCACGATGCTCCGGTATGGTTGGCACACGAATGGCATACATTTGGCATGTTAAATCTTCTCCATACCGTGTGCTCTTATGGAGTCTTAGGGGCCGTTTGATAAAATATTGTGATTTAGCGTTGAATGAATTAAAGACACTGAATGATTTATAGGTGCTGAATGAGCCTGACTCTGAATGAAAATGATTGTTTGATATCTGTTTTGAATAATATGATCATAGTATATTACCAATTTAATCTTTTATACAATCTAGTAAGTGAATATACTTTTCGATAAATGTTAAGAATTGATATATTATAGTGCAAATAAAAAGGTTAGTGATATTAAATAACCAAATTTTTTCTCAAAGTGTCGATATTTGTGCATCTTTTGTAATGGAGACGAACTATTTTAGCATGTACTTCTTGTCATTATATCAATTAGTTTTAAACTTATATATTGTGGACATAAGAAATTCATTTACGTTAAAGTACTAATATTCATTAAAAGAACAAAAAAGATGGACATCAATGCCTTCTGAATGAAAAGGCTGCCACCTATGCTATGGCCCATCCAAAGTAAGAATTGTCGTTCAGAGCCTTTGCAAATTTTTATCAAACGGCAATTGCACTGGCCGAATCCTCAATTCATGCTTAATCATCTCAATAAGTGCCTATCAAACACCCCCTTAAGATAACAAGTTAACTTATGTACTTAGATTATAACGGAAATATGTTTTGAACTAGACAATCTCGCCATCCGTTGCTCATAATAAACAGTTTGGATAATTGGAGGTACTTGCCAATGAACTAGGATCCTAGAACGACAATTGGACAGGCATCTAACACCATGATTACCCAGCTTACATAATGTGTGTGCACAAATGTTCTATACACAAATATTCTGCATCATATACTTTTGTTTTGACCTCAGAAATTGCATCTTGACATCAGATTATAATATAAGATATATTGCTTGATTCTCAATAAATGAAACAAATCTTTAAGCACAAAAACTAGATAAAATGGATGCCCATTTGAACCTTTTTGCAACTGCAGACAACCCCCACCCAACCCCCATTAAGAAGCATATATTTATAGTATATCATATCCAACGCAAACATTAGCCTAGTTCACTAGACATTGTAAATTTGTGACAAGAACAAATTCTAATGGTCTTAAAAATAGGCACAAGTTAATAACTTCCACCTCTGAGAGGACCAACTAATTCGGCGGTTAACAAAATACATTAACTAGCTACACATTATGTAACTAGCTAGGTGTTTGATTCTGAAGTTTATAATCTGATTAATTAAGTCATTTTAAAACAAACCCCTAGTAATGAACATCCAAACACGGCGAAACATCATCTGGAAGGTAAATAGCTGAAAATAATTCGGTGATCCACAAAATTTTGGGCTACTTGACATGGGCTAATTACTAAACTTAAACCCATACTTTCAGTTCACAAAATTTAATTATAAAAGATACATGATGAATTTTAGTAATCTCAGTAAAGAAAAATCTTATTATAGTGTTTTGAGTCATATATATTAATTGAATGTTAAATTTTATTCATGTTTGAACTAAAAGTTTAGGTGTAATATCAAAGTTTTGATTGCGGTTTGAGGTTGTCAGCTGAAACATAAAAATTAACTGTAGGCAAATTAATATTGTATTTGCTAACAAATCAATTTAAAATAATCGTGACAATTTAACAAATATAGATGTTAAACTATGTAAAAGTTTGTAAACACAGATAAGAAATCTTCTAATTGGTCAAATCTCCATTAAAACCTGGTATGTCCTTTTGTAAAATCTTCGTCAACTATCATATGTAACATTAGATATATTAGCTCGAAGATTCAACTAATTTAACTGTACTAATAAGAAATATAATTGTAATGTTCGAGTTACAACGACTGTTTAAGTAAAGTGATACGTATTCAATTCTTTGCCACCAAAATCACATTAGAATTATTATCAGTAAGTTTTTTTTATCCTGTGTCCCCCCGAATTGAACGGATGAAAATGTACTTGATATGAGTTAAAGACTTAAAGCATTGGAGAAAAAGGTAAAAAATAGGTGGTTGAAGAATACGTTGATGTATACCAGTCTATTGAAATAATTGTAATGTATGCGATATGAGATGGGTTCAGAACAAGTAAAAAATATGTTTTGCATTGGAGTTAGAAAATAATATAACTAGCTAAAAAAGATATAAAAATGTCTTTTAACTCATTTGCATACGAAAGCTCTTAGGTAGCAAGATACACAATGTTAAACATTTGCACCACAACAAATGTTAATATAACAAGTTAACAACTTGTACTTTATATATTAAATGTCATTTTCTTACATCATAAATGATTATTTCTAGACAAATAGCATTGCCTAAATAAACTTGTCTACATTCTTAGCATGTCTTTCTCACCCTCCATCATTCACCAAAAATCTCCTATCAATATTGTTTACACATTTGACTTAGTTGGTTCACAAAAGTGATTTAGTGAAAACTATTAGGGTACTGGCAACCGTCTCGGTATGCCCTTCGGCATGGAGCAAACCGAGCGGCGTGGGTATTGCATGCAAATCGGCATCAGGCGGCATGGAAGGAGCAATTGTCGAATCGGCAAAAGACCCCGATTTGGCATGGCTAAAATTCGGACGTTGGAAGAAAAATGTATCCGTTGGAGCATTCAATATTGTAGCCGTTGGGCTCTTTAAAAAAATATATATAAAAAAAAAATTTAAAAAAAAAAAAAAAATTGCCTCTCCTCTATATATTAACAACATCAATCCTATCAGTTTTTGAAGGGATTAGATTGAGCATGTTTTACTTGTTGGAAAGTTGAGATGGGGAAGATGAAGGTTGAATGAAGCAATTGAAGAAGAAAAAGAGAAAATAGTGTTTAAATGTATGGTTATGTGGGGTGGCACGTAGGTAGAAAAAGGACAGCAATGACACTGTTTCTTGAAAGTTCAATCACAATATTTTTTTTCTCTTTTTTAGTTTTGTTTTATTAAAATAGTTAGAGGTATGAGTTAGGCATGGTTGCCACTAAAAATCTATTGTTAAGTATGAGATTGATATGAGATGAGATGGAGAGATATTATTGGTGGGTGATTAGGCATGAAAAAAACTCTTAGTCATGGTTGCCACCACTCTTATAAATGAAAAATGAGAAATGATTTACGCGCTTAATATTTTATTGAAATACTCTAACATGTTCATTAAATTGTTGTATTGTGATTATATTTTGCTTTAAATGATTGGGAATGTCTAACCAATGCCCTAAGGGCATTGGTTAAGATTTGTCATTTTGTGATTTTTAGTTACACAAATGGTCTTTATAGTTGACATATAATTACATATTTGGACGGAGGACCCACATAAATAGTTATTATAAACCACAAAATGACAAATCTTAACCAATGCCCTTAGGGACGGTTAGACATTCCCTAAATGATTATACATGATAATGTGCTAGTGTGCAAATCATCCCCTTTTACAAATACTCACACGTAGATATTTTAATACTTTTGGGTTTTGATCATATGACACCTACTAACATAACAAACAGATACAAAGTGTTCATATTTTTTACTCAAGAAAGTTCATGTTTAAACAACTTGTACTTTATGTATTAAAAAGTTGTTTTCTTACAATGGAATTGACCATTCCAACATCCAAATTACATTACCAAAATTTGTCTTACATAACCCTTTTCTCATCCTCCATCGTTGATCATCAAACCCATCATCATCGGTCATCATATATACAAAGTCAAACCCAAATTCCTTGAGATCCCCTTCATCATATTTCTTGATTTCAAAAAGGAATTTTAATCTAATTATACATACTTGATCCCCCCCCCTTTTTTTTTTCTTTTTTAATTGTTGAGTCTATTTATGCAACAACAAGAGTTGCTGTTTGTACACTAGTTTTGGTTGATTTCTTGCTTGTTTCTTTTGATTTCTTAGATACTTTCCATCTTTTCTCTCTTGCCTCATCAATATCAATTTGTTCCTGCCTACACTCTTGGCTGCAAAATGGATTGTTCCCTCTGAAAAAACAAAGATATATACACATTAGTAATAGTACAGTTAAATTTTGCACATAGTTCAACAAAAAATTAACATATGGTATATACAAGTCTTGTAAGACATACATGATAGCTTTTCTAGCCTCAAATTACATATCAAATTTAACTAAAACAAATAGAATTATTAGACTATGAATAATACCTATACATGAAGATGTCAGTATTATGACCTAGTGGCTTTGTGCAAAGAGTACAAGCTTCAAGAAAATGAGGCTCTTCACCCCTTGCATAAGATGATAGCCTAGTAGATTTCATACTCTAAAGGACAGGTTGTTGCTAAAATATGCCTTGGTACTTATGATAAGATAAGAGAAGAGAAGAGAAGAGAGGAGAGAGTGGGGGGAAGGAATTCATGCTGTGGAGAAATGGTTATTTATAGAAAGTCTTGTGAAGGGAGCAATGATCTAGTGTGGGATGGAACATGGTACACCTTCACTCTAAGCCAATTATTTAGTGACAGGTGTCTGGTCCCACCCGTTGTAGTGAACTCCGCGGTGTAGCTGATTACAAATGCTATGTTCCAAAATACAAGGTGCTGAATCATTGGCTTGTACTTGATTGATTATTGTTTTAATTATTACTTTTTGGTCCCTTTAGTTATAAATTTCTAAGTTTTTATTTTGCGGCAGACAATTCATACACGCTAGTGGTTACTTTGTTTATGGTCTAATTTAATACTGTACTAGAATTAGAATTGGAATTTACGTATGGGAAGAAACATAAGATAGTATCATATCAAGAATATCTAGTATAAAAATACACTAAAATCTTTGAAATGTGCGAAAAAGATTTGGTCTTGTAAAAACTACATCTCTTGTTTACAGATATTTATGGTAAGTATCATTTGTATGTTCTAAAATTTAAATGAACTGTACTTTAAACATTACGATATACAAGCATTAAAGCCTCAAATTTTATGTAATGATTTTAAATAGGAGTGTCTAACAAGTGCTCTTAGTGCATCTCTCAAGGTGTATTAATTTACCTTAATAAGTTCTAATTTTGTAATTAATAAGACAAACCCTTTTAAATATATCTCACCTCAAGATTCAAGATTCAAGATGCTAAATTTTGTGTTAATTACTTTAAAGATATTCGTCTTGAACTATGACACTAAATCTGTTTTAACACACCTTCACTATACAAAAGTTTCATATGCTCCAAATGTTTTCTAATTAATGCAAGTATTATTGAAACATGCATCGTATTTTGATATGTCTACATGATTGTTAAATAACCTTAGATATAAAATTTAAGTTATGATTTGTAAAACTATCTGGATGACACTTTATCCATTGCAATTTTCTCATTGGTACCATGTATAGATCGAACGAATTCTAAACAATTATATATGTATGATTGAATATCATAAAGCTTGCAATGTATGTTTCAACCCGCATATATGCACGAGCAAGTTAATCCTTGTTGGTATCATGTGTACACTACCTCTTGTAACATGGTTGGTACTTATACACTCTTGAGGTGACTGAAGATAAACCTTACAAGTTACAACTTATGTGCTGCAAATTGGCAAATCCAATAGTAATATTTTGAGTAGATATGCTAATAAACAGATTAAGAAAGCGTGTAACGGAAGCCAAAACTAACAATACTAATATCTTATTTCTAAAGTTTTACCAAAAAAAAATATCTTATTTCTAAAGTAGCAAGTTGTAGACATGACAATGCACACAAACTCTATCAACTTGGCATTTAATACATTTTGATATGTGTAATGCATACTAGTGGGAATGAAGAATAATTATTATCACATGGAAGCATATAATAACAGCTTCATACATATCTAAACCAAAACGTTGCTTGAACGCATGTTTAAAACCCGGTTTCTATATGACATTATTGACACTTGAATTATGGGATTTAACTTTTTAACCGTACAATTACTTTGTATGTGTTTAAGTTTTAACCATACGTTTGTGAATTTTAAGCTAGTCACACGGTGAGGGGGTCCAAATTTCTCTCACTAGAAACATGACACACCATTAACTAAGGTTGTCAGGATCGGGATCCTACCTAGGATCGTTTTTGGCTTTGCAAGATCGTGATCGTAGGATCGGATCGGGATCTTAAGATCCTATGAAAATGCGTATATTTTTGTATAGGCCGTAGTTCTATATATATATCTCGGCATAAGTCTACACTTAGTCAATTTGTATACTATATAACGTTAAAAAATAAAAAGAATGCCCATACTTTAAAGTTTACTTCGTGGTGAATAATAAATAAACCAGTTTGTTTATCCCCGTTTGAAATGTACATACGTAAGACTTAATATAAATTAATAAATCATATGTGTGTTGGTAAAAATAGCATGTAGTTGTCGTGAAAATATTGTTAGTCATTATCGTAATAATTTTGTACTTAATTTAGCCAATGCTAACATTAATTTCCTACAATGCGATCTGTCAACTTTTAAACCGAATGGTCATTTGTGAAAAACAATGAATTAAAGTTCAAAAAAAAAAAAAAAAACAATGAATTAGTGATTGAGATTGGGCTTTTTGAATCAAACATGGGGCTTAAATGCTTCACATAAAAGAAAAAAGTCCAAAAATCGGTTTATAAGGATCGGATCGTAAACGATCCTACGATCCTAATGATCCGATCCTACGATCCTCGAACGATCCTACCGATTTACGATCCCCGCGATCCCGATCGTTTTTATGTAGGATCGTAGGATCGTGCGATCCTACGATCAGGATCGCGATCCTGACAACCTTGCCATTAACATCACTCACATCACCTCTATTTTCTACACTTAATGGTGATCATCCTGACTATTATATTCTTTTTTATGTTTGTGTGTGTGAGGTATTGTAAGGTATATTGGTAAAAAACGGGTATTATTAATGGTGATGATCATTCAAGCTGAAATGTAATCATATGTGTGTTGAATGGTGATGTGGCGCTGACGTGAAGGTAGGGGTGTTCAGAAAACTCGAGAAATCGACAAACCAAGCCAAACCGCTAAATTCGAAACCGGAAAAAACCCGAAACCGAAAAAACCGAAAAAACCCGATTATCACGGCTCGGTTTCAGTTTCTATGCTTAGATATATGCAGTTAACCGAACCAAACCGTGTATAATATACATGAAGATTTTTATATAAATATTCAAATAATTGTACAAGTATCGATTATATAACATTTTACTTTTTAGATCATGTTATTATTCATACGGTTAAACTCGTTTAAACGTTCAAAATGGTTAACTGTGAACCGAACCACGGATATCCACTTATTTCCGGTACCCGTGTGTTCGGTTACTAGCCTAATGCGGTTCGGTTTCGAGTAGTATAATGAATTACCCGCCCCGCGATTGATAGTTTAAATCTTCCAACTAACCCAATCGAACCGCCCCGTGAACACCCTTGTATAGAGGTGAGGATATAGGTATGTCTTGTCTTGTGGCACTTCAGTACTTGTTAGACTAAGTGTGATGGTGGTGGTTGACCACCTGGTGGTTGGCACCATCGCGCGTGGTTCCCATCACACCAAGACACTCACCGCGCGTGATTGGATTGTTTTGGCTGAAGTTCGGTAATGCCGCGATCCAACACTTTGCACCCTCTTTTTCATTTCCAACGGCAAATAATACCCTCGCCCCCAACAGTCCATTTTATTTTAAAATATATATTAAATTATATCATTTATTTACGTATGAATATTCTCATACCTTATCATGTTTATTCGCAACTTCAAACATCATCTTTTTCAATATCTACACAACTGGATTTTTTATTTTTCAAATGGACTCTGAATCATTTATTTTCACAAACTCATTGCGAGAAGAATAAATTAATATGAACTTGGCTTTTTTAAGAAGTGTGATGTTGTTTATTATGAATAGGCGAAAATGTGAAAGTTCGCGATTTACAAGAAACATCGTAAGTAAAAATCGTTATGACGCTCATGATCGTTTAACCGCCACTTATTTTAGTGAGCAACCGATGTACGATAGATATACATTCCGGAAGAGGTTTCGAATGTGTCGAGAACTGTTCACAAGCATAATTGAAGGTGTAACTAATCATTGTGAATTGTTTCGTTAGAATGTTGATTCTACCGAAAAAAAAGACATTCTGACATTAATGAAGTGCACTTCCGTAATTTGTCAATTGATATACAACACCGATTCTGACCTTTTGGTGAATATTTGCTAATAGGTGCAAAAACTTCTCAAAATCTTATTGAGCATTTTTGTAGGTCTTGTTATGGAAATATATGGAGTAGATACAACTATTT
Source organism: Chrysanthemum makinoi (assembly GCA_910596185.1). NCBI lineage: Eukaryota > Viridiplantae > Streptophyta > Magnoliopsida > Asterales > Asteraceae > Chrysanthemum > Chrysanthemum makinoi. The sequence continues at coordinate 221,316,327 of OU343217.1, forward strand.
TATAAAGGTTTTTCTATTATGTGCCCTAGGGCACATGATAAGAAATGAAAAAAGTACATAAAAGTAAATGGGATCCATAAAAAATGACACAAGTACATATAAAAAATGTATTTTTTGTTGATCTCGATGTACTTTAATGTACTTTTTTCACTTCTTATCATGTGCCTTAGGGCACATGATAGAAAAACCCTAAAATAACGCTTATAAGTTCAATAATCAAGTTGGACTTTAACAAAATGTTCTACAAAGTTAAAAGATAATTTTTTTTATATACCACAATTTAGATTGCACTTTTTTAAACCACATGTGAGCTATAATTTTGAGAAGAGAAGGTAAATTCAAAAGATATGAACGAGGGATTTTCCTTCAAGGTAGTCCTTTAGGGGCTCTTGGGGGAGGGAGGTCTTGAGTTCAAATCCTGCAAGGGGTTTGAATGAGGGATTTTCCTTCAAGGTAGTCCTTTAATGAAGTGGTTTGGGCCTGGTAACCTCAGGTTCGAACCTTGGAAAAGGCAAGGGTTTACCCCTATTAATTGTCGTGCCTGGGCGATTAGTAGGGGGTTTTCCCCATCGGTGATTTGATATAGGCATTTCCGCCGAGGGAGCTCTAAGCGTGGACCCGGTTTAGACAACGTAGTCTAGACCTCCCGTTGTCGAACGCACACGAAGCACCTTATAAGAAATTCACCTTTCAAAAAAAAAAAAAAGATATGAAGGGTGATAATTTGCAACATTTTAATAGGGTGGTTTGTACAACTTAAGAAACTAAGGGGCGGCTAATGTAAATCCACTAAACGAAATAAAAAACCAATTTGTGCAAAAACACGAGGTGACCCACAGTTGCCACTCGTGAGAACATAGAAGGTTCTTTAACTTAAAGTGGGTCCCACGGCATAAGGTTCTGTATAAAGAGGGTCAATGTCAGCACTGCCCGGGACTTGTCTGCCCGTTAATCTAGGGCAAGTGTGATAGGACAGGAATGCACCAAATAATTATGAAGAAAATTATTTTCACTCCTTGGCTCGTGTGCCACTATTTGTTTCTCTGCCAGGGACGGAACTGGGGTCTTCGTGTATGCCCAAAATTTTTATGAATTTTTTTGATTTAATGTTAATTTAAAAAGGGCAAATCGCATAAAAGATTCATCTTATGTTGATTCGATTAAAGTGCATTCTTTTTTTTCTCAATTTAAGGTACTTTTTGGGCGATTTAGGTGTTTTTCTAACCCGCTAACTATTTCGTTAGTAAATTACATGTTTGGTCCTTGAGTTTGTATAGGCATTACATGTTTGGTCATTCATTCCGTTTTTGCACATTTTCAAAAATATTTTTCAAAATAAATTTTTTTTCAAAAAAATTTTCGAAATATTTTTTCCAAATTTTTTCAAAAACAATTTTTGAAATATTTTTTTCCAATTTTTTTCAAAAAACTTTTGAAATATCTCAAAAAAAATTCAAAATATTTTCGTCCGTTTTGCAACTAAAAATATTTGAAAATTTTTTCAAAAAATATTTCAAAAATTTTTTTTGAAAAATTTGGAAAAAATATTTCGAAAAGTTTTTGAAAAAATTTGAAAAATATTTCAAATTTTTTGATTAAAAATATTTCAAAAGTTTTTGAAAAAATTGGAAAAAAATATTTCGAAAAAGTTTTGTTGAAAAAATTTGGAAAAAAAAATATTTCTGAAAAATTTTTTGAAAAAATTTTATTTCAAATTTTTTTGAAAATGTGCAAAAACGGACTGAAGACCAAACATGTAACGCCTATACAAACTCAAGGACCAAACATGTAATTTACTAACGAAATAGTTAACTAAGTTTGAAAAACCTAAATCGCCCAAAAAAAAGTCCTTAAATTGAGAGAAAAAAAGAATAGTACCTTTAATTGAAATTGGACATAAGATGAGTACATTTTTATGCGATTTGCCCATTTAAAAAAGGTATATAAATTTTTTTAAATGCATTTGGTTTATCAAAACGTGTTTCTATATTACAGTTTTAAAAAAGTTGTGCATCTAATCATATTTGATCCTCGTTCCGTTTCTATTCTCTGCTACTACTAAAACACACGTTAACGTCATATCAACAACACCTCATTCAAACCCATCATTAAACAGTTGTAATGATCACCATCAAGCAAAAATTATAAGGGTGCGTTTAGTATCCCTCTATAGGAATAAGAGAATGATAGAGGTAATGATTCTAAGTGTTTGGTTAAGATGAGGGGCCTACATTATATGAGAATGAAATATGGATGTTGTTCATACTTCATAGGAGTCCAAAAGAAGATGAATGAATCTATCATAGGTGAGGGATTCATCTTATACCAAAACCGATATCAATTGTGATTCATAGCATCATATCAAACGCATCCTAAATATAACTTATTTTATAAAGGGGCATGATATACAAACCTCTCAAAATACAAACGGTACCCCTTATTCTTTTTGGATTTTTTTAAATAATTTTGTTTATATTATAAAACTATAAATCTGAAAGTAGGGAATAAAAAAAATATAAAGTTTAATAAGTAAAAAGTATTAAATTGACAGAATATATAGAACAAAGACTGATAAAAAAAACTGTGTTGTACTGTAAACAGGATAACCAATAGGATGGAGGACAAAACATCACATCCCAGGATGGGTACCTATAAGGCTGCCCCCAGTAGGGTGATTCAATCCCCTTAATTACTTTTCACCGCGTCGGGGTTTTCTCCATGAACCTTCAGGCGATTAGGTGCCCCAGTAAGGGCGACCAAGTTCTTTTTTTTTTTTTAAACATTTTTAACACAAAATAAAATTTCATTAATAATTAAAAGGTTACATAATAATTCAAATAAAATTAAAACATTACGACAATACAACACTAAAACTAGTTTTGATTATGACGATGCCAAATGTCTTCCACCAAATCGGTTTTGAAGCTAAGATGAGTTGTTACATTTGTTACGTATCTCCTGGTAATTTCCAACGATTCCACATGCGTTCTTATGGGATCATAAGAACGGTCTTCTTTGGAAAGAATACGGAGATATCGCCGCTTTGTTCCTGAATTATCATATTATGTAATATGATGCATGTGTACATTATATGCGATAGACGCTCTTTGTCAAACCCTATATCCTGATGTTTAATCATTAGCCACTTCTTCTTTAGTACACCAAAAGCACGTTTCACATATTTTCTTTTCCGCTTGCATCGCCTTATACAATATAGTTTGTGATCATTCGTCCCCGGATTTTTAATGGACTTCATAATAATCACCATTCGGATATATCACATCAATAAGATAATATCGCGTTTATAAGGCACGCTTAGCAACGAATTCCACATCCGTGCTCTCCCGTTTGAGATCATTTAAAAGAGGCGATGCACGTAAAACATTTACGTCGTTATTCATCCCGTCGACACCAAAGAACGCATGCCAAATCCATAAATCTTGGGGCCGATCGCTTCCAATAAAATGAAAGGATCCTGCCCATGATCACCCCTACAAAATTGAGCTTTTAAAGCATGTGGGCAATTCGCCCACGGCAATCGATGCTTCCTATCATCCCGTGAAACCCATGAGTTTCGTAGTGATGAGCATAGAGTTTGTCAATGTCACTAACCGTCGGCTCATGAAATACTTTGCACCATATAACTCCATTATGGCCTCACAAATTTTTTTGAGACACTCACGAATTGTTGACGCACCCATTTGCACGTATTCGTCACAGAGCATCGCATTGACTCGTATGCCAATTGACGGATTGACGAAGTACACTATCAAGGAGAAATACCTAGTATGTGTGTACAATTAGGAGTTTGTTGGAAATAAGGTGAATGATCGGTTATATCTCGACATTACGTGTGAATAGTCGTCGGTTCATACGAAACGATCATGGAATGCTATATCCGTATCTTGGGGTCTCTTGAAGTAAGCATCCACTAAAGCGGTTATGAGCACCCACGATCCCTACTAACTTGGGTTCGTGAGAGTTTTATGACGCTTGAAAGCCTCCCAACACTCTTGCAAACATCATAAACTGCTAACTTCATTTTCATCATCCGTTGACGAATCGGCAATGAATAGCTCGTAAGAATTAAAACTCATAGTGTGTAAATATAGGGTAGGATTTTTTTGATATAGAGAATGTGTGAAATGAGATTTGTGAGTTTAAGTGTGTAAATATGTTGTGTATTTATAGGGTAAGATTTTTTTTTTTTTGGGTTTGGATATACAACGGCTAGAAATGAAATGTTTGTATGTTTGTGCTTTGTGGATTCGATCGACCAGACGACCCACTCCCTTTTTGTGGTCGAGTACTTCCACAACAAGGGGATCGATTAGAAATCGATCGCCCTACACTCACGATCGACTGGAGATCGAGCCTACTGCATGCAGCCTAACAAATCCCTTTAATAAAATTAAAGGGCTATGTTTTACAAACCCTCCCTATATTGTCACATCAAGAGGTTTTAGTCAAACCGTACAGCTCGCGATGCACACCGTACAAGCCGATGATGCATCTAATAATTGGATACCTCCCTATAGGAGGAGGGTGTGGATAGCTCGCCCTAAAATTAAATAATTTGCACACTTTATTTTTTATTGGGACACTCAATTATATGCATTAAACTTTTGTATTATGTACATACACTGCTTTAACCGGTTGTACACATGAGTGTGTAAATCAAAACATAATATGTGCAAATCATCTACCTTTATAAAAACATACTTTATAATTTACTCACAAACAAAAAAAAATGGCAAACTTTTCGATGATGCACAAAATTGATGTTGGCGAGTGAACAAGGAGGGTAGTAATGTCGTATACTCGTATACCCGTTGTGGTGGTCACCAAAGCCGGTGCACCAGACACCATTACACTTAACCTAACTTTTATTGATGCATTTGTTATTAATTTGCTATTAGGCCTTCTTCAACCATGGTATACAAATGACCAATTTCTCCATATTTAAAGAGTAAAGCATAAAAACTAATCTCCAACTATGCTTCATATTTTGAGAAAATTTTAAGCATTGATTAAAGGGTAATCATTAAAGTAAAAAGTATCAAAATTGTAGAATTATAAAAATACATCCTCACTATCCAACATTATAATTAACAAAGAAATCCCTACCGTCTATGATCATCACAAAAATATCTACACCAACAAAGGCGATATAGTCTATTTCATATTTTCCTCTTTATGTCTCCACACTTTTTTTCTTGTAACATCATGTCCGTCCTCTTTTATCATCATCGAAACTAGGGGTGTCGATTTCTGACATGACACGAAATACAGCTTGAAACCGGCGCAAAATTAACAGGTTTGGGTTGAGTCTAAATAGATTTCGGGTCGGGTTTGAGTCGACCCATCTAACCCGTTTATTAAACAGGTCATGTTCGGGTCGGGAATAATTTAAGCGGGTCGACCCGCTAACCGGTTTAAGAATTTTTCTTAAATTAAAAATTATTTATATTTTATTATACGGGTTAAAAGGTTTAAACGGGTCGACCCACAAACCCATTTAACCTATTTAACCCGTTTAATGTGCCAACTTTAGTATATAAGCGGGTTACATGGGTTAATCCTAAATCCGTTTAACCTATTAAACCCGTGTAACCTATTTAACCCGCCAACTCATGTATATATACGGGTTAAACGGGTCGTGTTATGTGTAAACATGTTAGGGTTGACATAGCTAACAGCTGACCCGATTATTTAAATGGGTCAGGTACGGGTTGGGATTTTCTAACCCGCCAACCTGATAACCTAAACCCGCCAAACCGAACCCGACCCGAATTGCCACCCCTCATCGAAACCATTACCATATACTTCAAAAAAAAAAAATATAGAGTTAACTACTTTTTTGGTCCTTGTGGTTTGGTGGGTATTTCACTTTTTGACCAAATTTTTAAAAAGTTTTTGGTTTCGTCCAAAAGTAAGTTTCATTCCACTTTCAGTCCATTTTGATAACGACGTTAGTTAAGTTCAGTCTTCAAGTGGCAACATTAATCCTTTTACTAACGGTCATTTGCAATGTTAGTCCTTTTTACCAACGATCTTTTGCAATGTTTCCCACGTTACTCCTTTATACCAACGATCGTTTGCAACGTTAGTTCTTTTATATACATCGTTATTTATGTTTTTATATAAGCTTTTATACACGTTTTTAGACGCACAATTTTATACATATTTTTATAAATGCTTTTATACATGTTTTTTTATATACGTTTTTATACACGTCTTTATACGTGTTTTTATACACCTTTTTATACTCATTTCAATAAAAGTTTTTATACTCGTTTTTATATGCGTTTTTATACACGGTTTTACACACGTTTTTATACACGTTTTTATATGTGATTTTATACACGTTTTTATACATATTTTTATACACGTTTTATATACGTTTTTATACGCAGTTTTATACACGTTTTTATACACATTTTTAGACATGTTTTTATACACTTTTTTATAGGCGTTTTTATATGCGATTTTATACGTGCTTTTATACACGTTTTTATATATTTTTTTATACACGTTTTTATACGTGTTTTTACAGACATTTTCATACAGGTTTTACACATGTTTTTATACAAGTTTTTATACACATGTATAAAAATGCGAATAAAAACATATATAAAAACGTGTATAAAAACGTGTATAAAATGAGTATAAACGTGCATAAAAATGTGTGTAAAAATATGTGTAAAAACGTGTATAAAACATGTATAAAAACCCGTATAAAACCGTGTATTCAACCTTGTATAATAATGTGTGTAAAAACGTGTATAAAAACCTATAAAAGGGTATATAAAAATGCGTATAAAAATGTGTATAAAAATGCGTATACCAACGTGTCTAAAAACACCTAAAAAAATATGTATAAAATGTAAACAAAGACGTTTGTAGAAAACTAGAATGTTTATCTCAGGTCTGTAAGGTGATAGCTGTTGCATGGAGCATAGAGTCACTCGGTATATTTTGAAGACTTATGCTTTTATCATTGCCATTCGATATGTTTTAAAACACGTATTAATTGTACTATGGAACTCATGTTTGTAACTCTGAATTTATTAATCGAATGATAACTTTTCAAAATATCTCATTTAAATGTCATTTTCTATAACTTGTACTTTGTATTATGAAGTAACACCCAAGTGACACAATCTTCCGTTCCGGTATTTTGGGGGTGTTACACCACAAGCCAAAGGCTCATGTTCATCAGCAAACATACCCAACACGTCATTGGTTCGTAGACCTAGAGGGAGACCGATGAAAGAGATACCTATGGTATGATACTTGGCTATTTTTTTTAAGTGTTCACTAAATAGGATGTAAAATATATTGTTTATAGAACAAAAATGTCAAATACACAACGCAAAAGATAATTCTAGGATGGTTGTCATAATGATGAGTATCCCATGGTTGTGAATTTATTTGCACACCACATATAACATGTTTCTTTTATGATATGCAGTGTCACGACATTCACCTATGATCATTACAAATCCTAATGAAGCAAATACAAACATTCTTGAGAGCCACATGGACAGCCCCCTGTTAATGACATTACTAAAGGTATTAAACCAATTTTTATAATATAATTTGTGTATACTATTTTGAAAATAATAACAATAATTTTATATCTTTCCAGTTACTCTGTCAAACTTGCTCTTATGTTTTGGCTACATAGTTGCTCCCTCGACGCAGAGGCAGACCGCCACTAAGTGACATCTCCATGGGTAAGCAACTATATCATAAATGAACTTTGTAGCTATCTGATCTAATGCAACTTCAATATTTTATCGGTGATATCCAAAAATATAGATAATCAATGTCTATCATACCTTCAATATGCTTGCAGTTAGATTACAAAATGTATCTCACTTATCTATCCAAAACTCAAACAAAATATTGCAACTCCTATCTCTGCTAAAACAAATGCACCATTTCGTGTTCAAGGTATATTTTGATTCACATATAATTACTATATGGTTTTTTCATTGTGGCTCGAATAATATTAGCTAACACACATGTTTTTCATTGCGTTTCAATATAGATACACTTAGTCGACGTAGGGGAAGGTCACCCATAAATGACATTTCAAATGGTTTACACTACTATCTAAAAAATAATCCAATTTTTATATCTTTCCGGTAACTATGTTACAATTACTCAACCACAACACTCTCCGTTGGCTACAGATTTGTTCCTTAAACGCAGAGGCATGCCACCACTAAGTGACATCTCCAACAGTAAGAAACTATATTTTAAATCAACATGTTGGCACTTATCTGATCAAATGTAATTTCAATACTTTGTTGGTTTTATCCACAAATATAAATAGTTGGGTTCTAACATATCTTCAATATGCTTAGCATCTAAATTATCAAATGTATCTCATATCTTCCTTGTGTCTAGAGTCAAAAGTCAGAAGGCTTGAAAGTTTTGATATACGACAAGGATGGTAAAGTTTCAAACAATACTTTGAACGTTGTTTACCGTGAAGTGCTACAAAAGATACGATCCACCGTGTAGTTAAAATAATTATTTCTGTTTTACCTACCTTATATGAACTTAAGTTTAACATTATCCGTTTTTGGAGATTTTTGGTTTATTCTTCTTTGTTATTTTTAACAAATTCAATGTTCGCTTTACTTTTTATTATTATGAAAATGAACAATATTGATTGAGACTTACTATTAGTTTGTTTTTTTGTTTTTTTTATTTTTCAAGGTTCTATTTCTAACTTTTTATATGCCACCCGTGCTTTATTACGGGTTTATAGGCTAGTCATATATATATATATATCAAACTTGTAAGAATGTTTTTTTAGCAAGTAAGCGTTTAATCACTTGTATTTTAAGACCACCCATTATGGTGGCATCCTTTACATGTAAAAGGGCACATTTCATATGTAAAACCCATAACAGAGTAGGTATGTCGGCGCGTGATGGGTTGTTGTTGGAGTTGGTTGGGTCGTCTCCTTCACCTAACAGAAAAGAAAGAAAAAGGAGTAAGTGTCTAACTTTATTATTATTGTTATTATTGTTTGTGAGTGTGTGTATGAGGTTCGTTTGTATAAAATGTGATATTTTTATGTGTTTGTTTAGGTGGTTACCACTACGGCTGCTAAGTGTAGGGGTTAGTGGTGATAAAAATGTATGTGACAATGAAGCGAGATGATGGAAAAGTGACCATTACACCCAAAAGATTGTGCGGCACATCCTTGCTATTTCCGTAATCGGTATACTAATACATACTCCCTCTGTTTCAAAATAATTGTCTTCCGTAAAAAATATACAGTTTAAGAAAAATATAATCATTACTGTTTTTTCTCTCTTATTTTTTGCATAATGACGGTTTTGCACTTAACTAATTAATTAATATTATTTTTTATTGAAAGTTTGTAATAACAATTGTAAATATGGTAATATAGAATTTCAATCAAATTTCCTTATTACTTCTTAATAATGGATAATTAGTTTGGGACAACTCGGTAATCTGAACTTAATCTATAATATATATAATGAGTGTATAGTCAAACCTTGAAAAATGAAAATTTGAAAGTCAAATGTAAGAGAAATGCATAGTATAATTAATGCTCTTATTAAAACACTTCATTACTTAAAAATACAATAATTTATTCACATTGTACAACCAAATAAAAGTACAATAAAATTTTCACAAGCTACAATTTAAACAAGCTACAACATAATCCAAAATATAAAATAATTAAACACACTAATTAATATTATTTTTAAAACACCCTAAAATGAAAAGTACATGTTATTATACACGTTACACAAATTAATAAAACACACAAAGCTTCATATAAGCTAATAAGTTGATGGTATATATAGTTTTGAAAATCGGACCGGACCAAATGGTTCAACCAGGAACCGGTGTCGCCAGCGGTTCGGCTAACCAGTAAAAGCCATCCAAAAACGAACCAGAGAGGACCCGTTGAAACTGATACAAACTGGTGGAATTAAGTATCATCGAGATCTATTAATCTGGTTAATCATCACATGGTACCCGCCGCCGAAACGTGATGGTACCCTGCTATAGTATATATAAAGAAAAAATCAAAAAGTAAAAAGTGAAAAGCTGAAACTAAAAAAAAATGTTGAAAATATATATTTCAAAATGAAACTATTAATACACATCGAAAACCCGGTTGACCCGGAACGCTTCAAACCTGGCGGGTTGGTCCGGTTTAATTTGACCCGTTTTCTACCTAACCCATCGGGTTGACTCGGTTTAAATCGACCCGTTTTTTGATTGGAACGGTTCAACCGGTTGAACCACCCGGGTCGAACCGGATTTCAAAACATTATGTTTAATCTCCAAATCTTCAAACTTTTATTATTTTTCGTTTATAATCCATAATTTTTTTTTTTTTTTTATCACTAAACGATCTTTCGTTATAAAATCTCGTTGTTATGCACAGGTACTCGCCTAGTATTAAGACGGAAGACGTACCAGTATAACTTTTTGTTTGCCTCGTTTAATGCAAAAAGTTCATTCATTCCATTTTGGATGTATTTGCTTTTTTTCTTGAAAGTTTGCTTTTGCTTATTTATTTATTTGGACTCTTTAAATACTCCAAATTCATAAATAATTTTTTATTTATTTAAAAACGAGACCTTTTATGAGACGGAAGCACCACTTGAGCAAAAAAGTAAAGTAACGTCCAATGCCGTCTTTCACGGGTTATGGGTACCCAATATCGTTTCTGGTGTATGCGGAAGGTTAAGATGTAGACAGCCTTACCCCTACCTAAGGTAGAGAGGCTGCTTCCAGTTCTACCAAAGGTATAAAGGACCTCCGGCCTTTTGTAAGGAGTGAGGATCGAACACCTGACCTCTCGGTTGAGAGGCAAGGAGTTTTTCAACTGATCCAACCACCACTTGAGCGATAATAACAAATCAACAATTAATAGTATGATAACAACTTTTAACATTTCATGGGTGGGTCAATTTCAACATTGTTTAAGAGCACAAGGTATGAAAAGCTTTTAACATGCTAAAAGTTTATTTTTCATGCTATTTGTGAGCTAAATCATACAATTATTTGGTGCCATTGGTGAGCCAAAGGTATTTGAGCCATTCCAGTGGCTCAAGTCATTTGTGATGTTTGGTGGTTTTTTTGTTGTGTTTTTTTGTGTATTATGAGTGAGTGTGTATTTTTAGTGAGGTATCCACGATACCTTGTGCTCTATTAAATAGTTGGTTCGAGAGGTGTCAAAAAGCTGATATGAACTTAACTAAAGCCTGACCTGAACCGAACCGGATAAAACGTATTCGGGTCGGGTTACTCTGGTTAATAGTTTAATTCGAGTTATTCAGGTCAATCCGAATACTAAATAGGTCGAATATCAAGTGAAAATGATTGGCTAACTCGAGTTCGAGTCGATCAAATAAAGGTTTTCTATTTTCCTTTAATATAATTTTTATTAACTATCTATTTACACTAGTATAAATAGGTAATATTATTACCATTTTACTCATAACGGGATTATGCACCCGCGCGTTGCGGCGGGTTTTTTGCATTTAATTTTTTTATGCTATATGAGTTTTGTTATATGTGTGGTGTCTAACTTGTGTGCAAAAATCTTTATGTAAATGTGGGTATATTCATTTCCTATAACACATTTGTATGATGATAGTTGGTTCGGAATATGAACATTGACCTTAAGTTTGTTTAACGGGTGTGTTTTAAAGTTTTTTTTTTAGAAAAATTTAATGAATAAAGTTTAGAATTGAGTTTAAAAAGTGTCATATCGTTAGGAGGTACATTTCACCATTTTTACAAAGTTTGTGAAAATATAATAAAGTATAGGATTGGTTTTGCAAAGAGTCGCATAGTTTGGGGTATTTTTTCGGTTTTCATAAATGTTGAAGCGACGTCGTTTTGATTTTGTCGTTTTACTCTTTATTTGGCAGGTGAATTATTGGTTTGGGATTTTTTTTCACGCTTGGTATATGAGTTTTGTTATATGTGGGGTGTGTAAATTATGTGCGATAATCTTTATGTAAATGTCGCATATTTCGGGGGTACTTATCACCTTTTTTTCCAACTTTGTGAAAATATAAAAAGTTAAGGGACTGTTTTTCAAAGTTTGTGAAAATATAAAAAGGTAAGAAATGGTTTTACAAAGCGTCGTTAAGTTGAGGGGTATTTTCTGCCGTTTTTTCAAAGTTTGCGAAACTGCTAAACGACGTCGTTTTACGATTGTCGTTTTACCTTATGTTTTTCCACCTTAATTGTCGTTTCGGCTGTTTTTTTCAAACGTTTTCAAACGGCAAAACGCCGTCGTTTCTTACGCGGATTAATATATATATTTCGGCTGTTTTTTTCAAACGTTTTCAAACGGCAAAACGCCGTCGTTTCTTACGCGGATTAATATATATATTAATTGGGTGTGAGTTACCATTTTTTTTATTAAATTCAGATGCAAGCATCACATCAGCGTACAAATTATCATTTTTCGATACAAACCTATCTAGATCCGTTTAGATCCAGATTGCTAGGTCCAATGTGATATATGCAACCTCTTTTTTCTTTTCTATTGGGTCATGTTACCCAGGCACCCCAAAGGGCTATGGGATCTTTGGCAAGTGAAAATATAGCGTATTTGCTAATCATTGGCAATCATTGGGGGAATGTTTTTTTTCGATTTCCGTGCCAAAATATAAAAAATTTGAGGTTAGGGTGCTTTGTTTGCCAAAATAAAAGTAATACAAGTTTTTTTTATTTTTAGTTTTACAAGTTTTTTAAGTTTTGTACAAGTTTTTATTTTTTGTTTTACAACTTTTTAGTTTTTTACAAGTTTTTTTAGTTTTTTACAAGTTTTTTTTTGTTTTATAACTTTTTAAAAAAAAAAGTTAGTCGGAAAATTTTTGAGGCTCAAGTTCGAATGTTGCAAAGTGAGATTTTATCTCACTTTACTGTCCATTCGATTATCATCATCGCCTCGGAAAAAATTTTAAGGCTCAAAAATCATCATCGCCTTTTTTTTAGAAAATCATCATGTCACAACAGGTCTCACAAGTCACAACAGGTCTCAAAACTGCACAAGTTCACAACAGCAGTCTAGCCAAACTGCACAAGTCACCCCATGTCTCAAAACTGCACCATATGTCTCAAAATTTCACAAGTCACAACAGGTCTAAAAACTGCACAAGTCTAACCAAACACAAACATGTTTTCATTGTGCAAGAGGTACGATTCCCTTCTGCAAAACATCACAAGAAAGTAGAAAATGTACATGCATTCAACCTTATAAGCAACAGCAGTACCCAGCAACTAGCAAGAAAGCAACAACACAACTAGCAATATCTCCAAAAACCACAACAAACAAGTGTCACAGTCCACCAAGAAAGCAACAACACAACTAGCAAAATATCCAAAAACCACAACAAACAAGTGTCACAGTCCACCACAACAAGCAACTAGCAACAAGCAACAACCATGTCTAGTTCACCATTCGACACACAAGAGGTAAACTTATCAAATAGGCTCAGATTACTAGCTTTTTAGCTCATGTTGGCTGCAAATTCAGTTTTGCCATGTTAAAACTCTTTAAGGTTTTTTTTTTTTTTTTTTTTAAAAAAAAATCATCATTGCATTTTTTTTAGAAAATCATCAGTTTTGCCATGCCAAAACACTCAAGTTTTTTTCATTAAAGTTGCAAAGTGAGCTAAAGTTGATCACTTTACCATCCGAATGAAAATCATCAGTTTTGCCATGCCAAAACACTCAAGTTTTTTTCATTAAAGTTGCAAAGTGAGCTACAAATGATCACTTTACCATCCAGTAATAAAACGGCATTACCAAACAAGACCAAATGGGGTGATTGACTTGTGATGGGTCATGCTACTGAGGCACCCCGAATCTGCAAAACATAACAACAAAGTCTAGTAAGCAACAACACCACAACATCAGAAACATCACCACAATAGACACGACCTCAGAAATAATCAACCAAACCAACCCATAACCTCAGAAACATCACCACAACACCAGAAACGTCATCAGTTTTTAGATTTACAAAAAAAAGGCATCCTCTATACATGCACCCCAAGAAATACTAGACACAACCTCAGAAATAATCAACCAAACCAACCCACAAATAATCAACCAAACAAACCGACAACCTCAGAAACATCACCACAACATCAGAAACACCACCACAACAGATACCATACCTCTTTTTTTTTTCAGATCTAACAAGTTTTTAGATTTAAAAAAAAAAATTAGTCTTTACTTTTTTTTTTCAGATACCATACCTCTTTTTTTTTTTTCAGGAACATCTTTTATTTTTTCAAGATCTAAAAAGTATTCAAGCTCTAAAATCTTGTTAGATCTTAAAAATAATCAACCAAACAAACCGACAACCTCAGAAACATCACCACAACATCAGAAACATCACCACAACAGATACCACACCTGTTTTTTTTTTTCACATCTAACAAGTTTTTAGATTTATAAAAAAAAATCAGTCTTTACTTTTGGATACCATACCTCTTTTTTTTTCTTTCAGAAACATCTTTTATTTTTTCAAGATCTAAAAAGTATTCAAGCTCTAAAATCTTGTTAGATCTTAAAAATAATCAACCAAACAAACCGACAACCTCAGAAACATCACGACAACCTCAGAAACATCACCACAACATCAGAAACATCACCACAACAGACACCATACATCTCTTTTTTTTCACATCTAACAAGTTTTTAGATTTAAAAAAAAAATCAGTCTTTACTTTTTTTTTTCAGATACCATACATTTTTTTTCTTCAGAAACATCTTTTATTTTTTCAAGATCTAAAAAGTATTCAAGCTCTAAAATCTTGTTAGTTCTTAAAAATAATCAACCAAACAAACCGACAACCTCAGAAACATCACCACAACATCACAAGAACCAACGATCTAACAAGTTTTATACTTGTTAGATCAAGATTTTAGATCTAAAATCTTTCTAGATCTAAAATTTTTATAGAGGGAGAGAAACAGGTGAGATACAGTGAGAGTAGTACCAAAAAGTGAGATGAGACGAAGTTATCAACCCAGAGAGAGACAGAAGAAAACGCGTACACGGTTATACCACAAAAAGAGAGCACGTAAAACACTTTACAACCACACACGTAACACACACACATATACACACGTTTTTACAAAAAAAAAGTTTTATAAAGATTTAAAAGTAAATAAGTTTTAAAATATTTAAAAAATAAATAAGTTATAAAAGTATAATAATTTTTAATAGTATTATTAATTTTTAAAAATAAAAGTAGTTTTAAAAGTAGTATTAAAAATAAAAGTAATATTAAAAGTAGTATTTTTTTAAAAGTTTGATAACAAGTTTTTTAAAAGTAATATTAAAAGTAGTAATTTTTTTAAAGTTTTATAACAAGTTTTTTTAAAGTAGTATTAAATTTTTTTACAAAGGTTGTATTAAAAGTTGTATTTTATAAGTTTTACAAAAGTTTTATTAAAAGTTGTATTTTTTAAAAGTTTTATTAAAAGTTGTATTTTTTTAAAGTTTTTTTAAAAGTTGTATTCTTTATTTTTTAGGTGTTCGGTAATGAAGTTGCTTTAACTGATTGGGTGCAATCTACTGCTGAATCGATTGGTTTTCTTATTGTTAAAGGAAGAACTAAAACAGATAGGGGCTATAAGTACTCTATCAAATTTTTGTGTTCTAGATGGGACATCTGCACGTGAAGGTTTAGAAGATGAACTTGACGGCGGAGACTAGTACCTCTAAAATTAATTGCCCATTCAGATTACTGGCGAAATTTATAAAAGGTCGAACTGGTAGAACTAGTAACACTAAAACTAGTGGTTGGATCTTGAGGGTCAAGTGTCCGAGGCATAATCATGACTTTGTAGACTCGTTCCATGGTTTTTCACAGGCCATGCGATTAAAAGAAAGTGAGTTAGTTTTGGTGAAGCAGTTGACAAAACATCAAGTAGCACCACGAATTATACTTTCTTCACTAAAAGAGAGCGATCCGAATAACGTGTCTAGCATTAGAACGGTATATAATGCACAAAACAAGATACGCAGCGCCAGTCATGGTGATTTGACGGCGATACAACTCCTTTTAGTACACTTGAGGCGTAAAGGTTATACTTATTACGAAAGGGTAAATGAGCACACTGATGAGCTCGAGGAAATATTTTTTGTTCACCCGACGTCATATGCCATGTGGACAACATTCCCGGAAATCATGTTGATGGACTCCACATACAACACCACGTTGTTTAAACTGCCATTCTTAACAGTTGTTGGAGTTACTTCAACAAACAAAACATTCTCAATGGCGTTTAGCTTTTTGGCATGAAAAAGAGCCAAATTTCAAATGGGTGTTGGAATGTATTAAGTTGGTGATACAAGAACAATATTACCCGCGGGTTATCGTCACCGACAGAGATTTAGCGTTGCTTGGGGCATGCAGAGAAGAATTCCCAAACGCTAACAGATTACTCTGTCGTTGGCATATCAATCAAAATGTGCTCAAGCATTGCAGACACAAATTCGATACGGTAAAAGAGTATGAGTCCGTTAGATGGACATGGGATTTGATGGTTACAACTCCGACCGAAGATGTGTTCACGCATTATTATCAGCACCTACAGGATTTATTAGTCCAAAAAAAGGGTACTTACCCATTAATACATTTTTTTATTATTATTTAATAAATAACTACTCGAATTGTTTTCTCACTTTATTAATTCTTTGTTTTCTCAGATGCTTTGCGGTATTTCGTAATGGCGTTGCGACATTACGACAACATGTTTGTGTCAAACATTACCGATCAATATCGCAGCTTCGGCCGAACTACAACATGTAGAGTTGAGAGTCAACACATTTGTTGAAGTTATACTTGGGCTCACACATCCAGCTTAGACACGTTGTTGTGTTCGATTCGACAAGATTATAGGCTGCGCAAGAAAGCTGCGATCACGAACCACTTTGAATACAAGCAAAATCAAGAAACTGCATGCGTGTAAGGGCACACTATTTAACGAATTGTGGTATAATGTTTCAAGAGATGCTTTACTACTCATACTCGCAGAAAGTAAACGGGATGTGGACCCATATGAATGTGGTCATCGATTCGCGGTTAGTTTATGGTTTACCATGCTATCACGAGCGTATTACCTTCAAGCGATATGTATTTTAAATTTATGCCTATCAAGTTATTCTCCCTGTCAATACCGATAATTTTAACTAGTTCCTTTTTTCGAATACAGGATTGCCTATTCGCTTGGTTTTGTTGATAATTTTGGAGAACACTAAGCGTTCCTGGCTGTTGTCCAAAATACTCAAGAGCTGATGAGCTGAATATCACGAAGAGCCTCAAGGGCACGAAGAGCCGAATATTTTTCTTGTCAAGATGACGTACAAAATTCCAAAGTGTTTTTACCAAAGCATCAGTCATTTGTCAAAAAAATATGTTAAAATTCGAAGAGGTATATACGCTCCTGAATCTGTGTCAACCCAACAACCTGCTGTTAAAGAAAGTAATCGTGGACGTCCGAAAGCAAAGGACAACAAATCCAAGGCTAAACAAAATATCCCAAATTTGAACAAAGAACCCCCCATAGGGCACCGCAGAAGCTATACAAAACATAAAAAAGTCCGAGACTTAAATGAAGAAGCTGCGAGACATAGTTCATATGTGGGAGAGCCTTCTAACGTCCCAGACTTGAACGAAGAACCCAGCGAGGGCTACTTAAGACACGGGTTATACATTCCAGATGACAGTAGCGAATATTTTATGGCTCAAATTCCACCTCTTTTCCGACGCTGGATCCTAGGGATCTTTAACGTGGAAGGTGATGGAAATTGTGGCTATCGAGCTCTTGCCGTAGGTCTTGGTTATCCCGAACAAATATGGCCCAGACTTCGAAGAATTGCCAGGGAAGAGGTAGACAATGACCGTGAAGTTTACATGCAAATGTGGGGGGATTCGTTTACAACTTTTCGTAACTCGCTGAATTGGTTTGAAGGTCCAGCACCCTACGGTTAGCTTGGATGACTATGCAGAAACGGGCGTGGCTATTGCTCTACTATTAACCGTCCAATTGTATGCATATCCAATTCACAATCTATTATGTGTCTTCCGAGAGATGGTCGAGAGAGCACAAATATTGTCCCCGTTGTGATTCTTCGTGTGATAGAAGACAGTGCGCTCACTTCGCTTCATGCGGTTCTTGATGAAAACTCACCACTCCCGTATACTCACCCACAATGGAGATGGTTCAGAAATGACTTGGCAGCGGGATGGGCACATATGTTTACTCAACGACAGAGCATGTTTAGAAGGACGTAGAAAACGATTATTGATTTATATTGTATATGACAAAACATGTATAGGCGATTCTTGATTTATATTGTAAATGACAAAACATGTATAGACGATTATTGATTTATATTGTAAATGATAAAACATGTATAGGCGATTCTGATTTATAGTAAGCGACTCGTCATCTTTTGTTACTGATTTACGCTCTGCTCGGTTCTTCCTCATCTTATGTTACAAGAATCGGATGACATTGATGGAGGGACATTCATTGTGTCAACAACACACCCGCCGTGTTGAGAGTCCGATTATGTGCCTTCTTCTCCATCTTATGTGCCTCCCTCTCCAGCTATATCTCCATCTGCAGATGAGGAGAATTTTATACACGGTCCTCCGGTTCTTCCTCATCTTTTGTTACAGCCGTCTCGCGTTGGCGGAAGTCTGGCGAGATTGCCGGATTGAGGAGAGGCATTTGAGTTAGAGTTTCGGTGTGGGACGGATGGCAGCATCATTGGAGCGACTACGCCTCTGGCGTGATTGATCTTAGTTTCTAGTTATATTGTGATTTTGTGAACCATGTATCAACTATTAATCTATAACAAGATTGGTTATTTGTGTATTGAAGCTTCTAATTTTGTGAACCATGATATTACTGATTTATGTTGTGAATAATTATACAAATTCTTTTGGCCGGATGCAACAAGAAAATCCTTTCTTGTGTCGTTGTCGGCGATGGATTTATAATTGAAAGAACATCCCAACAGCCCAAAACTTGTGGTCTGCAGTATTATGCATGTCCTTTGTCAAAGGTAAATAATTAAACGTTTGCTTATTTATGTAAATATATCAATAACTTGTTTGTTTAGAATACATTTCTTATAATTGTTTCATCATGTAATAACCAGAGACTAAAGACTATAGGTGTCGGTACTTCATGTGGAAGGAAATATTTCAACAAAAGTACTTTGGTCAAGCCTCTTCTTCAACGCACTGCTCAAACTGCGAAACTAAGGATAAAACGATCATCATGCTATTGGCTCAAAACAATTTGTTGAAGGCAAGAATAAAGACGTTGGAGGCATCACTGGAATTGGCAAGAAATCCAGTTGATCACGCATGTCAGTCGAGTGGAATACTCTATGAGCTTATAGATGACATTAATAATCTTCATGTGGAGTAGATTTCGTTGTAATATTGAAAACATTTGTTGTTGTACTTGTTTAATGTTTTAATGTCTAATGTTTTATTGTTATTATTTAATTAAATGGAAACAATACACAAATAAATACTATACATATAAAAACACTACACAAATTAAATATACCACACAAATAAACACTACAAAATTAAATAAAATAAATACAACATACATATAAAAACATTACACAAATTAAATACATCACACAAATAAACACTGCACAGTTAAAAAAAATATAAAAAAGGCACCGTACGGATGGGGCCCCATGGCCTAGGGGGTGCCTGCCAAGTGATATATGGGGTGCCGGATTATCCTTTCCCTTTCTATTTTGTTGGCATCTTTGAAAGTATGTAAACGTACATCGGTATTGTAGTCGGAGATGTTATGAAAATTATCGTTTAAGTTTTCACATATTTGTAATGTGACATAGGTGGACTAATTTAGTTTAAAAGTCGTTTCACGCCTATATTGATCAACACTTATCTTTTCAGCACCATGAGAACTGTAATTAACTTCCAGAAACACTTGAATTTCGTTTAAAGTTTATTGGCATTTATAAAAAATTAAAACTAAAACTCAGTTGAATATTTAATGTTTGATAAGAGGTGGAAGTGAGTCACTCAAGCATCTTCACAACTCATGTCGCTATTTGATGATTCACTTCGTTGTATTGATTTGGACTTTCTCATCTTTAGTAATGTTCAACTCACTCCTAACTCATTTTTTTAGTATTTGAATAATAATATTTCATCAAAGATATTAACTTATAAATCAAATTAAACACCACTTTATTGACGAGTTCATGTCAACTGTTTCTTATACTATACACGAAAACTTAGTAAACAAAGTGTTCGTTGCTTTTAGTCGAAAGGTGAGCAGGTTACGTTATTTGTCCTTATATTATTGTCTTGTCGACTTTAGCAAAAAAATATCTAAAAAAAAGAACGCCCCTTTAATTTCATCGACACAATTTCACTTATGTACACCTCGAAAATTATGTCATACGTAAATAAACAACGTTTAGATATTTAGTTTTCAATGTTAAGTTGATATCTAAAACTATAATTTCTGAATAAAAAGAAATTCTCAAGTCATTTGTATGATATGCTTGCACATCAGTACACACAAATGTATGCATGTATATCATTACAAACAAATAATCCACATATTAATGAGTTTAAGATATACATCAACACATGAGGTAAGGAAATCACAAAGTGATCAGCAAACACATATCATATATTAATGTGTAGACAAATATGGAGAGACCATGATCTTTCTTTTTTTTTTTTTTTTTTTTTGAACAAGACCATGATCTTTCTATTAAAGCACAAATGCTGTACGCTGTCACGTCGATACATATAGATTTGCATGACGCTAAAAGCATAATAAGGCTAGATTTTTAATAAAGAAATACTCCAAAGTAGGGTTTGATCACAAATTAGAAAGATTTTCCCACTACAAAATGAACGAGCCAACAATAACCTTTGCTTTATTTTTTAATAAAGAGATACTCCAAAGTAGGGTTTGATCACAAATTAGAAAAGATTTCCCCACTACAAAATTAAATGAACGAGCCAACAATAACCTTTGCTTTATGATCTTCGATATCTATACTAAATCTTTATTAAAATCTCAGCGGATTTTGTATATGTTTAGTGTAATAAAAATGGGAGTTGATATTTACACGGAATGAATCACCATCCACAGAAAATTAATGTGAATTTACCTTTGTATATGCCCTGACTAACCATTTTACTTTTAATCAAGTGGTTAACACATAACTTTGCATAACAATTACAGCGGGACGGAATTTCATGTCGAATTCTCTTCTCAATGGTGCACCTCTATATTTATCCTATTCATATTCATCTTTGACTTGTTCTTATTTTGAGCAAATCAACATTTATCTAATCGAAACATGTAAATTGATGCCATAACAGGTGTGACCAAATCTAGTGAGTACATGAAAATTGCTATTCATATTCATCTTTTACTTAACGTTGTACAATCTATTCACCAATAAATCTTGTGACTTTCGAACTTCGAATCACCACCGTGCACCCAACACTAATTGTCACGCATATGTGAAATATAGGAACTGTGCTTAGAAACGTTTGTTGATGCACGCATAAAAGTCGTCCGTAGAAATTCTTGTCTGTGAGACAAGACAACACCGCTGTGACTTGCTAGCTCCGATGGTATCGAAGGAGTACATTGTACATATCAACCACTATATCTTTACGAGTTACTCGCTCCATGAGCCCACCTCTCGGCTCTCGCTGTGTTCGTGAAATTTCTATGTATGGTGTCAGATATGAGTAAGGTTTGTACGGTATGTAGAGTTATATGAGTGAGTTTCGAAGGTGATTTATATTTCATGGTGTGTGATCGTGAATGCAAGCAACGGTTTTATGTGTGCGATTTATTTGTTATTTCATGTTTTGAATTGAACCATAATGGAGTTGAATGAGGACGTATCATTAAAGAGTGGTTTGCAAAAACAGTCAAAGATTGGGATGGGCATAAAAGTAAACTCACACAAGTTTGCTGTGGATGAAGTAAAACCATCCGTGTAAATATCACTGCCCAATAAAAATGCGTGTTACATAGGTGACGCCTTATTCTACTTTTTATTTTATTTTTCTATTTTTATTTTTTTCATTTTTCTTTTCTCTTCAAAAATGTACTCCAACTGATGGATACCCCGCTTATAAAAAAATTGCGTGTTCGTAAAGAATACAATTCGTCGTATTGATGAACAATGTATATGATGGACATCAATATTTGTATTGATGAACAGTATCTGTGATGAATGGAAGTTAAAATGGACTACAATAGTGATATAGAAGGCTCAAGTATTTTCTTGAGTAGTATTGTTTATTTTTATGTACTTGTGTCATTATTGGTAGGTTCATTTTATTGTAAGTTATAGGAATGGTTGTCATTCTTATATTCGAGTCTGTAAGTGTCCTATGGGACTGAGATGAGGGAAATCACCCTCATCCTTTGTACTTCAACGTTTTTTGGTGTAATGCATTTACCGGGGTGAATTAACCCTTTTACCCAAAAAACAGTATCTGTGATGAACACCAATTTTTTATTTTTGAACAACCCGTTTTATTGATGAATAACTCGTGTTATTGATAAACAAGTCGTCTTATTAATGAATAATGTCTACGATAAACAAAAATATTTTATTGAATAAACAATGTCTATGATGAATAACTCATTTTATTGATGAAATGTCTATGTTGAACTAGAATCTTATTATTGATGAACAACTCACTTATTGATTAACAAGTGAAATGATTAGTGTGTAAATAATAACGTCTCTTATAATTGGTCTTCATAAAAATGCTGAATGGTCACACCTGTGCACACTAAAAGAAACACTCGAACGAAAATGAGAAAAAGAGTGACAAAATGAAATTGGAGTAAAGAGGAAATGAGAATACGGTAATATTCTCATAAAAGGGTAATAATTAACAAGGGTATATATTTATAAGAGAGAAATATATTTAAATTATAAAAGGTAAAACCACAAACCATTAGAGTTTGATGGTCGGCCGAATTCCCTAAGGGGATTAAGTTTGACAAGTTGTCAAACTTATGTACTTTAGGTTAATTAAAAGGTTTTCTAATTGTATAAGGATTATCCCTTGGAAGCCTATATATACAAAGGCATTCTAAAGGATTCATAATAAATTTACCCTTTCTTTCTTAGTCGATCGGTAGAATCAAAAGGTTTACAAACCCTTGGCCGATCACCTAATCGACCCTAAAGTCGATTCCCAAGTTGACTTCCCTAATCGAGTTGTTTACCTATTTTTGTACTCTCTTAACTTGCCAAGGTTAGTAGCCCCAGTTCTACCAGTGCAATACCGGTGGAAACACTTGACACAATCCAAGTGAGGATTCTTCCCCAAGAAACGATAACATGTTTGTGTAACATCAAGTAGATTAAGAAGGTGATTACATGTTGATCAAGAAGGTTGTGGAGCTTACACAATTGCAAGAAGACAGGTAAGTAATCCTAAACACCCCGTATACATGTTAGCTAGAATTCTTAGTAATTGCTTCCGTTTTCATAAAGATTAAATATTTTATTTTGTTATGTTTTTGTTTGGTCGATTTGTACATGTTATGGTTTTAGAGTTTTTTTTACAACTAGGATTTAATCACTTTGGTGATCAACGGTTTATGTGTTTGGATCACTAGGATTGATCCATTAGGGTTTCTTAAACCCTAAAGAAGTTGATTTTATGAGGAAATAAGAGTATCAGGGATCAAATTTGAAAAACCATAATTTGTGTTGTCATGTAAATCACAAAATTGGGTTTACCTAGATTGTTTTTCCTTGTATCTAAGCAGTTTTGTTTTTCGTGTATGATTTAGGGCTTTAAATATTTTTGTAAGGTGCAAACTTTGTTATATATATGCTAAAACTATTTTTTGAAACCCTAAGTTAACAAATTAAATCATATGGTAAACAAGAAAAACTCATCAGGGTTTACCTAAACCCTAGGTGGGTCGATTTTTTTTAATGATCCTAGCTAGATGTAATCATAAAATTCGACTAGTATAAATCTTGGTGACCAGCAAGTTAATTTTCATAAATTGATGAAAGTTTAGTTTTACCTTATTTAGAATATGGGTTTCCTGAATATGAATACTATGGTTTAAAATATATAAAACATAATTAGGCAATTTAAGAAATAATGTTTTTATTAAAAAGTCGATATAATTTTTTTTTTCAAATATAAATATGGTGACTTAAAGTTTTTTGTTACCTAAGTCATAAACTTTTAAGAATTTTAAGTTTTTGGAAACCCTAATTAGGGTGTATACAATTAAAAGTAAAAATTTCATAAATTGACAATGACAATCAATAAGGTAAGAACAATTATTCGTGGTGAATGACAGGTTGCATTAGTATGCAATAATACGGATTAAACTCGTGATTTGCATGTACTATTATGATGGGCTATATATGCGGTGCATGTGTAGTAGGTCCTAGCAAATCATAGCTTAAGTATTTTCACATGTACTATATTTAAATAGTATTTTCCTGCTTTATTTAAAATCATGCATGACACGAGCATGTGCCATAAACCAAAATATAAACTGCATGGTTGTGATGTAGTTATTTTACATGTTTATGTTTTACTGTTTTTGGGTTTAATAGAGGCTTGCGCCTGCCATTGGTATTCCCTTTTGTATTTTAATTTTTTAAAGTAGAGTATCTTTTAAGTTGAATGTAAATCAAGACGAACGTGACACAAGGAAGCTCATACGAGGAAGAAGAACCTATGGAATACGAAGAGTGAAAAGAGATCCAGTGTAAAATGAAGGAGAGTCAGTAACAAGGAGTCACATTTCTTATTTGTGGGATAATTCCATTTTACTTAAGTGTAAAACGAAGTGCACGGTTGAATACTAAGTTCGAATGTGTCGTGATTTAGCTAAGTCCATAATTAATCCAATATGACTAAATCACTAGTACCGACTCACTTATATTTATTGACAATAAATTGAGAAGTGAGGCTCAAAGGTCCAAGGGAAATGATTAGTCAGAAAGATTAAAGTAGTGATAACTCCAAGAACTTTCTGATATGAGCTTAATCAATCGCCAAGAATAGAAAGTAATGTCGTAGACTCGTGCAATTCAAACGAGATGTTACTATGAGATTGCCATTTAGCGTATATTGAATCTGTGAATGAAAGTTACTTCATTACAAAAGGGTCCATAGCTTCTTAACATGGAGGGATACCGAGATACGTTAAACAACTATTGTAATAACTATGATATTGCAGGGAGTGTATCAAGTTTCATATGCATTGTGCGAGGAAAATGTTGGATGTGACCAAGACCGAGAAGTGGACACATGGATTAATCAGTTAAAGGCGTTCGCGAATCGAGGCGTACTATCCCAATGACCTGAGGTGTTAGGTCATTTAGATTTTACTTTCAGTGGTTTTGGCTTAGTTTCTACTTTCTAGTTATTGCGTGAAAGCGTAACGTTGTATGCTAATGCTGGATTTAGTGGGAGGTAAGGAAAAACGATTGCAACTCTAAGTTGAAATGGACTGGAGGGGGTGTTTTCCCGGGTTCCTTGTGGTGAGATGATTTGTGAGAGTATGGTCATGCGACAAGTGTCTAAAAACACTATAGGAGGCAAATCATTCACGGTAACCAGATAGAACGAAAGTATTGTGAGATTAACATATCAATGTCTGGTATTTTTTAAAATATCTCGAAGTGCAAAAAGGATATAGACATATACCTAAACTCGAGATGTTGCTGGAGTCTTGAACTTGTAAAATTAGATATTTTCGTAAAATGTTAAACTCCAACATTTCTTAAAGGTGTGCAAGGTGTGATAAGAACAAGTGTATCATTTTGTTTAGTTTGATAAACAAGTGTGTCATTGTCTAAAAACGTGCTCGGGTTAGTTGTGCAACCTTTGTTTGCACTTTTGGAAATACAAGTGAACTGAAGTGTTTACAAGAAATCAACAATTATCAGTTACATCCTTATTCATTTACAACAAATCAATCAAACAAGAGACAAATCAATAATAATTTGATGGTCGTTACAAGAGATCAAGATGAGTAAAGAAGTGATCATCATGGGTTCTGCTATGAGAATACCATTATATATTGTACATAGGAGAGTATGCTCAATGGAGTGATAAGTGTATCCCCATAAATACTTAATCATTCCCCTGAAATGGCCTAAGTCATTATTCTCTAACAAATAACACACACATACACACACACACACTTTACTCAGTCGACTGGTAAGTGTTACTGCAACTAGTGAGTCCAATCACATTTTGAGGTCCTTACCTAACGTGAGAAACCAAATGATCGACCAACGCCAAACACTTAATATGTACCTCAAATGACATTTGAACTTCATTTAAATTATGACTACTTTACGGTAGAACTATGAGCACCAATGTCAACTTAGGCAATATTTCAATCAACCGTTTTAGTGTAAAACGATATAAAGGGTCCATTATTATATATCTAAGTATAAAAGGCACGAAATTCTTGAACGAATATAATAAGAGCTTAAATGACATTTGAACTTCATTTAAATGATGATTTCTTTACAGTGGAACTATGAGTGCCATGTCAACATAAGGCATATTTCAATCAACCATTTTTGCCTATTATTATCTAAGTATAAAAGACACAAAAATTTTGAACGAATATAATAAGAACTTAAATGACATTTGAACTTCACTTAAATGATGACTGCTTTAAGGTAGAACTATGAGTACCATGTCAACTCAGGCAATATTTCAATCAACCGATAAAACTCTGATGATATCGGGAGTTTATTTGACAATAATTCATCATGGAATTGCAACCTTTTATAGTTTAATGTTTGGAACCTTAAAAAAAAGGCTAGCACCTCAACGTCGCACAAGCCACACCAAAAGCAAGTAGATCAAGGCGCCCCTAGACAGGGCCGTCTCAAGGTCACATAATGCCTAAAGCAATTTCCTCGATAAAGGCTTTATAAAAAATAAAAAAATAATAATACTTAAAATAGTAGTCGTCTTATTGTTGTAGCTTCAATTTCTCTTTATTCGAAATTATGAGTTATCAGATTAGCGCGTACGTATCTATATTATTAACTATCTAACAATTACTAGTTATATACAAAAAAATAAAAAATAAAAATTGTGGGCTTATAAAACTCGGGACCTAAAGCGCTTGCTTGAGTGGACTTATGGTTGAGACGGCTCTGCTTCTAGAGCAAAATAAAAAAAGGAGACGCGGGCTTTAACTATAGAAATAACACATTAACTTGACCACTTTATTCTTACATGTTTGCCCCCTTTACGATTGATGCACTCGTGGGTGATGTGAGACTGCTTGATCAGGCCTTATATAGTGAAGATATCCGTTAGCAATATACAAATTTGTAAAAACAGCAAAAAGCCCATAAGGTTTTGTTCATTTTAAAATGTGATTGAACGAATATAATGCAAAAAGCTCAAACAAACAAGTTAGTAAAATAAACCATAATGTGTGGAAAACTTTAATATAAGTCTAATAGAGCATTTTGGATCCTCAAATTATAGACGAGGGATGGGCTCATTTTGCTAGTGGGCTTCGCCCACATTTGAATGACATCTGCTATACTTGTTTTATCATTTGATATCTTTTAAGCATATTTTAGTTAGAGCAGAAAACAAAGAGGGTATACTTGTGCATGAAATGATGTAAGCTAACACGTATTATAGATATATTTTACTAGGAGTAGGAGTAAATGATTCAATCAAAACAACAAAAGTTCCATTAACAAAGAATAAAACTAAGGTTTTGATATGAGACTCGAGACTTGAGGTTTGAGAGCATATGTGTATTCAACACAATATGTTACAATGCATGTTAAATTGAAAATGATGAAAGCAAAATAAAATGAGAAATATACAAAGAAAGCTCTATAATAAAGCATTAAAAAGTAACTAGCATGGTACTTACGCGTTGTGATGGGAGGTACTCTGTGACCAAAGTCAAGGCACGATCAGAATAATAATGATGAGTTGATTAACTTGTGAAAAATAAGAAGAAAATGATCTCGGTCCGGCCCGGTTCACCCTTTTTTATCGGTTCCGACGGTTTTCTCAGGTTCGTTTTCTGACTGCTTTCATTTGCTAGCCGAACCGGTGACGACTCCGGTTCCCGGTTGAACCCATTGGTCCGATCCGGTTTTTAAAATCATATATTCCATCACCTTGTTTACATATAAATTGTATGAAGCTTGTGTGTTTTTTTTTTTTTTTTTGAAAGGTGAATTTCTTATAAGGTGCTTCGTGTCGCGGTTCGACAGCGGGAGGTCTAGACTACGTTGTCTAAACCGGGTCCGCGCTAGAGAGCTCCCTCGAAGCGGAAATGCCTATATCAAATACCCGATGGGGGGAAAACCCCCTACTAATCCGCCCGAAGGCACGACAATTAATAGGGGTAAACCCTTGCCTTTTCCAAGGTTCGAACCTGAGGTTACCAGGCCCAAACCACTTCATTAAAGGACTACCTTGAAGGAAAATCCCTCATTCAAACCCCTTGCAGGATTTGAACTCAAGACCTCCCTCCCCCAAGAGCCCCTAAGGACTCCAAGGTGGCCAACTGAGCTAAGCCAGTTGGTTCTTGTGTGTTTTATTAGTTTGTATAATACATATAATGAGATATATTTATTCATTTTATAAGTGTTTTAAAAATTGTATTTATTAGAAGAACTGAAAAGTCAACTGATAATTATGGTTATAGACGTTTTTTTTTTATTACATTAAATTAAGTAGTATTTTTTAAATATTTTTTTTAAAACATATTTACAAAATGTATTTGAAGTATTGTAATTAATGTTATTATAGTTATACTTAGACTAAAATACACGGTTGGACCTTAAACTTGTCACTGCGCATCGCAGTGGGACAAACCTCGCCCTTTTCATCGTTGGAGGTCCAAAACTTGGGTTTTATACTCTAAACAAGTCCCTTGATCAATTTTCTGTTAGTCAACGTCTGTTAATTTCCTCATGTGCCTTGCACATGAGGGCAAAATGGTCATTTCATTGTTTTGGTTAATTATTTTGGTGGTACTGGTACAACCTTAGGGACTAACGGTGTATTTAATCAATAAAATTATACCATCACCACCACCACCGTCCCTTTATCTCTTCATCATGCTTCTCTCTCTAAATTCCTGCTTCTCTCTCTAAAATTACCACCATCACTATTCTCAAATCTCATAAACTCCTCCACAAAAAAAAAAAAACATAATATCAATCAAACACCATCACCATTCTCTCTCTAAAACTAACATCATCACCATTTTCAAATCATGTAGGTTAGATTAAACACCCAAAAAATTGATTCCTCCGACAAGTCACTGCACCGCCTGAATTTCTTTTATATCCCCATACTTAATTTCATAATACATATTGAGCAAAAAGTTCTACCTTACATATTGTATCAGTTTGGGTGGTGATTACTGAGAACTGTTGCATTAAACTCTATATTAGTCCCGAAATAGATTCCTAGAGATATCGTTGAATGACTATGATCTTTTCTGTCATTACCAAACTTCATATGCATTTCAATAAGATTCAATGAAAAACTGTCAGTTGATGAAATAATTATTAAGAGTAATGCTATTTACTCTTAAATTTCTTCCTGAACATGTTTCTAATTTCACGTGTCATGATTTCAAATTTAGAAAAAAATTCGGCCGACTTTAACACATTTCCTTGTAACTTAGGGAACATATATTACTATATATATAATTTGGGGACACAAAACGGTGGCCAGGGACGTCGTTTAGGGCTATAGTGTTTTTTTTGGGCTTCTACGTTGGGTTTGGCCCAAAAGCTGCTGCTGTTACCACCTTTGATATATATCTAGAAGATTATTAGAAGATGATAGAGACAATATCAAAGGCGGTCTCATTTCTCGCATGTCACCGCTTGAAGATTAGACAGTATTTTTTGGAACTGCTGCGCTGTCTTTGGTTTTTTGGTAGCCATAGACGTAGCTTCGTTACTAAATAATATAATACATCAAATCCGAGGTCGTTTTAGTGTGGGTTTTTCTCGCTAAAATTCTTGAGCTATTTTGATCCATCTCGAGTGATCCGCCTGGCATGTTGTCCGGTATAAGATTCAAGATTCAAGATGTGTGTTTGTTCTTCATGTACCACAGCTAGATGTAAGTTTTAATTCTTTTGAAATTTTTTTGGTTAGGTATAATCTAGAGTTTTATGGGGTTTTGGTAGCTTTTAGTTAAATAGTCTTTGGGTTAATTGTAACTTTTGATTATGTGACAAATTCAACTGTTATGAAGTTTTAATTTTAGGTCTTTATTTGGTGTAAAATAAGAAAATATGAATACATTGCTAATAGTAAGGTATGTAGAGTTGCCTATGCTAAACTGCTTATTTAAGAAATAAGAAGTTTTGATATGCGATCACAAACTCCTGCTGAAAGACCATTTATTTGTTTTGTTGGTTTTGTTTGTGTCATTTTGGTAACAAAGTTTATGAGACAGCTTTGGAACGAGGTTTAATAAATGGAGCTGAATTGAGGATTTCAGGCGAAAGGTTATGCAGGTAACATTTATTCTTTGGTGTTGATTCCGTATGCTATTGGTCTTTGGGATTTGTCGATTTACGGTTATATTCTTTGTATTTACAGGATTGTCCAATCAGGTCTTTTGAAGATGGTGTCACGTCTTTAAGGGTTGGTAATATCCTTATTGATCTTTAGCGGCAGACTATACTCATACGAGTATCTATCTTGATCTTCTTTATAGTGCAATATTCATTGTAAGACGATACTCACCATTTCCTTTTGCTTTATACATTTTATACTTTTCACATCTGTTTCGCTTATTACTTTTAAAAATTTCGATCAGGGAAAAAATAACAAGAAATTTTATTGGGTGCCAGAAATACCTCCGGTGATGGGGTTACCGATTCATTAAAACTTTACAATGAGAGGTAACAAATTGCAGTTAATATGTGTTAGCTGTAGTTTCTGTTCAGTTTAATGGAAAGTTTGAAACGCAGGCGAAAACAATGAGAAGAAAGATCTAATGAGGACCTCGGCATCTCCTGAAAACACCGGCGGTCACTTCAGGCCGGTATATTGTACTATCTAATTTCCTTATTGGGTGTTTGGACTTTGGATTGACAGTCCGGGAATAAGGGGATAGAAATGGAGACGATAGAATGCTTTTAGTTTAGAAGTAAAATGCTCGATTAGAAGTAAAATGGACTAGGTTAGTTATTTTAAAATTTAATGATAACGCACTAGGCCATATAGTAGAAATTCAAAAGTGATTTGGGCTGGCATCAATACATTTATTTTTTGTCAATTCGATAAGCATAGCTAAAATTTATGGATCAGCAAAACCAAAAGACGGATCATATGGTTTGTTGATGTTATATTTTGTTTTGTTTTGCATAGTTATGTCTCTTTTTGATGTAACTTAAATATTTAACTTTTTAGGTATATCGGTATTTAGGTACTGGCTTGAATCATCGAACAGACTCATTCAAAGGGTTTAGGATCCATCCATTTTGGTTAGTTGTTTAACAGGTTAGCGTGTCGATGTTTTACTTGCCGCTTAATTTCAACTTATAGCCACTGTCGAAGATTATAAGACATGAGTTGAAGATTATAAGCTCATAACAAAAAGAAAAAAAATTGATAAAGATGCTGATTGTTCCTTGCAGTTAGCGTGTGGATGTTTACTTGCCGTTTAACTTGGCAGCTTAGGTCGATGTCGTTGCTTGCAACCAACAACTTTCTTATTAGGCTGTTTCGATAATTCATTACCTTCGAAAGGTATTATAGATTACATAACAATATCCTTAAAATTTCAAGATTATAATCAGCTTTCTAACTGACATATTGTTCACATCTAGAGGTTCTTGACTTATGGCAAAAGGTTGCTGTTGTATGCTTTGATGTTAATAGCCAGGGCTCAACTCGACAGGCGGTGGGAACTACCAAGCTGGAGCAAGGTAGGGGCAGAGGGAACATCCTATTAAAATAAAATTAGAATTTTCATAAATCAATGATCATTTATACTTTTGTTCGACTACTAATTAAAGCCATTTGTTTATTTCATGATGCTGCAGAACATGTCGTGCATTGTGCTATTGAAGTCGGAGTTAGGTAGTGGAGTTGAGGGTGCGAGATGGTGTGCGACAAATTTTAAGACATGGTTGGTGTATTATCAGGCTATTTCTTATTGATAACAACCTGCTCTGTTGACTGATACTTCTCATGAATTTAGGTAAGTTTGGCTTATTTTCTTTCTAATAGTTTTAGTCAAAAGCGTGTATACTTTAGTCTATGGAAATTAAGGTTTTTGTTGTGTTCATGTGTCTTTTGAGAAACGAAGAAGGCGATTCCTTCTGATCATTTAGCGTTTTAATATGTGGGCCCTCCTGGTGATGTGATTGCATGTCACATTATGTAACGAGAAAATGGAGATGATAACCATGAGACCAGGGAACCGAATAAAAAGCAACACATATAATGAAGGATTATTTAAGGTAGTCTCCAATATGAGACAAAATAGAGGAACATTGTGGAACAAAATCAATATTATTAGTATTGGTTAATTTTAAATAAGGGAAAGTGGCATTTATTTTATGTGACATCTCATAAAATGAATTATTGCTTTTATTATGTAACGAATTGCGTATTATTGTGAAGTATGCTTCAAAGTCAGGGACTGCATATAGCCAGAGGTGTGCAGGGACTGAAATGGGGCTGAAACGTGTGTGTTTCAAGGCTGAAGCAGGGCTGAAATGGGTGCGTTTGTCTGCTGAAATGGGTAGGTTTGGTACTGAAAATGGACGCTGAAACATGTGTATTTACTGGCTGAAGTGGGTGGGTTTTACATGAAACGGAGTGGGTGGGGGCTGAGTTGGGTGGGTTTTGGTGCTGAAACGGGCCTCAAACAGGCTTGCTCGGTCTCTGCAATGACGGCCAAAACGACTGGGTTTAGGGGATGAGAAGTGTCGTTCGGGTCTTTGAAATGGGGCTCAAATGAAGTGGCTCTTAACAGGTAATTGGCTACTTTCTTATTGTTTTGTAGTGCTTCCAGGACCTGTATCGATGTTTCTTGATTCGTACATTGATGTGAAAAGATAAAGAAGGTTGAGCGGAAACTACTAAACAATTTTATCTGTTTCATATGCATTTTTATTTATATGACCATAAACGGAAAATTATAACAGGTTAATGAACACAGTCATTGTGTAGCAAAGTTAAACGCGGATGCTTGCTGTGAGATCACTGCCCCGCCGCGACGTGGCGGTTCGCTCCCGTCCTCGCTATTTATAAATATGTAAAAAAGCCTAAGCTCTTTAAATAGGCTTACGTATGTTTATTTTATATTTCTGATAGACGACGCGTTGAAAAAAGTTTCAGTTGTTAATGTACGTATTTAAAATGATTTATTTCTAAGCAAAATTTGTTTCATTCTTGGCATGGAATATATTCAATTTTTTAATTACTTGGTTTTTGTATTCAGGGTCAAATATTGGAAGTTATTGAGGTTGATTTCCTTTTGTTTGTGGCTGTAGGAATTTGGACGAGACTTTCAGGAATATTTATGTGGAGGTTGCTATGATTAGGACTAACGGAGAAACTGTGATTGGTATGTTTGATGATACAACTGGAACTTGCACAATTACGTTTATTTGAAGTGGAGAATCGAGTGGTTGTAGCAGCCAAAAGTCATCTACGTATCGCCGGACCGCCGCCATCGACGAATAATAGGTAGTACCTGACTTTGCTAAAGTTGTGATTAGTTGATCCTTCATTAAAGATATATATAGTGCATGATTCGAATTTTATACCATAAACTTCCTTATAAGTGGGGTTGATATACCAACATACTTTCTACTGGTATATTAAACTTTTATTACCAAACCTGTATTTAGTTTTAGATTTTATGATTAGGATATGTTTTGAAGTAAGAATAGTAATATTTGTTTTTCTTACACAATAAGGTTAGTGATAGTGGAATTGCTTCAGAACAAGAGACTCTAAACAGTAACGTAAGTCAACTAAAGGGGTGTTTGTTTAAGATTATGTGTTTTCGGCTTATGTTTCATACATTTTGTGGGCTTGCTTGGATGTGTGTTAAAGCTGATTTGTAGACAGCGATAAATTTAGGTGACCTGCAATTGTGCGAACTAAAAGCTCGATTATTCAAACAAGTTTTGACCATTGTCGAGTAAGAACTATGTTTCTTTGTTAAAACGGTTCTATTGACTTACAAAGCCTCAATTTTTTCGTGCAAACAATCACTTTTTTCTTGCAATTTTACATATTACAGGGACTGATATTGGTGGGAATGAACCCGCTGCAAAACTTATATCATCTTCCAACCCAACCGCGGGTATGATTAGTTTACTCAGCGCCTAAGTTCTGTTTGGGTCTTTTGGGAAAATGATTAGCGGGGGTATACCGATAAATATCAAGTGCCCCGCCGCAACGCGGCGGTTTCGAGGCAATCCTTGTTTGAATAATATTTTGGAACTGGCCCATCTTTAACTGGTGCGCATATGGTTATAAATTTGATACATAAGGACATAAGGTACTGACCCATAGACTTAATTGGGCTTAAATTTTTGTGGTCCTATCCTATAATTTATAAGTCTTCAATTGCCAAAGGATGCCTAAAAGTAAAACTTTTGTTTTTCTTTCAAATTGAACGATATACCAAGTTTGAATAAATTAAATTTTCATTTTTAGCTAACTTGTTAAGTCATGCTATTTTGACGAAGATCGGACATAACACAAAACAATACATTTTTGGTCTATCAGTGGAGGGATTTAACATGTCATAGTTGTCATATGAGTCTGGCAAAAACAAGTCTTATTATTACCTCTATTATTGGAAGAAACTAAGGGCCCGTTTGGTTCGCTGGAATCCGTTGTAATATGTTGTAATTGTAATCTGAATTACATTACAATCCTGTTTGGTTGGCAGAATGGATGTAATTGTAATTCAGATTACATTACATTGGGTGTTTGGTTTGCAATGTAATGTAATTGAATTACAACCAATTACGCCCAGTGATGTAATTCAGATTACATAGCAAACTTGATGGAATGTGTTGAATTACGTTGTAATTCAGATTTTTACAAGTAATATATCAGTATCTTTTATCGTTATTATTAATTATTATTAATATATTATTTAATTCTAAAAAAATAATAATAATTATAATAATTAGTTTTATATTATATTTATTATTTAATATTATATTAATATTTTTATTTTATTAGTGTTTATTTATTTATTTATTATTATTATTATTATTATTATTATTATTTATTTTTAATAATATTATTATTTTAATATTATTATTATTATTATAAAAATAATAAAATTATAATAATAAAATAATAATAATAATAACAATAATAATAAAAATAATAATAAATAAAGTAATATTAATAATAATAATTATAATATAAATTGTAATAATAATAAATGATAATTAATAATTAATAATAATAATATTTAAAATAAATAATAAAATAATAATAAATAATAATAATAATACATTATTATTATTATTATCATTATAATTATTTATTATTTAATAATAATAATAATAATAATAAATAATATATAATAATAATAATGATAATAATAAGAATAATAATAATTATTATTCTTATTATTATTATTATTATTTATTTTTTAATAATAATAATAACAATAATAATTAATATAATAATAATAATAAATAAATAAATAATAATAATAATAATAATAATAATAATAATAATATATTATTATTATTATTTTATTATTTATTTTTAATATTATTATTATTAATTATTAATTATCATTTTTTTATTATTACTATTTATTATATTATTATTAATTATTATTATTATTATTATATTTATTTTATTATTTTATTTTTATTATTAATATTAAATTTTTATTATTTTATTATTATTATTATTATTATTATTTAATTATTATATTTTTATTATTAATATTCTCTTTTATTACTATTTTATTATTATTATTATTATTATTATTATTATTATTAATATTATTATTATTTATTTTTAATTTTATTATTATTATTATTATTATTACTATTTATTATTATTATTATTATTTTAACTTTTTAAGTTTTATAAAAAAAATTGAATTACATTACGTTGCGAGTCAACCAAACACATTGACAGATTTCATCAATTACAATTACAACACATTACAATTACAACACATTCCAATTCTTTAAATTACAATTACATCAAATTACAATTCCTTTCTAAGATTACAATTCCTTCAAAAATATTCTGTGAACCAAACGCCCCCTAAGAAATATTATAAGTTGAAGGTGTGTGAGTTAATGCTATGGTGGAGTAGTTCAATGTCAACGTTATAGCTTTTAGTGCACTCGAACATCATTTAAAGCTACAATTCTTCCAAGTCCTATATATCTATTTATTGCAGACTCCATTCTATACCTTGTGATATACGTAGTATCTCTTTCATCCTTCATTTTGAGGTTTGTTTTCAAGTTGCTATCCAACACAAAGAAGTTCTAGTATAAAGTAAACGAAAAAAAGTAGCACAATTAACTTCTAAAAAAAGATTAACATGACTAATACATCATACGCATAAAGTTGTGCCTAATCCATGAACATTTGACATCTTCTAGGGATTCAAATGCTATTCACCATTGTCCACTTCAACCTTGTGTATTATTAGCAAGTCTGCATGTGTGACATTATATTGCATGGTCTAGAAATAGCAAGCTATATATATGATGTAATTTATGAGTGCTACTTCAAACTAAGGTACATTATATAGAACCTATGCATGTGTATAATGTTAATTAGACACTCCAAGTTTAGTAGTATATAGTTTTTCTACCGTGTACATGTTCATGTGCTTCGAACTTAGTTTAGATAACCTAAAAGTTTTTTAAGTTCAAATCATACATTTGTAGTTGTCTAATTGACTGTCACATAACACTGACATAAAAACATATAAATATTATACAAACTGACATATGATACTTGGGAATTGAAAGAGAAAAACATTTCAATATTTTGAAGAGTGAAAGAGGCTTAAGCATATTGGTAAAGATACTGAAGGGCACAGAGTCTGTTTTTACTGGAAAAGGAGAAACACAATACATGACCGACCATCATAGGTTCTTATTAGCATGCCATTATGTGCACCTCAACTAGCCATTTTTTTATTTTTAGTTTTCTTTATAAAATTTGACCCGTAATTCTACATCTTTATATGAGAATGGGATATACAAAGGGACAATCTACACTAACACCCCATTATATACTTGCCATGCACCCCATAGGGTAGGGCCCACGCCCAATCATTTGCTTTTTTTTTTTTTTTCTTTTTTTTTTCGGTGTTTTAATATTTATTTGTGTAATGTAGTGTTTTAATATATATAGTGTGTATTTATTTGTGTAGTGTTTTATATGTAGAGTGTATTTATTTGTGTAGTGTTTTTATATGTAGAGTATATTTATTTTTGTAGTGTTTTTACGTTAAAACATTAAAACATTAAACAAATACAACAACAAATGCTACTACTATTACAACGAAATCTACTCCACATCAAGATTATTAATGTCATCTATAAGCTCATAGAGTATTCCACTCGACTGACATGCGTGATCAACTGGATTTCTTGCCAATTCCAGTGATGCCTCCAACGTCTTTATTCTTGCCTTTAACAAATTGTTTTGAGCCAATAGCATGTTGATCGTCGTATCTTTAGTTTCGCAGTTTGAGCACTGCGTTAAAGAAGAGGCTTGACCAAAGTACTTTTGTTGAAATACTTCCTTCCACATAAAGTATCGACACCCATAATCTTCAGTCCCTGGCTGTTACATGATGAAACAATTATAAGAAATGTATTCTTAACAAACAAGTTATTGATATATTTACGTAAATAAGCAAACGTTTAATTATTTACCTTTGATAAAGGACATGCATAATACTTCAGACCACAAGTTTTGGGCTTTTGGGATGTTCTTTCAATTATAAATCCACGTCGACAACGACACAAGAAAGAATTTTCTCGTTGCATCTGGCCAAAAGAATTTGTATAATTATTCACAACATAAATCAGTAATATCATGGTTCACAAAATTAGAAGCTTCGAATACATAAATAACCAATCTTGTTATAGATTAATAGTTGATACATGGTTCACAAAATCACAATATAACTAGAAACTAAGATCAATCACGCCCGAGGCGTAGTCGCTCCAATGATGCTGCCATCTGTCCCACGCGAAACTCTAAATCTGAAATGCGTCTCCTCAATCCGGCAATCTCTCGCTCGTACTCGTCAACGCGAGACGGTTGTAACAAAAGATGAGGAAGACCCGGAGGACGGTGTATAAAACTCTCTTCATCTGCAGCTGGAGATATAGTTGAAGAGGGAGGCACATAAGATGGAGAAGAAGGCACATAATCTGGACTCTCAACACGAGCGGGTGTGTTGTTGACACAATGAATGTCCCTCCACTGAATGTCATCTGATTCCTGTAACAAAAGATAAGGAAAAACCGGAGCAGGAGCAGAAATCTGTAACAAAAGATGACGAGTCGTTTACTATAAATCAGTAATCGTTTACTATAAATCAGTAATCCATAATCGTCTATACATGTGTTGTCGTTTACAATATAAATCAGTAATCGTCTATACATGTTTTGTCATTTACAATATAAATCGGTAATCGTTTTCTACGTCCTTCTAAACAATGTCTGTCGTTCAGTAAACATATGTGCCCATCCCGCGGCCAAGTCATTTCTGAACCATCTCCATTGTGGGTGAGTGAGCGGGAGTGGTGAGTTTTCATCCAGAACCGTGTGAACAAAGTGAGCAGCTTGGTCTTCCCCCACACGAAGAATCACAACGGGGGACAATAGTTGTGTTGTATTTGGACCATCTCTCAGCGGAAGACACGTAACAGATTGTGAATTGGATATGCATACAATGGGACGATTAAGAGCTGTAGCAATAGCCACGCCCATGTCTGGCATAATCATCCAGTAACCGTAGGGTGCTGGACCTGATTCAAACCAATTCAGCGAGTTGACCATAGTTGTAAACCATACCCTCCCCCACATTTTCATGTAAACTTCCCGGTTACTGTCTACCTCTTCCTTGACAATAGTTCGAAGTCTGGGCCATATTTATTCGTGATGACCAGGACCTACGGCAAGAGCTCGATAGCCACAATTTCCATCACCTTCCACGTTAACGATCCCTAGGATCCACCGTCGGAAAAGAGGTGGAATTCGAGCCATAAAATATTCGCTACTGTCATTTGAAATGTACAAGTCGTGTCTTAAATCGCCCTCGCTAGGTTCTTCGTTCAAGTCTGGGACGTTAGAAGGCTCTCCCACGTATGAACTATGTCTCGCAGTTTCT
The DNA here is from genome assembly GCA_910596185.1 of Chrysanthemum makinoi. NCBI lineage: Eukaryota > Viridiplantae > Streptophyta > Magnoliopsida > Asterales > Asteraceae > Chrysanthemum > Chrysanthemum makinoi. Next base: position 221,355,832 of record OU343217.1, read on the forward strand.
TCATTTAAGTCTCGGACTTTTTTAGGTTTTGTATAGCTTCTGCGGTGCCCTGTGGGGGGTTCTTTGTTCAAATATGGGATATTTTGTTCAGCCTTGGATTTTTTGTCCTTTGCGCTCGGACGTCCACGAGTACTTTCTTTAACAGCAGGTTGTTGGGTTGACACAGATTCAGGAGCGTAAATACCTCTGAGCATGTTTAACATATTTTTCTTGACAAACGACGATGCTTTGGTAAAAACATTTTGGAATTTTTCTATGTCATCTTGACAAGAAAAATATTCAGGCTCTTGAGGCCCTTGAGGCTCTTGAGGCTCTTCTGGCGTATGAGTATGTCGGACTCTGGGCCAGGGAACACTTTGTGTTCTCTAAAAATTATCAACAACATCAAGCGAAATAGGCGATCCTGTATTCGAAAAAAGTGACTAGTTAAAATTATCGGTATTGACGGGGAGAATAACTTGATAGGCATAAATTTAAAATCCATACCATGAATCTGAAGGTAATACAGTTCGTGATAGCATGGTAAACCATAAACTAACCGCAATTGTTGACCACATTCATGTGGGTCCACATCCCGTTTACTTTCTGCGAGTATGAGTAGTAAAACATCTCTTGAAACATTATACCGCAATTCGTTAAATAGTGTGCCCTTACACGAATGCAGTTTCTTGATTTTGCTTGTATTCAAAGTGTCTCGTATCGCAGTTTCTTGCGCAGCTATAATCTTGTCGACCGAACACAACAACGTGTCTAAGCTGGACTGTGTGGAGCCCAAGTATAACTTCAACAACGTGTGCTGACCCTCAACTCTACATGTTGTTGTCTGGCCGAAGCTGCGATAATGATCGGTAATGTACGACACAAACATGCGGTCGAAATGTTGCAGCCAGTTAATAAAATACCCTAAAACATCTGAGAAAACAATGAATTAATAAAGTGAGAAAACAATTCGAGTAGTTGATCTGTGCCAAACCGTCAAGTTTTCTCACTCAAGCCGACCACTTGTGAATGGCCGACCGTAAGAAACTTAAAACAGCTTAGACACAAATGCAGTGAAGATCAGGAGAGTATAGGGTTTCCCCAGGTCGTTAAGTCCCACGGAGACTCAATGGTGTGTAAACACTTGATCAGATGATAGAATGATCACTAAGGATAGTGATCAGTAAGGATTTTAATGGATAATTAAACCTAAAGAAAAAGTTAATAAATTACAGGGGCTTAAATGCAAATTAAAGGAAATTAAAAAGATAAAAAATATTAAATAAACGCTATCACTATTTTTAAAATCTGATGTTTTTGATTTTTCTTTTATAAATTTAGATTAAAAACTACGTGACGTACAAAAGAAAATGTGAACTGAAACAATATTAATCCTAAAAATATGAAAATGATATTTTTACAAACCTAATGATAAAATAAAATTTTTAGAAAAAGAAAATTATTTTTATAACTAATTATCTAATTATTATTAATTAAAAACTATTTTTAACTATTTAATATTAACCTAAAATACAAGAAAATAGGAAATAAAGCTAGAAAAATAAAATTTTGACTTGGAAAAATCTAAAATAACAAAATAGAATTTTCAAAACTATTTTTATATTTTTCTGATTATTTTTGTATTTTCTAGGAATTAAAAACTATTTAAAAACTAATTAAATTACTAAAAATACAAATTTAACTAAGAAAAATCCAGAAAAATATTTTTTTGACTTTTTATATTTATCTTAACTTAAGAAAATTGAAAAATTATTTTTTTGAAACTTTTCTTAATTATTTGTATTAAATCCTAATTAAAAATGCTTAAAAACTAATTAAAATGGAGAAAAATACTAAACTAACCTAGAAAAATCTGAAAAATTCAAGATAAGCTTAAAATAATATAAGGAACCTAGGAAAAATGGAAAAACAAGTGCTTGTGTGGAGGAAATTGAAACTGATGTGCAAAGTGCTTATAAATAAGCACTTAAATTAAGCCAACAACCACAAAAAGCTACCAACTGTTTACAGAAACTCTAATATGCTAAAATAACCAGAATGCAACAAGTTACAACAAACTCAAACCTCTGAATAGCTGAATACACAGATTTGATGAATTGAGATCATAAGCTAAAATCAGTGTGAGGGGTACCATGTTTAAGCGAAGAATAAGCACTCAAATAAGCTGGAAACTAAAGAGCAAATGTTGGAACCTCACCTAGACCTGGTCAGGAACATGTAAACCAAAAGCTAGACCTAGAGGAGCTCAGATGAGCTTGATGCAAAGACTGCATACCCCAATGTGCAGACTCAGTCAATCTTGAGTCAGTTACAGGGATATAAGCCCATGTTGACAAGCCTATATGAAGCTTATAGAAAATTGACAAAATTATACAAAAATGATAACAATAAACTAGACCAGTTGAACTTTTAAAAGCCACAAGTTTCATTTAATTTGACTCAAAAATGAGCCCATGAAAAATCAACTCAGCTGGGCTTAAAACTGAATTTTCAATATTTTGACTTTTGATAAAGAAATGGAAAGTTGACTTTTATGAACTTTGGGCTCAATTTAAGGACTGATATAGAAGTATTATGATGAAATGACACTAATGACAGCTATACTTATGATTTTTAAACACAAAACTAGCTTTTGATTTTACAAAAATTCCCACAGTTAAGCTTTTAAGACAGATATTATGTGATGTTGACTTTGGTGGTTAGCAGGCACAATTTGCTGACTCAAATGAGTATAATAGAACTACACAAACCATAAACAACAAGGTTCAACCACTGAGCAAACCTCTAAGACAGTCTATGCATCTAATCCAAACACCACTATTAATAACTGATAAGAACTTAAACTGAACCAACCTCTTATCTAGCTAAAGCTAATGATCAAACTGAGTTACTAGACCTAAAAACAACTTAATAAAACAGGTTAGAACTACTAATGATCACAGATTCAACTATAAGCATAAAATGCAATACTAAAAAAAAATGGAAATGAGAATAGAACTCACAAGGCCCCAGCTGGCATGCAGGCTAAAACCAAACCCAAGATCACTACACTAAGCTATTTCCAACCCTAATTAAACACTGCATCAACCCATTCCACTTCCAAATTGCTCCAGTTTGACTTTTGTTGACCATGACCCAAAATTGCTTAAAACTTGAATGCAGGCTTACCAAAGGTTAAAATAAGCTTAAATAAGCTTATTTGATTTTAACATAAGCTTATGAGAAGCTTGGACATAAAATTCGAAACTGAAAATTTCCACAGTGAATCAATAAACTTGGAATTTATATAAAGACTTGGATTGAAACTCAAAAGCACATTACAATGATGTTATCACTTAAATGTGATACATAGAAACTAAAATTACAACATTTTAACTTAAACTAAAACATTTATTTGAAACACGACATTAAGGAAAATTAAAAAAAAACTAACTACTCCCCTTTGCTTGCTTCTTCTCTCTCTTTTATAGCTCCAAATGCTTCTCTCACATCTTCTGAGCTAATCCCACTTTCTTTTACAGCCCTTGGATGAGTTAAGTGAATTTTGGCCATCCATTTCTTTTTGGCGGGAAAAACTAATATACACTAGTTGGAGAGGTTGAGTGAGATGAGGGGGAAGGCATTTAATGCTATTTGGATTGTTAGGAGATGGAGTGATAAGGAGGGGATAAGGGTGAGCTGGGGGGATGGGTTGTCTGGGTTTGCAGGGGAGCAAGTGGGAAGAAGAAAGTCTTTGGCGGGCAAAAAGGGGGTTGGTTTGTTTGACTAGTTTGACTGGGGTTAATATATTAAAGGGGGGGGGTCCAAATTGGTAAGGGTCCAAAGGTGGTAATGACAGGGGGTCCAAAGCATTATGACAAGGCCAAGGATAAATAAACAAGGACCTATCATGCAATTTCTGAAAATTAAGGGACCAATGCTGCCAATTATGCAAAGTTGCTCCAAGGGACTAAAAGTGACAAGCTTCCATAATACAAGGACCAAACTTGACATTTTCCAATTTCCAAGGACCATTTTTGCCAATATTCAAACTTGAAGGACCAAATTTGTAATTTCTCAAAACTTTTGATATTTTTCACCAAAGGACTAATTTTGACAAGTTATGATTTAAAAAGGACCTTTGGTGATTTTTCTTTTGAAATTAAGTGCTCGGGGACTATTTCGACAACTTTTAAAACTTGGGGTGAAGCCAATTATGCAAAATTAGCTCATTTTTCATCTGATTTTGAACATTTTGCATATGAAACATATAAAATGCAATTTTGGAATATTTTCAGTATTTTGATGCATTTCTGAGCATTTTTAAACGTTTTGCATTTCAGATTTGACCAAAAATGATGAGTATTTACACACTCATCAGTAGTTATTTATTAAATAATAATAAAAAAATGTATTAATGGGCAAGTACCCTGTTTTTGGACCAATAAATCCTGTAGGTGATGATAATAGTGCGTGAACACATCTTCGGTCGGAGCTGTAACCATCAAATCCCATGTCCATCTAACGGACTCATACTCCTCTTGCGTAGCGAATTTGTGTCTGCAATGCTTGAGCACATTTTGATTGATATGCCATCGATAGAGTAATCTGTTAGCGTTTGGGAATTCTGCTCTGCATGCCCCAAGCAACGCTAAATCTCTGTCGGTGACGATAACCCGCGGGTAATATTGTTCTTCTATCACCAACTTAACACATTCCAACACCCATTTGAAATTTGGCTCTTTTCACAGTTCAAAAAGCTAAACGCCATTGAGAATGTTCTGTTTGTTGAAGTAACTCCAACAATTGTATAGAATGGCAGTTTAAACAACGTGGTGTTGTATGTGGAGTCCATCAGCATGATTTCCGGAAATGTTGTCCATAGAGCATATGACGTCGGGTGAACAAAAAATATTTCCTCCAGCTCATTAGTGTGGTCATTTACCCTGGGGTAATATGTATAACCTTTGCGCCTCAAATGTACTAAAAGGAGTTTTATCGGAGTCAAATCACCACGACTGGCGCGACGTATCTTGTCTTGTGCATTATATACCGTTTTAATGCTAGACACATTATTCGGATCGCTCTCTTTTAGTGAAGAAAGTATAATTCGTGGTGCTACTTGATGTTTTGTCAACTGATCCACCAAAACTAACTCACTTTCTTTTAATCGCATGGCCTGTGAAAAACCATGGAACGAGTCTACAAAATCATGATTATGCCTTAGACACTTTACCCTCAAGATCCAACCACTAGTTTTAGTAGTACCAGTTCGACCTTTTATATATTTCGCCGGTAATCTGAATGGGCAATTTATTTTAGCGATAGCAGTCTGCCGTTCAAGTTCATCTTCTAAACCTTCACGTGCAGACGTCCAATGTCTAGAACACTTAAATTCGATTGAGTACTTATAGCCCCTATCTGTTTTAGTTCTTCCTTTAACAATAAGAAAACCGTTCGATTGAGCAGTAGATTGCACCCAATCAGTTAAAACAACTTCATCACGGAACACCTAAAAAAATAAAGAATACAAACTTTTGTTACTTATATTAGTTTTTTTTACAAACTTTTATAAAAAATACAACTTTGTACATTTTTAACAACTTTTGTTAACAACATTTGTAAAAAATACAACTTTTATATTAGTTTTATTTTTAAAAAACTAATACTTTTAAAAATACAACTTTTGTTATAATACTTTTAAAAAACTAATACAACTTCTAAAAAATTATAAAGATGTGGTGATGTTTTTGTGAGAAGTTGTTTGGTTTCGTTGACTATTTTTTATCTCTAACAAGCTTTTAGATATGGTAAAGACTGATTTTTTTTATCTGGTAAAGACTGATTTTTTTATATGTTGAAAACTTTTTTGATCTGGTAAACTTTTTAGATCTTGAAAACTTTTTTGATATGGTAAAGACTGATTATTTTTTAAAACTAAAAACTTGTTAGATCTAAAAAGTTATAAAGATGTGGTGATGTTTCTGTGAGAAGTTATTTGGTTTCGTTGACTATTTTTTAGATCTAACAAGCTTTTAGATATGGTAAAGACTGATTTTTTTTGATCTGGTAAGGACTGATTTTTTTATATCTTGAAAACTTTTTTGATCTGGTAAACTTTTTAGATCTTGAAAACTTTTTTGATATGGTAAAGACTGATTTTTTTTTTAAAACTAAAAACTTTTTAGATCTAAAAAAATTTAAAGTTGTGGTGATGTTTCTGTGAGAAGTTGTTTGGTTTCGTTGACTATTTTTTGTGGTGATGTTTTGCAGGTGATATGCAGTTTCATTACTGGATGGTAAAGTGCAGTTTTATCTCACTTTGCAACTTTAAATGAAAACTTTTGATGCCTATGCAGTTTCATTACTGGATGGTAAAGTGCAGTTTTATCTCACTTTGCAACTTTAAATGAAATAAATAGGTTTTAAAAAAAGAGGCAATGATGATTTTTATTAAAAAAAAAAAACTTAAGAGTTTTGGAATGGCAAATATAAATGGATTGCAACATTCATATTTGCAGCCAACATTATTCTTTATATCTCATATAGAGCTAATAATCTGAGCCTTACCATTTGTGTGTCAAATGGTGAACTAGACATGGTTGTTTGGTGTTGTTGGTTGTTGCTTTCTGCTTGCTTGGGAACTGGATTATGGGGTGCTTGTGTAGATTGTCCTTTTTAGTTTGTGTTGCAGCTTTCTTGTTGGTGCTGTTGGTGTTGTTGGTTGTTGCTTTCCACTTGCTTGGGAACTGGATTATGGGGTGCTTGTGTAGATTGTCCCTTTTAGTTTGTGTTGTAGCTTTCTTGTTGGTGCTGTTGGTGTTGTGGTGTTGTTGCTTTCATGTGGCATTATAAGCCTGAAGTGCCTGCTATGCAGCTCCCCTTTGAGAATCTTAGTACATTCTTGTGAACTTTTGCAGTTTTGGAATCCTACTTATCACATTCATGTTGAAAACGTGTAACTTGTGAATATTGTTGAACTTGTGAGGCTTGTGTCCTGAATACTTGTGGCTTGTGCAGTTAGACTTGTGAGACTTTGTGCAGTTGGAGACTTGTGAGACTTGTGCAGTTTGAGACTTGTGAGACTTGTGCAGTTTTGGACTTGTGAGACTTGTGCAGTTCCTGTGAACTTGTGACTTTGTGCAGTTGTGACTTAAAATTTTCCGAGGCGATGATGATAACCGAAACCGAATGGACGGTAAAGTAAGATCAAATCTCACTTTGCAACCTTCGAGTTTGAGCCTAAAATTTTTTCGAGGCGATGATGATTTTTTAGACTAAAAATTTTCCTAGGCGATGATGATTTTTGAGCCTTAAAATTTTTCGAGGCGATGATGAAAACCGAATAGATGGCAAAGTGAGATAAAAATCTCACTTTGCAACATTCGAATCTGAGCCTCAAAAATTTTTCGACTACGTTTTTTTTTAAGTTATAAAACTGATTCACAAAAAACTCACACAAACACAACACAAAATACCCCAAAGACCCCACCCCCCCAAGCAACACAAAACCCATGCACCCCCAATGATTGAGAGAGAGAAAACCCAAACACCCCCCCTGCAAACCACCTCATGGGGTGCTTGCATAGCAGGTCCCTATACAAATGAGGTTTTCTTTCTTCTAGTTACTCAGAAAATGTGAGGGTGTGTTTGTTTCATTAAGATGTTTTAGGTCTGAATCTGACTACTACATCTTACCAGTAAGAGGTGGCTAGAAAGTCTTAATCTGAACGAAATAATGTTGTTTGTTTTTGTATAATTGATGTCGGATGATTTTAAGTGTTCGTTTCTGCAATTTATTTATTAAACCAACGCAATGCGATAATAAGGAACTTATTTAAATATAAAACAAGACTTTTTATCATAAATAAAACATAGTTAATAAACCATCAAATATATTATATTAACACAAGTCTTCAATCTCTTATCGAGTAAGAGGCAGTAAGACAAGTCTCCTACCTCTTACTGAGTAAGATATTATATGTCTAACTGGGTCTGACTCAAAAGAAAAAAACAAACAAGCAAAACACCTGTCCTCCTCTTACTGGTAAGAGTAAGAGGACTAGTAAGACATTTTTTAGAAAAACAAACAGTGTTTGACTCGTATGTACGCGACCTGACTAACATATCCTTGTGACCGTTCTTCGACATTTTTATTGACTTCTCAAAACGTGTAACTACAGTAACCCTAGACATGTGAGAAAGTTATGTGTCTTATCATTTTGCTGTTTAAATTCCCGACATATAATTAAACTAGGCGAGTACCCGCGCCTAGCGGCAGCGGTTTCTAGCGTCAGATAATTAATGATTTGTGATATTCTGGTGTGTGTTTTGTGTAGCGTTTAAAATAGAACGTGAACCGATGAAAATGCAATTGCAAACGGCTGTACTATACGATAACTAAAGTCTAGACAAAATTCTTAACATCTATCAAACAACATATAAAAACATTTAATGAAAATGAAAGTAAACATTACATCAGTTATGAGATAAAAACTAACAACACACGTTACTTGTCGCGTAAAACTAAGAAGAACGCAAGTACCAAAATTTGCATAAATGTGATTAGCCCAAAATAAAAAATAAAAAAATTGGCTAATTTTGGCAATTTTATAAAAGATTTGGGCACATTTAGCCCCATTTTTCTTTTTGAAATGGGCGTATTTAGCCTATTGAAAAGTTAAATGTGCATTAACGGGCACATATTTTCTCTTAATTGTAAAACATTATAATCGTTTTTGAAAAAAAACTTATATATATAATATATTTATATAGCGACAGATCGTTTTGTGTTAAAAAAACGAAAAATAATAAAAGTTTGAAGATTTGGGGATTAAACAAAATGTTTTGAAACCCGGTACGACCCGAGTGGTTCAACCGGTTGAACCGTTCCCGTCGAAAAACGGATCGATTTAAACCAAGTCAACCCGACAGGTTGGGTCAAATTAAACAAGATCAACCCACCTGTTTTGAAGCGTACAGGGTCAACTCGGTTTTCGATATGTATTAATAGTTTCAAATTTTCACTTTTTACTTTTTCCTTTATATATAGTGTAACAGTACCGCCAGCGTGCGCGGCGGGTACTCTGTGACGATTAACCGGAGAAATAGATCTCGATGAGACCTGATTCACCGGTTTGTATCGGTTTCAACGGGTCATCTCTAGTTCGTTTTCGGATGGTCATTATTGGTTAGCGAACTGGTGGCGACAGGTTTCCGGTTGAACCCGTTAGTCCGATCCGATTTTCAAAACTATATGTATCATCAACTTGTTAGCTTGTATGAAACTTTGTGTGTTTTATTAATTTGTATAATGTATATAATAACACGTACTTTTCATTTTAGGGTGTTTTAAAAATAATATTAATTAGTATGTTTAATTATTTTATATTTAGAATTATGTTGTAGCTTGTTTAAATTGTACATTGTGAAAATTTTATTGTACTTTTTAGTAAGATAGTTTTAGTGATAAAAAACGTTTATGGGTTATAAACGAAAAATAGTAAAAGTTTGAGAAATTTGGGATTAACATAATATTTTGAAACACGGCTCGACCCGGGAGGTTCAACTGGTTGAACCGTTACAGTTAAAAAACGAGTCAATATAAACCGGGTCAACCCGACGGGTTGGGTCTAAAAAACGGGTCAACCCGCCGGGTTTGAAGCGTCCTGGGTCAACCCGGTTTTCGATGTGTATTAATAGTTTCCTTTTGAAATATATGTAGGTATTAATAGTTGAAATTACTTTCTTTTTAATTATTTCAACATTTCCTTTTAATTTTTCCACATTTCACTTTCTTGACTTTTACTTTTCACTTTGACCATTTTTCTATTATAGATAGTATAGATATGTATATGTAACTACTGAATAATTTTGGTATTGTGGTAAATATAATGGGTCCAATGAGTATGTACAACTAATTTTAGTTTAACCGTTTGAGAACCATTTAAATTATATGAGTCAAACGTATAAATTATAGACTTTTAGTATACTAGTCGAGTACCCGCGCCTAGCGGCAGCTGTTCCTAGCGGCATATAATTAACAATTGCGATATTGTGGTAAGTGTTTCGTAACATGCGATAATTCAACTGAAGAAAAAATTCTTAACGTGTATCAAAGAACAAATAAAAGTATTTATTGAAACTGAAAATGAAACATTACATCAATTATGAGATAACTAACAATGCACGTTACTCGTCATGTAAAATTTCTTATTACACGGCATATGAGGTGTTGAATCCTCTTTGACCGAACTCTTTGATTGGCTTCACTTTGTAGTTATCACTTATCAAGACATGGTATTTGACCCAATCAAACCTAAGAAACTTAACAAAAATATATACACCGGTTGTATAATGTATTTTGACCAAATTATTTCTGAAAACTTTGTATACCTTTGAAATTAATGCGCCGGAACAATCAACGATTAAAGCACCAATCAATCACCGTCATTATAGCAATATTTGGAACACAAATTTGTATTTAACGTATTTAATGCGCAAGAACGAGAACAAAAAAATGAACCCCGTGACTATATAATAAATCGATACAATGTTTTGTGATTGTAAACATTCAAGTTATTCATAACAATATCTCGCAATTTCAACTATATATAAATGTCAAAACAATATTTTTAAAAATCATATGGTCATTGCACACATTTCAATATTCAATAACTGAGATCGCATATGATACACACACTATAAAGTAACATAACAATAAATAATAAGTATTAATATGGTGCCTTATAAAATAAAAGATATTGATAAACTTTTAGAAATTATTAGTGTTAAGATTAAATAAATTAAAATATATATACTTTTTTTGGGAAAATTACAATAGTAAAAGTTGTCAAAATTTGTCATACATTTCTTTCAAATTTTAGGTATGAATTGTTATGGTAGCCATTTCATTAAGGGCAAATTCTTTGAACTTTTATGTAGAAATTTTAGTTTTAAAGGAATTTTAGAAATTTAACATTACTTCGCTTTTAAGTTTCAAAACATGGATACATGCTTTGTATGTATAATAATAATAATTAAAAACTTGTATTAACTTTCCAACATTGAATATGCCAAATCAGTTTTCATTTAATATTAGTTTGAATTTTTAATGGTAATTATATATACATTTAGTTAAAGACGAGTAAAGATGTATAGCAACGAGATTTTATAGCGACATATCGTTTAGTGATAAAAAAATGTTTATGGTTATAAACGAAAAATAATAAAAGTTTGAAGATTTGTTTATTAAACATAATGTTGAAACCCGGTCGACCGGTGGTTCAACTGGTTGAACCGTTTTGGTCGAAAACAGATCGATTTAAACCGGGTCAACCCGACGGGTTTGGTTGAACACGGGTGAAAGTAAACCGGGTCAACCCGTCCGGGTTTTGAAGCGTCCGTGTTAACCCGGTTTTCGATGTGTATTAATAGTTTACTTTTGAAAAATATATTTTCAAAGTTTCTATTTTTAGTTTTAACATTTCACTTTTTGTGTTTTCCTTTATATATAGTATCTGCGGGTACCCCTGTGACGATTAACTGGAGAAACAGATTTCGATGAGGCCTGATTTACCCGTTTGTATCGGTTTCAACAGGTCATCTCTGGTTCATTTTCGGATGACTTTTATCGGTTAGTCGAACCAAGGCGTAAAACCGGTTCCCGATTGAACCCGTTGGTCCAGTCCGGTCGTTTTCAAAATTATATGTCCAATCAACTTGTTAGCTTGTATGAAACTTTGTGTGTTTTATTAATTTGTATAATGTGTATAATAGCATGTACTTTTCATTTTAGGGTGTTTAAAAATAACAAATTAGTGTGTGTAATTATTTTATATTCTGGATTTTGTTGAAACTTGTTTAAATTGTATATTGTGAAAATTTTATTGTACTTTTTAGTATGGGGTGTTTTAATTGTTTGTATTTAATTTGGTGGATATGCTTTTAGTTGGTTGTACAATATGAATAAATCAATGTACTTTTAAGTAATGAGGTGTTTTAATAAGAGTATTAATTACATTATACACTTCTCTCACCTTTGACTTTCAACTTTCAATTTTCACTTTCACCTTTGACCATTTTTCTATTTTATGTAGTAAAGATTGGTTATTTATTGAATTGTGAATAAATGAATCAATAGCTTGATTGGTGATAGGTCGTCAACCACATAATTAAGTATCTCACATGTGAGACATAAATTCTTTTTCACCAGTTTGGCATCTACGCAGTTGTCAAAAATGTTAGAATTGGCACTACCTATATATCAACCTCAAGGTTTAATAGCAAGCAAACATTTTTTAGTACCAAACCGAATTGATGTATACTGATATCAAGTTACCTTTCTAACGTATAAATATGATATTTATGAACTTTATATAGTCAGTAGACTACAAATTTTGTTTACGTGACTATATATTTAAGAATTGCGAATTGCTCAAACATCGAATAATGTAAGTTGCAACTCTTTAATAGCTCAAAATCATGGAAGAGTACTTTCTGACATGTCAAACTTCAAGATTGGTATTTATATCATCAAATGTGGCTTGGATTAAGTTTCTTACATTTAGGTTACTAACACTAAGAAGATCGTCTCTGATGTGTCATAATAGTTAAATCGCTTATGATTATCTTGTTAATCGAGGTGGTGCGACTTGTATTGTATTTTAGTTTCTTTCGAGGTTCCCTATAATAGGTTGTATTTCTAAAAAAATACTCCTTGTAACAGTTAATTTAATCTAACACTATTATTTTATACCTAAATTAATTATCATCACCACAAATCAAATGAATTATCAAATACATGATTGGTTGTGACTACAAGAAAAATAGCTTAGCTTTGGTGCAAAGTGGTAGACATTATTATCCAAAAGTATGAATAGAAAACTTTCATTCTCTGCGGCCTTGGCATGCCAAGAGTAGCAAGCAAGCAATGAAAATCATTTTAGTACCAGCCATGGTTTTAGTACCACCAACAGAACCCTTTTCCATATCACGTATGGATTGTTCAATTTGGAAATGACTTCCAAATTCAACCAGATTCAATTCTTCTTTCCTATGTTTCGATTGTTTTAAAATCTTTCCAAGAGGGGGCAGTTTATCTATGATACTAGAGACAGAAATTGATTCATCCATTTTCATATCATATTGAGCAAACTGTCCTAATATCCTTTGCAATTCATGATACTGTTCCATGACAGGCCTAGTGTCTACCATTTTATAGTTATTAAAATTACCAACAAGGAATTTCTTACTAGACGCATCTTCTGCCATATATTTGGCTTCTAGGCAATCCCATAATTCTTTTGCAGACTCTACGTTTTAATAAATATCAAACAAGGAATCAGACATACCGTTAAGAATATGACCACGACATATGTAGTCTGCGTTTTCCCACTTTGAGTGATTACGAGTCTGTTCCGGGGGTTTCATTCTCAACGACCTCGGGCATGGGGTACTCGGAACATATACCACTTTCAAATTCGTGAGATAAAATGCATCTTTTTCGCCATCTACGAAAAATCCTGAAAACTTCTCCAACTTTGCAAACGTCTTATTCATATCTTTCACAGAATCAGGGTTCGCCATCTTAATTGATTCGATCTTTCTAGGGGATAAACGAATGCGAACACAATGGATATGCTTAAATCTCTGAAAGGCGTGTGAACACTTTCAGATCGAATCAATTCGGTGGTTCTCCCGAATTATTTAATCGGATACAATTCAGAGAATGAGAATTTTCTGTATGTGTTTGTGAGATTTTGTGAACCAGAAGGAATAACGACCAAAACAAAACTGTATATATCCATACAAACGGGTAACTGCCAAAGGCAGTTTTCAGGTTTCCAACTTGTCAAATTTAGTCCCTCAATTTCCGAAAAATTAATTTTCTGAGGAATTTTTGACATAGCAACTTAGTGGACCCTGCAGCTGCCGCCCTTGGACTCAAGTACTGCCGGACCCCCGTTCCTTAGGCTTCGCCCCTAAGATCATAATAAACTCAAGTAGGTGTGCACTCCGCACCTCCAAACCTAAATGATGTCTTATTATGATGAAATTGGTCAAACAAGTTAATTCAATTACACTAAAATATCCAACATTATTATCCAAAAGCATGAATAGAAAACTTTCATTCTCTGCGGCCTTAGCATGCCAAGAGTAGCAAGCAAGCAATGGAAATCATTTTTTATATCCGAAATGCTCATATAAAATCAGATCTGTGATATTTAAAATAACAGTCCAAGTACTTTTATCAGTTCGTATAGAAGATAAAAACATTTGTATATTATCGAAACCAACTCCACATATTCCAAATTTATATATCTCTCAACTTTTAACAAGAGTTTATAACACATCCACTTCATTCAATTCTTTTTCCTCACCAACTCTCCTATGTCATGTCATTTAAGTACATCATATCGACTATTTGTAACAAGTAATTGAATTAAAATGATATGCTTGCAATATCTAAACGAACCATATTTGGCTAAAATAGAAACTGAGCTGTTTTTTTAGTCACTCTATGACTCTATCGGTAAATATTTACTTTGATTTTATTATTTATTTCTAATTAACTATACAACATGGTACTAGGCTGGTCACTTTCACACTTTTCACCTAAAATATGCATATGCACTTCAACACTATAAAGTGTTCAATATATGTAACTACGTAATTGTAGCTTTTATGCAGAAAAAGAATATATGGTTTTGTGTTTAATTATATTATGTAACTACGTAATTGTAGCTTGTATGCAGAAAAAGAATATATGGTTTTGTGTTTAATTATATTATGCATGGTACTCGCGCGATACGGCGGCGAGTACTTTGAAATAAAAAATTTCAATGAACCATGCTTTATAATCTGAAACGTTTTACGTGACGATAAATTTGCGGATGCCAAAAATTTCATGTCGCATATTTCAACTCTTTAGAATATTATAGTAGGTACCCGCGCGTTGCGACGGCGGGTATCAAGTAATAAAATTTGCAGAAAAAATGTTTTCAATTTTATGTTTTCTCTTACAGTTACTTTACCAATAGCGAATACATAATGAGTTTGGGTAACTTTAAAAAAAAAGTGATGGATAATATAAAACTACATATAAAAACAATTGAAAGTAGTGTGATTTTGCGTTGTGGTAGTCAATAATGTTATGGGGTTATAGTCAAATTAGTTGATAGTGGTCCGTAGTCACAAGTAAGTAGAAATATTTATTTTATGAAATATATATGTAATAATCAACACCTCGTAATAGGTAAATAAGATATGTTTTTGAACATGTTTGTATCCTTAATAATATTTATTACACTTGTTCCATATAGATAAAAGATCTAAATAAACTAGTGCTTATAATGTATACATCTCGTAAAGTATATATTTATGAAAATGTTAAATCATTAATATTGTTTATAACACCTGTCCCACATAAATAAAAGATATAAATAAAATAATGCTTATAATGTAAAGAAAACTTAATGTTTAAGCAATCATTTAGAGTTATTCATGAAAAGTATAATAATTAATATAATAATATATTAATCATTGAATTAGCACTTAGCATTTTGCACATTTGCATCATTTGTCTTTAAAAAATTGTCCCGACTTTTACAAAAAAAACCGTTTTTCACTTTTGTGGTTAATTTTATTTAAAATAATTCAAAATTTATTTAGATTGGTTCTCGAAACACTCTTACGATATAATAATAGTTTTGGAACTTTGTAGTTTTGCATGCATTTTAAAATTATATTCATTTATATGTGCATTTTTGCACTAAAACTAAACTAATTCAAAAAGAAATAATAAATGAAGCATTAAAATATTGTGGAAGATAAATTAGTAAAAGCTATGTATTGTGTACATCATGCATTAAAAATTGTAATGCTTAAAAAATACATTAATGACATCTTAAAAAAATTTAAGAGAGAGGGTGCTAAATGGTTTATAAGTAGTATAGATATAGATATGTGTAATATGTATAAAATCAAATAAATTATCACTTGTGAATTTACATCTTTGCATCATTTGTCTTAAAAATAATTGTCCCGACTTTTGCAAAAAACCGTTTTTTACTTTTGTGGCTAATTTTATTTAAAATAATTCAAAATTTATTTAGATTGGTTCTCGAAACACTCTTACGATATAATAATAGTTTTGGAACTTTGTAGTTTTGCATGCATTCTAAAATCATATTCATTTATATGTGCATTTTTGCATTAAAACTAAACTAATTTAAAAAGAAATAATAAATGAAATATTAAAAATGTTGTGGAAGATAAATTAGTAAAAGCTATGTATTGTGTACATTTTGCATTAAAAATTGTAATGATTAAAAAACACATTAATGACATCTTAAAAAAATTTAAGAGAGAGAGTGCTAAATGCTTTATAAGGAGTATAGATATGTATTTGTATTTAGATTTTGTTTTGGTGATCCATTTGGTCTTAATATTAGTTTAGTATTGCATTCTTGCAACAAAAAAAAGTTGATATAACTTGTTAACATTATATGAAAGCCAATGTTCTAGCTTAGTAACTTGTTTAAAAGAGTGCCAGCATGTTTCCAAAAACATAACTATTTTCTTTCAAAATTATCTCCTCTAAAAGTAATGTTTAGGCTCTAAATCACTTTTTTTTTTCATGGAAGGAGATTAATTAATAATTTTTTATTTAAAATGCAATCATTATTTATTTTAAAATTAAATATTTCATGAACAGCTAATCGTTAAGTAAAACATAATATACCGCCGTAACGAATATTTTTTTATCTTTCACTAGGCGGGCACTTTCGTATACTTTCGAATAATTTAGTTTTTTCGTTATTTTACGTTCTTTTCTATAGTATTGTAATTCGCATGACATATCACTCGTGATTTTACATTAGTCTGAATGTTCAAACACTAATTATATATATATATACTAAAAGCCGTTCGGTGGGTGAGGGAAAGCACATGTGTTATATGGTAATTAATACCCAAATCTCACACTCTATTGGTTGGTTCAATATCATTAGTATCATTTTTTACACTTGCAAGTCTATGATTGGCTAACAACTTTAAGTACATCAAGTGAATGAACAGTATGTCGGTGCAAATCATTTTACAAACACAAGACACACCTAGAAAAATCCGGATCTCTCATTCATCTCCTCATCTCAGTCTCCATCTAGCCATCATCATCACCATCTTTAATTAGATTCAATCTTAAAAACCTTGCTATATACCCTATCACTAAGACACACATGATCCAGAGATATCTGACAATAAGCGAAAAACACACACACACGCGCAAAGTAAGTTTGCTTTTAAATTTTTTGTTTAAAGGGTTCTTCTTCTTCTTCTTCTTCTTCCATTGATTAACGTTTTTACAATATTTATTTTTTATAAATAGTCTTTTCGAAATTTTTAGTTTGAATTATAAGTTGTAGGTAAATGGGTGAAAGCTGTTAAAGTTCAAGTAGAACATCTCAAAGAAGATGGGAATTTCTTTTTTAAGACGAATCGATTAGGTCTCGCTATTGATGCTTATAAAATGGTATATATATAATTTTTTATAATTTTTTTGTTAATGTATAATATCGATTAGGTATTGGTGCTTATACAGGCTTATACAGAGATATATATATATATATATATATGTATATATACATTAGGTGTTTGATGTAATGTCTGAATGAGTTTTTGGATTTTTCTTGCAAGCCATTAGTTTGGTCCCTAAAGTTGTGATTCATTGGACTTAACATGGTGATGTGGTGGTTAAGACGTAAATGGGTTTGAACACTGTGGCGATACAAGATGAGTACAGGTGAAGAAGTTGTAAAAGTAGAGAGTTTAAGTTGAGCAATTTATTGATCTTGAACAAGCGGTGGGCATAACTTTTGATGACTACAGGTGAAGAAGTTGTAAAAGTAGAGAGTTTAAGTTGAGCAATTTATTCAAGACAAGATATGTGACTATAATGAATAATGAAAGGGGTGTTCATTAGATGGTCTATAAAAAAAACTTAGTGCCTAATTAAATTTTCGATAAAACCTTATAAGCCTGTCATGTAAGGTAAAGGAGGTAAAAGTTGATTTTAATTTTTCATACAGTTGAATAATGAACTGTTTTGTGTACAACCAGAAAAAGACCAAGTGCAAGCAAGCACCGAGGTGGTAGAAAATGCTCGACGGCGAGCTGAAGCTAAAGCTAAATTGGAGGGAAAGTGAAAGGCGCACCTTGAGACGGAAGCATATCGGCAGGAATTATTGAAGGTATTGAAACCTTTAATTGTCATGATATTTGGTACATAAAAAGAGGGAAAAAGATTATGGCAATAATGTGTTATTTGTAAGACGTTTTGTATGCAAAAATAATATTTGTGTGTTATATGCGCACACATAAATGTTAGATGACACATTTAAGGAAGTAATAGTATAGCAATTCACTAGGTTCGGTAATCTTAGAAATATGTATTAAGTTCCGGTTTGGTGTCTATTGCTTCTAGCCTTCTATTAACTGTTAAAGCTAAACTTTGGTGGTTTGATAAAACGATATAAGAGCAACAATCCTTTTTGTTCCAAATATTTGAGATTCGATTAATGACGCTTACAAAAAGCGCCTTCTATTTTAAGACTCATACATAGCATTTGATGATAGCACGACTTCAGATATCCATCATCGACTATACAATTATACACTTTCAAAGATCAGTAAATGGAACCTAAAAGTGCAATGACGCTAGAAAATGGTGCATCACATAGATAAATAAGAATGTCTAGGAGATAAAACTAGCCTTTTTAACAAGCAAAATGGTAGAAGGCGAATTAGGTTCGGTGCGTATCAGAGTGTATGGAACTCATATCAGTTCCATATTTCTCCAACAGGTAGGCACGTAGCTAAGGTTCAGGTAAACCTATATTGCCCCTTAATGTCTAAAAATGGCACATAGTGACCCAGTGCACATGAACAGGTCCAATAATAGACTCTTCTAAAATATTTTTTAGCTAATGTTCTCACCTTTGCCACTATTAACCGGCTAATCAATGTGATAAAAAAAAAGTTTACTCGGTAAAATAGGCAATTCCAAACACCGTCTTAATATATATCTGCAATTTATTGCTTATATAAGACTATGGCATGGTTGAGGTAAAGGCCGAGCAAAAGGACTCGGATAGGTGAGCTTTGAAATTGTAAAAGTCATAAATTTGGGTTTCGTATGCGTTGTTAATATACAAAACTAGGAATTTACCTGATTCATTGTAATTGGTTTTGTTTGGATTCGCGACTTTTAAACGCCCACAACCATCAAGCGACCAATCAGCAGCCCTAACAAGACACACGCGGGGTAATAAAAAGGTTACAACAAGACATTGGAGCCTCTGGGAAACCACCAACACTGATTACACACGCGACGGAATGAATACAAAGGTATATTCTTCTTTCTCTAAGAATCTGAAAAAACAAACTGATATGAGGTGACTTTTATCTTCAATAGTGGTTCAATTTAATTTCGGCATTTTTTAACTTTGATGGTGATTTTTATTAGCAAATACGTACAAAATAGTGGTCATAGCCATTGTGCAGAACATCTTCGTAAAGTTGGTATACAGTTTTATTGCATTTTTGATGTTATTTAGTCTTGGGTATAGGTTATTCAAGTCATACTCGGGGCATTTGCAGTTCAAGTAAGCCGTTTTGGGTAGTCGACTTGGAGATGGTTTCTTGCAGTTACCGTATGCGAATGTCGCTTGCCACTTACTTTGCCGCTATTCCAGTTGTTCACGGCCTTTGTTAAGTATTTGATGGTGAGTTAATGATTTGTTGTTAATAGATTCTACAAATACAGTCTCAGGATCAATAAGGTGGTAACGAAAGTCAACTCAGGAAGAAACTATAAATCTTGCTTTTGTAATATGAATTTGTTTTGCGATATGCGCGAGTGTGTTTTATGATTTTGCTTAACCGGATTACGTTTTTATGCAGCACTATATGTTCAGCAGGTGGAAGGTAGTACAATTAAGCTTGACCGAGTCCGGACATAGTCGTATAATGTCAATTAGAAAGGGCTAGATGCATATCTTTATATAACCCGACCCGAAACTATTAAAAACGATCTTATCAAACTTATGCTTGATGTTATTTCAAAATTGTTACCGTTCGGGTATAAAGCTTTATTTCAGAGGCTTATCTAAAATAGTGGCTAATAAGTAGTTCATGCACCAATAAAAAAACCAAACACCCCATAAGAATTATCACAAGGCAACACACAAAATAAAGATCACAAGGTTTGTGTGTTTTAGTCAACATGCGATTGTTATAACTACTTCTTTGGAAAAGGGGTTAGGATTTACGGTCAACGGTTGGGTAATGCTGTTTTGATTATACGTCCGGTATATATTGACGCCGATTACTAGGGGTTATTGTAGTAAGGCTTTTGCGATTTTTTTAACGTTGACTATTTATGCATTTGTTAAGTGGGCTATTAGTCTTCAACATTTGTGTTTCAACTGATTACAACAGGAAGGCTATAACGTTTGTGTGAAACCTCCTTCGAAAGCGATAATGCAACTTATTTTGAAGTGTCGTTGTTGCATAACCAAACAAGCTCTACAATATTTGACCGGAGCACACACAAAGATACATTTAATCAAGGTAACACAATTGACTATGCGTAGTTTAAACCTTATATTTATATCCGTAAAAGTCTAACCCTAAGTTTAATGCAGGTTTAACGAAAACACTTGATACTTACAATAAATATTGTTATTCACATGTTGCTACAACCAGTTACGCTATACCACAAGATCATCTACCAGTTTATGCTAACAATTATGGTAAGTCATATTTTC
This sequence comes from Chrysanthemum makinoi, assembly GCA_910596185.1. NCBI lineage: Eukaryota > Viridiplantae > Streptophyta > Magnoliopsida > Asterales > Asteraceae > Chrysanthemum > Chrysanthemum makinoi. Next base: position 221,376,639 of record OU343217.1, read on the forward strand.
AATAGTAAATGGCACAAATAAATGTTTTACATATTTGTGGCAACTATTAACTGATTGAAAATATCTTAAATGTAGGAGTGGTCAGAAAAGATATTAATGAGAATTGTCCAGGTAAAAAACTTGAAAATGGTTCAGGAAGCTGTAACACACAATTGACAGATGAAATGGCAGGCAACAAAAACACAAATGTGCAATCAAAAAGACAATGTAGAAATAGAAATAGTAACAATCGCAAAACAGGAATGATTACTCAAGGTAAGTAAATTGTATTTTCCTATTTTATATTTAACTTTTTCTTAGTTTCATACTAAAGTAGTCTCATAATGCCAATATGTTGCTGATTATATACAATGATTGTAACATAATTCAATTGCAGAAATGTCGCCATCATATATTGATTTGGGCGCTGCAGATTGGACATGCGAACATTGAAATGCATATTTTTGGTATGGTGAGCATCTCAAACGGTGTGACAAAGACAAGAAAATACAATATAATGGTTGATGTAGAGTAGGCAAGGTTGCTCTTGAATGTAATATTTACTTTGTGAAACAATATTGGAAACATATGGTTTGTTTCTTACTTTTATATATCTTTTATGTGAATAAATGCAGGCAGAAGGATGTGGTTGGAGTATTACAACAGAAGACAAACTGCCGGTCATTGCCATTGTTGCTCATCGAGATTGATACAATGTCGTATATCCAAGAAGACTACCGGGCATTGTATTCGGAAGACTTGCTTAAACGTTTGTAATGTGCTACATCTCTCATGTTTAAGTTCAATAGTTTTTAATGTGTACAAATTACTAATGTTTATAATAAATCAACTTATGATAATGTCTTTATAAATCATTTGTTTTATACCAACGGCCTTCACAACATGTGTTAATCATAGCGTCCCGCAGCAACACGCGGGTTGACCCTCTCGTTATATCTATTAACTAAAAAGCGGGGAACGCATGTGGTCATGCCATGTGTCCCAGCATTTATTGCTAAGTTTCGCAACTTGGCAAGAATGGCCCCTCAGGTTTAGGTGTCGCTGCAAACTAAGTCCAAACATTAAATGCAAAGTTTCACAACTTGGCAAAAACAGTCCCTGAGGTTTAAGTATCGTTGCAAAGTAAGTCCGAACATTAAATGCAAAGTTTCGCAACTTGGCAAAAACAGCCCCTGAAGTTTAAGTGTCGCTACAAAATAAGTCCTTAGAAGTCAATCCCGCTGCATCGCGCGGGTTTCTACACTCGTAGTTGTACTAAAATGAACATAAGTATTTGTACATAAGTACAAAAGTTTATTCGTTTTTTGCAATAAAAAAAAACACACATTAATAGCTTTTCAAACATATATATAACATATTTTATTTGAACTTCAAGATTAGAGCAGTTTATATATAAAATTTTGAACAACATAAAAAAAATAATAATAAAAATAAAATAAAAAATAATAACTTGGTGTAGAAATTTGTTTAATATATCACATGTGATTTAACTCTAATATGTCAATCACAAACCTTTTGCAAAATGTATAGTAAAAGTTAACATAACTCTTTGTATCAAACTTCAAAGTTTATCATTTCTTACATTGAAAACTAGATATCCATAGTTTTCCAACTACATACAAATAAAATGTTATAGGTTTTAACTTTTAACATATGGCCACATATAAGTTTTGAACAATATATCACACGGGATAAAAATTACACATGGTAAAATTACTTGTAGTTGTAAACCATAAGTTATTATTATATGTGAATCAACACAAATAAATACACTTTCTTGAATAAGAAAAAATTTCAATCACACAGTTAGTTAACACATATGTTTAATCATATATCAGCTATAAATTACATGTGATATTATTAAACTCACACTATAAATCACATGTGATTTTATAGTGTAAATTAATTACCAATACTTACAAAAGAGCTGAAGTTTATTTTGTCCAACTTTAACGAATTAACTGGTCTGAGCTAGAAGTTGTAATATAATGTGTCATATATGGTTTGAAAGCTAAGAATGTCTAGCTTTTAGGAAAAAAGACAGTGAAACTTTTGGAATTCCGTAGAAATACTTATGTCCAGTTTAGTACGGTTGTTAGTTTGAACTTTTAAATTAATGTTAAATCACATGTGGTTTATCAGGCAAGTTTAACAACGAAAAATAAAACGAAAAAAAGACGTGAAAAAGCGAAAAAAATTGTCGAAAATATATCGAAGTATCTATCAATAAAAAGATAATTAAATGTTCGTCATAATTGTGTAATTATTTTTAACTAACTATTAATGCTATTTAAGATATTTATTTTTTAAGAAGAGAGACTGAAAGTAGGTTTTTAGTATGCAATCTTTCTATTTTTTTTTATTGATATGTAAATAAACTCTACTCTAGTTAATACTTAGGTGTTTTTTGTTTATTAAGAGGCTCTGAATCTGAATCTGATTTGCATATCGACCAATCTGAGACATAAATGTCTGGCCTGAATGAAATAATATTGTTTGTTTTTTGTAAAAAAATGTCTAAATGATATAAATATAATGCAATTTTATTCTTACGAAAAAATAAACCTTTATAAACATTAAATAACGCAACTGAGTCATAAAACAAGCACAATATTAGCAACACGGAATTAAAATATGTTAAAACAAACATTCATGGACATTATGTCACCATTTGATCTCGTAAAGTAGTTATATATTCTTGATATGCTACATTCTGATGTTGCTAAATATTTTCACCATTTTCTAAACTATCACTATCAAATAATTTACGATGAGAAAAAGTAAATTATTTCTATAAGTTTCTTAACATTTTCATTCAACAATTAAAAATATTTTCAAAGAAAAAGAAATCGAGGTTCTTGCACAAAATACGCATACCACAATTTGATATCACAAACCAGTTATAAATTTTTGCTATTTGAAAGACTCTTGTGTTTAAGTACTTTCTTCATCATCATATTATCATCTTTTAACATCTTTTATTGAGCAAAATAAAATAACGATGTAATTCTCATTAAACGTATTATCAATACTAAAATAAAATTCATGAAAATATATAATACAAAATGAAAAAAAAAAAAAAAAAGTTAAAAAAAAAAAATAATAATAAAATAAATTAAGAGGCAACAAGACATCCCCTCTACATCTTGTTCGTTAAGAGGTTTGAGCCTCTAACTGCCTCTGAATGAGAAGAAAAAAACAAACGCACTTAATGACCCAAATGTCTGACCGCTTCTGAACGAATAAGATATTAAAAGGTTGTTAAAAGGCAAATTTAAAAAAACAAACACCACCTTAGTATCTATACTTTTGTTTGTAGGTTTTACTTGTAGGGGTGAGCAAAACAAACCGAAAAAACCGAAACCGAACCGAAAACCGAAAAAACCGACCGAAACTAAAAACCAATGGTTCGGTTTTTACTTTTTCAAAAACCGAAAAATACGGTTCGGTTTCGGTTTCCTTCCAAAAACCAAACCGCAAAAACCGAACCGAACCGGTTTTATTATATAATAATATCTAATTAATATATTATGATTAAATAACTGAATAAATCAAATTTACAAATTCATATTCATTTTGTGAGTTGATTTATAATATATTTATCTTAACGTTTATATTTATATGTGTGTTTGTTGTGTCGCGTGTTTTGTGTGAATAATAAGTATTCGATAATGATTAATGATTATACTACGTATATGTTCACTTGTATGTGTATGTCTCATTTATATGTTTGTAATTGTAAAATTATACAATAAACATTATTATGCTTATATTGAAAAAAAGTAAAGAAGAATAACTAATTTTGTACGTAAAACAAGTTTGTTGGCATAATTTGGCATACCAAAATATTAACGGTTAGAAACTGAAAAAACCGAAAAACCGAACCGAAACCGATAACAAACCGAAAAAACCGAACCGCCAAAAACCGAACGGTTTCGGTTTTGGGTTCTACAAAAACCGAACATTATGGTTCGGTTTCGGTTTTAACCAAAAACCGACCCAAACCGAACCTCACACCCCTAGCATGTGTATGGTTCGGTTTCGGTTTCGGTTTTGGGTTCTACAAAAACCGAACATTATGGTTCGGTTTAGCATGTGTATTTCTTTTTCATATTGTACAGCTGTGTTACAATCAATTCTTGCATTGTTTGATCTTTTTTTTGAGCAATCTTGCATTGTTTAATCACAAGGAATTGTATTGTAGTATACTAGTATCTCTCACTCTTCTTTCTGATCGATCATATCTCGTGGGGAATTGTGTAGTACTATATACCGTATTTCGTAGAAATTCAATTGAAATGTCGAATTTTATTGTAGAATCCTGGCATTTGACCAATTTAGTACCTATCATCATAAATGACATAAAACAGTGTACTACACTTTACCCATGTGAAATGAATACAAAATTTAAATAAACAGAAATAAATTGAGTCATTTTTTACAAGAAATATAATGAATAATTGATTACTACAATATTGAAAGTTAGATGATAAGAGTTGAGATCCTATAAAAAGTAACCAAAAAATAAAAAGTTTAAAAAGCCAATAATATCCTAAAACAATTGATGAACACTGATGTTCATCAGCATTATTCTATGTGTTATCTAAAACATTGATGAAGAAACTAAATGTACTGATGAACAACATAATTACTACACTATCATAATTACATCCTTACGGTCCGCAACAGAATTCATCAATCACAGCTAGTTTAAATGACTAAAAGAAAATTATCTTATAAAAGTACATTTAAATGCACTAATTGGTGTATTACAATACATCTTGTGTTATTTTTTTGCTTTTAGTTTTTTTTTAACTGATGAACAAAAATTAAGTGATAAACAGACTAACTGATGAACAAACAACCAACTGATGAACAATGTGACCATAACTGATGAACATTGTGATTTTTTTAGACAGCTGATGAACATTATTATTATTTTTTTGAAAAACTCATAAATTGATGAACATTACAATTTTTTTAAGAAACTGATGAACTGATGAACTACAACAACTGATGAACAATATCAACTTTAAATGTATTTTGGTACACCAACAAAGTATACATATACATTTCAACTTATCATATCTTCTTGTTTTTTGATTAACATAAGTAAAACGAACGTGGCTACTGATGAACAAGAATAAAACGCTTGATGCAATTGATGAACACAAGTAAAATGGCTAAAAAGACAGTTAATGAACAAAATCTCGTTATGATGAACAGAAGTATGTCCTGTTCATCACTTAATATTGTTCATCACCTCATCAGTATTGAACAAGATTAACTGATGAACAATGACTGATTGATGAACAATACTAATGATGAACATAATTAATTGATGAACAAATACTAACTGATGAACCAAACTTATATTTTTTTAAAATGTTAACGATTAAAAAACATTGATTTTTGAATCTTACATTAATAAAATGATGAATAATGTGTTGTGGTACAAAAATTAGAGCATTTAATGCGAATTTAGCATTAAAAATCTAAGCTAAACATTCATCTTCCGGTTCTGTCTTCAAAGCACGTTTTCCAATACGAGCTCATTTCTGTCCGCTTTTGCCCTGTTTTCGATCCTTTGTACCTGAAATACATAAAAACACATTCCAAGGATATCTGCAGTATAAATGGTCATATTTCAGTGTTTTTAGGCGTTTTTGTGGTATTAGATGGGTAAAAATGATGAGTGAATAAGCACTCATCAAATCCCCCACACTATCAATTGCTAGTCCCTAGCAATCCGATCATATAAAGTAATGAAAGGATCAAAAATACCAAGAATACCCCGCTTCGACTTTTTATTCAATACTAGGAATTTAAACTTGAACGATAATAAATAAAATGCTTGATTCACAAAACATGGCATCATGGAACGGGATTCACACAAAATGGGTGTCTCCGGGGAATTGTAATCGTCATCCTCTTTTTGATACTCTCAAACTAAGCTTAAATTTATTGTGCAAACGTTTTTGTAAAATGCTAACACTACTTATACAAATAATCTATGTAAGTCGAGACTTAACTTTTTACTCCCGCAATTTATAAAATTTAAGTGAGTGTGCTCATTTTCAAAAGTTTGACCATTAAAATCGACATTTGTTATGGTTGTTATCCACTTAACCAAAGTACTAACCCACCGGAAACGATGAAAGTCTAAGGATCGAAAGGGCCTCTTCCATGTAGCGGCTTTCTTCTCGGCAGATCCCAAAACATTAGTTTTAAGTGACCGGGCTTTTGACACCTCACAGAGAATAGTACCGGAATTAGCGGAATTCGATTCCAAAGATTTACGAAGCTACCGTTAAGTTAAAACTAAACCTAAATGGATTACAATCGACGATGATTTAGAAATTCAAGATTCAAAGGTGAGATCACTCCATGTAGCGACTTTCTTCTCAGCTTGTCCTTTTGAGGAGGCTAGGTTTTCACCCTCGAGAATAGTATCAGAGCTTTCGGGATCTTTGAAATCGAGGATTTCCAAATTACCGTCAAACTTTTAGACAACTTTGACGAATACGAGTTCAACTTCCGATTTAAATTTAAGAAAAAGCAAGTTTCGCACATTTATTCATAAGCAACATAGTGCTTTTATTTGAGGACTCATTTTTTTTTTTTTCATTTTTCAACTTTTTTTTTTCTTTCACTTTTTCACTTTTTTTTTTTTTTTTTGACTTGCAATTTATTTTTGCATCAATCAAGCACTTTTACGATACTTTCATTTTGCAATTTTATTCAGATTTTAAGAAAGTATGCTTTTCCAAAAATTTAAATAAAAAGTTGAACTTGAGCTCTAAATCAATTTTGCTTAAAAACTTTTTGTTGTAACAAGACGATTTAAATGTTCAAAAGTTTGACAACGAGCACGTATTTTAGGTTCAATTAGTTAGCTTCTGGGAGAAAAAGCCATAGATTACTTATATAAGCTCTAAAGAGAACCAATTACTCCACGCTTAGCATTTTCATTTGCACAACGCGTAAAACCTTAGCCTAAATGTTAAGAGAGCAGCTAGATCAGCACTCTAGCAGAGTCGGGATTCCCCTTGTTCTAGCCTAATCAAGACTAAACTACCATTAACACCGAAGCATTAACACATTATTTTGTGCAAAGCACTTCTTTTAAATGTAAATAGTTGACTTAAAACGATAAATTTTAAAATTTTTGTTCAAAACGGGGGTGCTAGGGTACTAGTAGGTACACATGTGATCAAATTTTGCTAGAATTCCCCCCCACACTTAGAATTGAATATTGCCCTCAATATTCAAAGTACCGGCCGTAGCCGAAACTATAGAACGGAAAAAGGTAATACTACTAGCCAAGTGTGGAAGCGAAATCTTTTTTCACAAAAGGATTTATAAAGATATCCCTAGATAAACGTTGGCAAAAAGATCGGATATTGGTAATTTGGATTGAAAACGCGCATCAATCATCACGATCTACGGGAATCCTGAAAACAGAGAGCAAACACACAACAAGCAAACAACGGTGGGGAATTCCCCCACACTTAGTGTTAGAAAATAGAAAGAAGTCAGAAACATTGGTGGACACCCATGTAATGCTACTGTTTTTGTTAACCGAGTCGCTAGCTTGACTCGACCCCGAATTCAATGGTCCATGGGGGAGCAAGTGGAAGGGATACCGGATCAAAGATGGTATCCTCACTCCGGAGGGAAAGAGAATGGGTGGGTTGGGAGGGAAAGAAAATGTCGGGCTCAAGCACAAATGGGATAACATCTCCCAAACTCACATACGGTGTATCAAGAAAGAATGATCCATCATCCGGTGGTTTTGCGGGCGGACGTAGGGATGACGGATCAATAAGAGAAAACTCCAAGAAAGACGGGAGCTCATGGTAAAGGATAAGAGGTGAAAGCTTAACAACGAAGGCATCCATCGGAGGATCCTTATCTAGAATATCGGTTTTAGCATAAAGCTCATCTATGTCGAATATCCCGGGTTTAAAGATTTTGTCTTCACATGCGGGTTCATTGGGATAGAGGATGGTGGACTCATCAGAGAGAGGAGAGTCAAGAAAATCATCAAGAATAACCATATCCCCCTCGGGATCATTAACAACATCCTCAATACCCGGTGGTATCAAGTCATCAAAATCATCCTCAATGATCGGGTCATCAACTGGAGTTGGTATCAAGTCATCAAAATCATACTTATCAACGTACTTTTTCAAACACTGATGAACAGAAATAATATAAATAAAACACTGATGAACATTGATGTTCATCAATGTTTTTCTATGTGAAACCTTATTGCGCTACCTAAAATATTGATGAACAAACACAATTGCGGATGAACATTGATGAACAAACATTATATCCTAAAACAATTGATGAACACTGATGTTCATCAGCATTATTCTATGTGTTATCTAAAACATTGATGAAGAAACTAAATGTACTGATGAACAACATAATTACTACACTATCATAATTACATCCTTACGGTCTGCAACAGAATTCATCAATCACAGCTAGTTTAAATGACTAAAAGAAATTTATCTTATAAAAGTACATTTAAATGCACTAATTGGTGTATTACAATACATCTTGTGTTATTTTTTTGCTTTTAGTTTTTTTAACCGATGAACAAAGATTAAGTGATAAACAGACTAACTGATGAACAAACAACCAACTGATGAACAATGTGACCATAACTGATGAACATTGTGATTTTTTTAGACAGCTGATGAACATTATTATTATTTTTTTGAAAAACTCATAAATTGATGAACATTACAATTTTTTTAGAAAACTGATGAACTGATGAACAAACTAACTGATGAACTACAACAACTGATGAACAATATCAACTTTAAATGTATTTTGGTACACCAACAAAGTATACATATACATTTCAACTTATCATATCTTCTTGTTTTTTGATTAACATAAGTAAAACGAACGTGGCTACTGATGAACAAGAATAAAACGCTTGATGCAATTGATGAACACAAGTAAAATGGCTAAAAAGACAGTTAATGAACAAAATCTCGTTATGATGAACAGAAGTATGTCTTGTTCATCACTTAATATTGTTCATCACCTCATCAGTATTGAACAAGATTAACTGATGAACAATGACTGATTGATGAACAATACTAATAATGAACATAATTAATTGATGAACAAATACTAACTGATGAACCAAACTTACATTTTTTTAAAATGTTAACGATTAAAAAACATTGCTTTTTGAATCTTACATTAATAAAATGATGAATAATGTGTTGTGGTACAAAAATTAGAGCATTTAATGCGAATTTAGCATTAAAAATCTAAGCTAAACATTTCATCAAACACCTTATGTGTAAAAAATATGAGTAAAACTTCATCTTTAACGAGTGATATCTTATTCATATAACATCATATTGGAGTGATTCAAAAACCTATGTAAAGAGTGAACCAAAGTCTATAACTTTCATGGTTTAAGTTTTTCACGAATCGACATTTATGTGGGTAAAAAATATGGCCGAAAATGCTCAAAAAATCAAGAAAATTAAAATTCATTTGATATATATAAAAAAAAAGTTTCGAAATTTTTAACAAGATTTATACCAAATTAAAGAGGATAAAATTTTAGAAATTATGGTGAAATCAGTTTTTTCTAAAAGATTGTCGTTTAAAAGTTATATGTATTTGAATTTTGAGGGTGAAATGTAAAAAACATGAAAAATGACTAATTTACTCCTGATGAATTTTTTTATATAATTTAAAGTGGTGGACACATGTCACCTTATGAGTGGCTTTCTACACTTTTTAGAAAAGATGTCTTTTTATTAGATCCCCTACCTAGAAGGTAAATATCAAGTCCGTATTGTGTTAAATAAACATGCATGTTATGTTCATAATATTTCCAGATACAATTGATACGCACATCGATGGGTCGACGTCTAATTAAAATTTAACATGCAATTGAACCAAAACGTGACCCGTCTAACGTCCGTTTCTTAATGTTATTGCAAAAATGAATACTCATGAACCATCATATCTTAGATTTAATGCACTATTTGTTAAAGAACGATGATTAAATACTCGTGCGTTGCAAAGGTATATAATAAATTATTGAGTAAACTACACCGTTCGTCTTTGTGGTTTGCGTTGACCGACAAGTTTCGTCCTTTGACCAAAAAAATTGCACCATCCGTCCTTAAATGCGAAACGTTATCTACCGTTCGTCCTTCCTTCTAACGGCCCTTGTTAACAGCCGTTAAATCATTCCACTTAATACATAAATAAGGGTATAATGGTAAATTTTCTATGTTCTCCTTCTTTTCCTTTTAAACACAAACAAATATAAAAAATCTCAGCTAGAACCTTCTTCTTCATCTCATCACTACCCATCTTCACCACCCTTTCATTTTCACCACCATCACCTACCACCAATGCAAATCGCTGTAAATATTATTCACTTCACCAACAAAAACCCTAAAATCAAAACCCATCTCATTCTCTCATTATATATAAACACCAACACCTAATCTTCATAAACTCAAACATAAAATCCAAACTATTAGCTAAACAATAAACCATCCAAAATCACATATACAGGGCTCCAGAAACCGATCATCCATGGTAATCTCAAGTCAAAGAACATACTATTGGGCAGAAACTATCAACCATTTGTATCCGATTTTGGCCTACATCTTCTATTGAATCCCACAGCAGCACAAGAAATGCTAGAAGATGCAGATGTCGAGGGTTATAAAGCACCCGAGTTAACTAAAATGAAAGATTCTAGTACCGAGAGTGATATCTACAATCTTGGTGTGATTTTACTTGAACTAATAACAGGCAAAGAACCGATTAATGGAAAAGCAAACCCTGATCAAGATTTCTATTTGCCAGCCTCAGTAAGGAATGCAACTTTGGAACGCCAAATGCCAGAGGTATATCATCCAGATGTTCTTAAAGACAGCAATGGTGGATCAAATCCTATTAACGAAGAAATTATCATCAAATTCGTCAAGCTTTCATTAGCTTGCTGTTCTCCTTCGCCTTCTACTAGGCCCGACATAAAGCAGATTTGCAAAAGGCTAGAAGAATTAGGACCGAAATCTTAAAGATTTACTTTTAACATTTACTGTGAAGTTTTGACATGCTGGGAGACAAATGGTCAAACTACGGCTAACCAATGGGACGATGGTTCTGCGATGGTGCTTGGAAAGTTATATCAGATGCATTAGAGGGTTGCGCTAAACAACAGGTATCCTGACAGGCATTACTCACTGATTTAAGTATGGCGATGAAGATACAACATATCCCTATTGAAAAGGGTGCTTTTGATATGGGTCAATATGTTATCTGACATAGTCAAAGTCAGAGCCTTTATGGGTGGTTGACCCATTCTGTTGGGTAGTGCTGCTATTCTTTGTTCACCAAGAAAAGCAAAAATCAAAATTTGTCAATTAATGAGAATATTCAAAGCATTTTCTAGATTCAATACAACTGTTAAATCATTCCATATAAGTTATATTTGATTTGGGATTTTTGCATATGTGATTTTGGATGGTTTATTGTTTAGCTAACAGTTTTGATTTTATGTTTGAGTTTATGAAGATTAGGTGTTGGTGTTTATATGTAATGAGAGAATGAGATGGGTTTTGATTTTAGGGTTTTTGTTGGTGAAGTGAATAATATTTACAGCGATTTGCATTGGTGGTAGGTGATGGTGGTGAAAATGAAAGGGTGGTGAAGATGGGTAGTGATGAGATGAACAAGAAGGTTCTAGCTGAGATTTTTTATATTTGTTTGTGTTTAAAAGGAAAAGAAGGAGAACATAGCAAATTTACCATTATACCCTTATTTATGTTGTAACCACCGGTAAAAATCCATCTTTATACTAATAGTAATTCATTTTTCTACGTACATTTTTTTTCCTACAACTAGATAATAAGCCACACTTACAAACTGCTCACTCTCATAGCTAATGCCTTTGTTATAACACTCTTAAGTGACAATGGAAGTCTCACAACAATGTCATACTTGAAACTTCCCGACATGGTCACCTCTGTCAGTTGTGTCCTCACACAAGATACAGAATGTTTGGTATAAAGTATCCTTATATCATTAACGTCATTTTCCAATAAAATGTCACTAAGTAAATTAGGGTTTTCTTACCGTATTGAATTATAACAATTTCGATACTACATCATCAACCCTAATGTACAAACCATTAAACTTAATGTACAAGTTTAAGGCATAAAACCCTAACTCTAGGGTATTTTCCGGTTAAAACCCTAATTTGTAAATCTTATGATTTTATGTAAATAAAATCACAAACAAAAAAATTAAAGATATATATGAAACTTTTACAAATTACTAAGGTACAAGTTTATTAAACCAATGTACAAGTCATTGATGCATAAAAGTATGCATTTAATATAAAATTCATTATAAACCTTAGTGTACTTAATTTTAAGCACATTGTACAAACCTTTCAAGCACAAGTCTTAAAAATATATTTTATTTTTAGTAAGTACAATAAAACAATGCAAATGTACAAACAATAATGCACCAAAACTTAAGCCTTTATTATTATTTATGTACATGTAACTTATTTAACCAAGTATTTGTCTAAAGAAGTTAGCAACCTAACTAGGTACTTATACCATTTACACAATAGGTACAACAATACAAGCCCTAAGTACTACCCTTTATGCCTAACACCCCCCCCTTTTTACCATAGTTAAAAATAAACTAGAAGGTTACCACTTAGTTACTTAGGTAATACATGTAAAAACCATAACCACAACTAATTACATGCATATTAAAGTTACACATCATGAAGTTTTACCATGGTCAAATATGGTGGGTAAAACTCTTGGCTAGAGTTTTACCACACCAAGTCATGCTCCCTTGAAACCACATGCATCTTCCATTTGGCTAGCTACACATCACCTTGTCTCCTCTCTTGCAAGACAAGGTGACTTAGCATGGGAATTCATGCACCTCCCACCTATGTATATATGTACGCCCCACACTCCTCTCCCTTGAGTCCCATTCATCACACACACCATACCATACTCTCACACATCACACGAACCATAAATATTTCCAATACTCACAAGCATTCTAAAATTTTTACCTTAAGAAGTGTAAAGAAAAGTTAACTTGGAGCTTAGAAGGTATGGAACTACTTTGAAGACCAATAGCAGCTTTTAGGCACTTTTCTTGGTTTAGGCAACTCACAATCTGTAAGTGTTCCAACTCTTTTTCTTTAACCATTATTTACACATTCACTAGCACTCATTTAGAGTAATAAATTTATAACATGTAAAAAAATAAAGTTGGAATATAGTTCTTGTAAACTTACTGATAAAAATGTATATACATAAAGACCTTTTCATTTTGTAGTATTGGTTAGGGTAAACACTATAAGAATTAATCATTAAGAAGGTTACATGATCAGTAGTAAAACCTTAAACCTAAGACCTAGACTTCGCCAAGTTTAAAACATTTTTCTTTCTTTTCTGCTTCTGGTCATGGCGCCAAAAACAGGCCTTACCCCCCAACTTGCCCCTCATTTATCTACTTCATGTTAGAGACATTAGGGTCAAGCAAGGTACCATTGTAAACACCACCTGGGATACTACAAAACGCCCCCATAACCCAGTTAAAAAGCCTAGTCGTTACGTTAAAAAACAGCCCATCATTTTGGTCAAAAGTCATAAACAACAAAAAGCACATAACCCCCCTACTTTGGAAAATCATTGTGACCAAACTGTAAGAGCTTAAGACCTCTAGTTTGAACCATTAAAAAGACCGCCGGATAAACTCTTGAAAGGAACAAGAACGTAGTAAAAACCTTTTAAGGCCTCGCTTTTATTTACCCGTACTTTTATCCATTTAGGCCAAAAACTAGTAAAAATTTCTTATAAAATTCCAAGCATAAAGTTGTAATTTTTGTAAGATAAAGTTTTTCTTGGACTAAAAGTGTAATTTCTGTAAAGTTAACTATATAAGGGCTAATTTTGTCAATAACCCATAGTTGAGGGTTTAAAGTGTCATTTTTGAAAGTACAAGGATAAAAACTGTAAATATTTGAAATTTTAAATTATAACATTTTGGAAACATAAAATATTTAACAACTTTGGTTTTGTTAAAAACTTATTAACAATCATTCGAACCATAAGAATAAGTATGACAAGTATAATTAAATTTTGAAGAGACTTCATGTTATCTAATTATCTATAGAACATTTCCGTCGCATAAACTTGAATACAAATACTAAATACAAGATATACCAATTCAGGTCGAGAGTCGGAGCAGTTTGTTCATTTTATCTAATTTGTTTTCGTTCCAGACTACGATAACACCGAGGTGAGTTCATAGTCCCACTCTTACTTATTTGTTTTCAAAACTTGTGGGGAGATACATGCTACAAAAACCGAACACAAGCATTTTTCTGTATGCTATCCTGATCGATATTGCCTAAGTACATACTGTTACCACTAAAAACCCCTCATATCATGGACCATTAATCACTTGCGAGTGAACGTGAATATAGTGAATAGATCTATTGGCAGTTGACGCCCCATTTGTGTTAGCCGGATAGGTAACCAAATGCACTTTATTTGAGAATACTAGGAGAATGGCAAACTCCTACGGAGGGCATTGTTGCTCACATCATCACCATGATGTTTGTAACTTACGTCATTATTATGACGCGTTCGTGTTAAGGTTTGCGTGTCATGAGACTTAGGGCAATATATTGTACTGCAATATTACTGATTTTACTACTGCTTATCTTGTGTTCAACTGATTATTATTCAAACACTATAGATTCACTCAACTTTTGTGTTAACTTTTTAGCATGTTTTATCTCAGGAAACTAGAGCACGAACTGGCACGGAGTGGCAATGGACTTCTTATAAAAAAGGCGTCCATTTTTGTTATCATTCACAAGAATAAAACTATGTATTTCCGTATTTCCTTTGGGACCTCTATTTTGTAAAACTCTGATTTAAATAAATGAATGATAACTGTTTTATCTAAAATGTCTCTTTTGAGCCGTTTATCTATTATTATGACTGTGCTCCATGAAGTAATACCCCAACCTTAATTCCGCTGCGTATACCGAATTTTGGGGTGTTACAGATTGGTATCAGAGCCATAGTTATAGAGAACGGAATACAAAACCGAAACTATAACTCTTTTTCACATTTAAATAAAGTCCTCCTGCCACTACATGTTCAGACACTATTTATGCATGTTTATATCTGATATTTATATATATATATATATATATATATATATATATATATATATATATATATATAATGTGGTATTTATAATTACCGGGTTGTTACAGAGTTATGTCTTTCTCTACCCCCTCTAGTTCTAGTTTACCGGAGTACGTGCAGGAAACCTACCCTACTACGGATTCACCGAGCCACTCACCGCAGCACTGGAGACACCGTGCATTCGATATGGAGTCGATCCTTCCGAGGAACCATTTGAGGAGTTCGCAGTAGTACCTGATATTGATCCAGTATCTAGGCACACTACGGAGTCGGAAGACGTTCCAGTGGTACCTGATATCACTCAATTTCCGAATGATCCGTACATGGTTGCTAGGAGGGAACATGGCACGTTTGCAGAGACTGAGCCATCTGACCCATATTCCCCATCCTCTGAGTCACTGCCTACATCACCTTCACCAATTAGACAAAGGAGATTTCGAGTGCTAGAGCCTTACGAACCAGAACCATTCATGGAGGCATACCGTTATCATCCTTATGGTACAACCTACTTGAGCACACCTCGAAAAATGGTACACCCTATTCACTCATGTGTCCACATATCATCAACATCACTAACACCTCTAGATCCAACACCATTATCAAACACACCACAGGACCACCCTAGGAGAACCTTTGAGAGAGCACGGAAAAGGACAATTCCTGTGCCTCCACCACACACGTACATGTTACCCACACCACCTCTCACATCTGCACCAGCCCCGTCATCACCACATCTAGATGCTATTACCGAGCAGGAAATATCACCACAGGAGGAAACTGATCCGCCCGTAGCTACAGATGTCACCCCTCCATATCAGCCAGATGATCTTGAAGAGGAGGTGAGAGCTATAATTGCCCGGTACAATGCCTTACGATCACCAACTCCTGATTACCCTACACCACCGCAGGTATTCGAGACGGGAGAAAGTTCGCAAGCTGCAATGGACCGACCGCCTACCCTTCCTACACTTGTAGCACGTATGGAAAGACACGAGGAACAAATTGATGATGCTTTAGGACACCTTGACGAGTTACCACTTGAACGTATAGAAGGAATTGAGGGAGAAGTAGAGGAGTTAATCACTAAGCAAGTAACCACGGGGAAAAAGTTAGACACCTTGACAGCAAATTTGCAAGCAACTCATGAAAAGGCACATAGTCTGGAGCAACATCATGGACAGATAAGTCAAGACCTCCCTTTGTTATATCATAATGATCTGATGATGTCAAATATAATGGCGATTCAAAGTGATGATATCATGAAGATTTACTCCAGCATTACTACCCTAGAGATAATGATGGAAGATACTCAGGTCCGACAATGGGAGTATATACAGAATCTTCACAACAAGATCAGAGAACTTGAGAGCCGTCTTGGAGGAACATCTGGAAATCACTAGACTAAACCTTTACCTATTAGCTTTTGTATTATGTCTTAGCCATGAGTATGTAGTATAAATAAGATACTTGTATCCTTTTTGTTGTACAAATTTTACAAGTTACTTATGGCTATATGTGGTTGTAATATTATGCTATGTTATGGTATCAATAAAGGTTTATTACGGAAAAATTACTTGTTATGGTTATGTTGTTATGACTTGTATACACTTATCTTGTAATTTGTTATAACATAACATGATCATTCTAAATATATCTTTCCTGTGTCATTAATAGAAATATGGCGCGCACAAGAAATACTAACGGAACAGAAACACCAACACCCGCTATGTCCCAAGCTGATATCCAACAACTAGTTGTAGACAGCGTTGCTGCAGCACTCGAGAGACAAGCAGCAGCAATGGCCCGCACTGGAAATACTAGCAGGTCTAACGGAGGAAGCGAGACAGATGTAGCTCGCAAGTGTACTTACAAAGATTTCATGAACTGTAAAACCCACCTTTTCAAAGGAACGTAAGGAGCAACTGAGTTGGCTCGTTGGTTTGAGCGAACAGAGACGGTATTCATGAGAAGCGGTTGTTCTGACGACTGCAAGGTCACTTTTGCTACAGGAACTTTATTGGAGGATGCCTTATCTTGGTGGAATGTCTCTGCTCAAACTATGGGTATTGGAGCAGCTTATCAACTCTCGTGGGCTGACTTCAAGACAAAGATGCTAAAGAAGTACTGCCCTCGACCGAGATTAAGAAGTTGGAAGATGAGTTCCACCAGGTGGTGGTGAAAGGAACGATCTCAAGACTTACAACCGAAGGTTTCAGAACTGGCAATGCTGGCCCAACTGTAGTGCCTGACCTTGAGAAGACATTGGAGAAGTACACTGAAGGCTTACCCCGCAGTATCGAGGGGAATGTCACCTCATCAAAACCACAGTCAATAGAGGAAGCGATTTCCATTGCTCAAACGTTAATGGATCAAGAAGTCAAGCGTGGTTTCACCCAGGGAGGTAATGATCACAAAAGAAACTTGATGACAAGGACAGCATCACAACAACTACCCTAACCATAACACCTACAACAACAATCACAACCGAAACAACAACCATCATCACCAACAGAATCGAAACAACCATCACCAACAACAGAACCAAAGGCAGGAAGCTGCCAAAGCTTATGTAGCCGCACCTGCTGGAGGTGGTGGCTATGCTGGAAATCTGCCATTATGCAACCGATTCAAGATGCACCACAATGGGCCATGCTTTGTTAAGTGCGGAAAGTGCCATAAAACCGGCCACAAAACCAAAGACTGTAGGGCCTCAGGTGCTAATTTGCAGCCTGTAGAAGTGATATGCCACGGATGTGGTGAGAAAGGACATTACAAGAATCGATGTCCCAAGCAGAATGGCAACCAGCACAACACGGCCTGTGCAAGAGCTTAGGTGCTAGGAGATGCAAACCCTCAGCACAACCCGGATGTGGTCACGGGTACGTTTTCTCTCAATCAACATTTAGCTAAAGTATTATTTGATACTGGCGCCGATAAAAGCTTTATATCCATTACTTTCGCTTCCTTACTTAAACTCACCCCAACCGCCCTAGACAACACTTACTAAATAGAACTAGCTAATGGAAAATTAGTAAGCACTAATACTATAATCCAGGGTTGCACTCTAACTTTACTAAACCAACCTTTCAACATAGACCTTATGCCTATTGAACTCGGTAGTTTCGATGTTGTTATTGGTATGGATTGGCTGTCTAAGAACCATGCGAGAATAATATGTGACGAGAAGGTGGTTCACACATCCCTTACCAGCGAGAAACGTTGATCATTCGGGGTGATCGAAGTAGGACTAAATTAAGCATTATCTCATGCCTCAAAACCATGAAGTATATCGACAAAGGATGTCACGCGTTCTTAGCTCAAGTGACGGAGAAAAAGACGGAAGAAAAACAGCTTGAAGATGTACCAATAGTAAGGGATTTTCCGGAAGTTTTTCCGGAAGAATTGCCTGGACTACCACCTGTTCGTCAGGTAGAGTTCCAGATTGATTTAGTTCCGGGAGCAACACCAGTAGCACGAGCACCCTACCGTTTGGCTCCGTCTGAAATGCAGGAGCTATCCAACCAGCTGCAGGAGTTGTTAGATAGAGGTTTCATTCGATCAAGCTCTTCACCTTGGGGAGCTCCGGTCCTATTCGTCAAAAAGAAGGACAGATCTTTACGGATGTGTATTGATTACTGAGAGTTGAATAAACTTACGGTAAAGAACCGATACCCGTTACCGAGGATTGACGACTTGTTCGACCAATTACAAGGGTCGAGTGTTTATTCAAAGATTGATTTGAGATCGGGTTATCATCAATTACGATTAAGGGAAGAAGATATTCCTAAAACGGCGTTCAGGATGAGATACGGTCATTACGAATTCCAGGTGATGCCATTTGGGTTGACCAATGCACCAGCTGTGTTTATGGATCTCATGAACAGAGTGTGCAAACCTTATCTGGACAAATTTGTAATAGTGTTCATTGACGATATTCTCATTTACTCCCGCAATAAAGAAGAGCATGGGGAGCATTTGAGAATTATTTTGGAACTACTCAAGAAAGAACAACTGTACGCCAAGTTCTCCAAGTGTGATTTTTGGATTCGCACTGTACAGTTTCTTGGGCACGTGATCGATAAACATGGAATTCACGTAGATCCTTCCAAAATCGAAGCAATCAAAAATTGGCCAACACCTACCACACCTACGGAGGTACGTCAATTTTTAGGACTTGCTGGATATTACCGGAGATTCATAGAAGGATTTTCAAAGATTGCCAAATCTTTGACTGAACTAACCCAAAAGAACAAGAAGTACATCCGGGAAAAGATCGGAGGAAGCATTTCAACTACTAAAGCAAAAGCTTTGCGAAGCTCCAATTCTAGCACTACCTGAAGGGAGTAGCGATTTCGTTGTTTACTGCGACGCATCACATCAAGGTCCGGAGCCGTATTAATGCAAAGAGAGAAAGTCATTGCTTATGCATCTCGACAGCTCAAACCGCATGAGAAGAATTACACAACACATGATCCGGAATTGGGAGCAAGTATTTGCTCTTAAAATATGGAGGCATTATTTGTACGGCACAAAATGTATTGTGTTCATTGATCACAAGAGTCTTCAGCATATTCTTGATCAGAAAGAATTGAACATGAGGCAACGACGTTGGTTAGAGTTGCTAAGTGACTATGATTGTGAAATTCGTTACCATCCTGGAAAAGCAAATGTCGTAGCAGATGCTTTGAGCAGGAAAGAACAGATTAAGCCTCTTCGAGTCAGAGCCTTAGTCATGACCATTAATCTGAATTTACCGTCTCAGATTCTCCAGGCGCAGTCTGAGGCAATGAAAGAAGAGAATATTCAGGCTGAAAATTTATGAAGTATGGACAAGATGTTTGAAAGTCGTTCCGATGGAACTCGTTGCATAAAGAACATAAGTTAGGTTCCACATTATGGTGATTTACGAAATGTGATTATGCATGAGTTACACAAATCGATGTACTCCATTCACCCGGGGTCTGAGAAGATGTATCAGGACCTTAAAAAGTATTACTGGTGGCCGAACATGAAGGCTGACATTGCTGAATATGTTAGTAAATGTTTGACATGTTCACGAGTTAAGGGGGAACATCAAAAGCCGTCTGGCTTGTTGATTCAACCAGAGATTCCTGTGTGGAAGTGGGAGAGAATAACAATGGATTTTATCACTAAGTTGCCTAAGACGTCAAGTGGGTATGATACAATTTGGGTCATCGTCGATCGTCTCACGAAATCAGCTCACTTCTTGCCAATCAAGGAGACTGATGAGATGGAAACTCTCGCAAAGTTGTATCTGAAGGAGATAGTTTCACGACACGGAGTGCCAATTTCCATTATCTCGGATCGTGACGCTCGTTTCACATCCTGATTTTGGCAATCACTCCAAAAGGCTTTAGGTACTAAATTAGATATGAGTACTGCTTACCACCCCCAAACCGACGGACAAAGCGAAAGAACCATTCAAACGTTGGAAGATATGCTTAGGGCGTGTGTAATAGATTTTGGTAAAGGGTGGGATAGACACTTGCCTTTGGCAGAATTCTCATATAACAACAGCTATCATGCCAGCATCAAGGCAAGACCGCTCGAAGCACTTTATGGGCGAAAGTGCCGATCACCCGTGTGTTGGGCCGAGGTAGGAGAAGCTCAACTCACAGGTCCCGAAATCATCCAGAAACCACGATAAGATAGTACAAATTCGCAACACCTACAAGCGCACAAGATAGGCAAAAGAGTTACGGCGACGTAAGGCGAAAGCCTATGGAATTTGAAGTTGGAGATAGGGTTATGCTAAAAATATCACCATGGAAAGGTACGGTTAGGTTCGGAAACGGGAAAATTAAATCCTAGATACATAGCACCATTCAAGATTCCGGAAAGAATAGGTCCGTAGCCTATAAATTCGAGCTTCCTATAGAACTCAGTAACATACACCCTACTTTCCACGTTTCCAACCTAAAGAAGTGTTTGTCGGATGAAACACTTGTTATTCCGATGAAAGAACTCCAGCTCAACGACAAGCTCAATTTTGTGGAAGAACCTGTGGAGATAATGGATAGGGAGGTTAAGCAATTAAAACGCCAATTCCTATCATTAAGGTTAGATGGAATTCTAAGGTAGGACCAGAATTTACTTGGGAACGGGAAGATCAATTCCGTAAGAAGTACCCACACCTATTCTTCAACACCGCAACCAACACAGAGTGAATCTCGAGGACGAGATTCCATTTAAGGAAGGGAGACTGTAACCACCGGTAAAAATCCATCTTTATACTAATAGTAATTCATTTTTCTACGTACATTTTTTTTCCTACAACTAGATAATAAGCCACACTCACAAACTGCTCACTCTCATAGCTAATGCCTTTGTTATAACACTCTTAAGTGACAATGGAAGTCTCACAACAATGTCATACTTGAAACTTCCCGACATGGTCACCTCTGTCAGTTGTGTCCTCACACAAGATACGGAATGTTTGGTATAAAGTATCCTTATATCATTAACGTCATTTTCCAATAAAATGTCACTAAGTAAATTAGGGTTTTCTTACCGTATTGAATTATAACAATTTCGATACTACATCATAAACCCTAATGTACAAACCATTAAACTTAATGTACAAGTTTAAGGCATAAAACCCTAACTCTAGGGTATTTTCCGGTTAAAACCCTAATTTGTAAATCTTATGATTTTATGTAAATAAAATCACAAACAAAAAAATTAAAGATATATATGAAACTTTTACAAATTACTAAGGTACAAGTTTATTAAACCAATGTACAAGTCATTGATGCATAAAAGTATGCATTTAATATAAAATTTATTATAAACCTTAGTGTACTTAATTTTAAGCACATTGTACAAACCTTTCAAGCACAAGTCTTAAAAGTATATTTTATTTTTAGTAAGTACAATAAAACAATGCAAATGTACAAACAATAATGCACCAAAACTTAAGACTTTATTATTATTTATGTACATGTAACTTATTTAACCAAGTATTTGTCTAAAGAAGTTAGCAACCTAACTAGGTACTTATACCATTTACACAATAGGTACAACAATACAAGCCCTAAGTACTACCCTTTATGCCTAACCCCCCCCCCCCCTTTTCCATAGTTAAAAATAAACTAGAAGGTTACCACTTAGTTACTTAGGTAATACATGTAAAAACCATAACCACAACTAATTACATGCATATTAAAGTTACACATCATGAAGTTTTACCATGGTCAAATATGGTGGGTAAAACTCTTGGCTAGAGTTTTACCACACCAAGTCATGCTCCCTTGAAACCACATGCATCTTCCATTTGGATAGCTACACATCACCTTGTCTCCTCTCTTGCAAGACAAGGTGACTTAGCATGGGAATTCATGCACCTCCCACCTATGTATATATGTACGCCCCACACTCCTCTCCCTTGAGTCCCATTCATCACACACACCATACCATACTCTCACACATCACACGCACCATAAATATTTCCAATACTCACAAGCATTCTAAAATTTTTACCTTAAGAAGTGTAAAGAAAAGTTAACTTGGAGCTTAGAAGGTATGGAACTACTTTGAAGACCAATAGCAGCTTTTAGGCACTTTTCTTGGTTTAGGCAACTCACAATCTGTAAGTGTTCCAACTCTTTTTCTTTAACCATTATTTACACATTCACTAGCACTCATTTAGAGTAATAAATTTATAAAGTTATTGTAAACTTACTGATAAAAACGTATATACATAAAGACCTTTTCATTTTGTGGTATTGGTTAGGGTAAACACTATAAGAATTAATCATTAAGGAGGTTACATGATCAGTAGTAAAACCTCAAACCTAAGACCTAGACTTCGCCAAGTTTAAAACATTTTTCTTTCTTTTCTGCTTCTGGTCATGGCGCCAAAAACAGGCCTTACCCCCCAACTTGCCCCTCATTTATCTACTTCATGTTAGAGACATTAGGGTCAAGCAAGGTACCATTGTAAACACCACCTGGGATACTACAAAACGCCCCCATACCGTAAAAACAGCCCATCATTTTGGTCAAAAGTCATAAACAACAAAAAGCACATAACCCCCTACTTTGGAAAATCATTGTGACCAAACCGTAAGAGCTTAAGACCTCTAGTTTGAACCATTAAAAAGACCACCGGACAAACTCTTGAAAGGAACAAGAAAGTAGTAAAAACCTTTTAAGGCCTCGCTTTTATTCACCCGTACTTTTATCCATTTAGGCCAAAAACTAGTAAAAATTTCTTATAAAATTCCAAGCATAAAGTTGTAATTTTTGTAAGATAAAGTTTTTCTTGGACTAAAAGTGTAATTTCTGTAAAGTTAACTATATAAGGGCTAATTTTGTCAATAACCCATAGTTGAGGGTTTAAAGTGTCATTTTTGAAAGTACTAGGAGAAAAACTGTAAATATTTGAAATTTTAAATTATAACATTTTGGAAACATAAAATATTTAACAAATTTGGTTTTGATAAAAACTTATTAACAATCATTCGAACCATAAGAATAAGTATGACAAGTATAATTAAATTTTGAAGAGACTTCATGTTATCTAATTATCTATAGAACATTTCCGTCGCATAAACTTGAATACAAATACTAAATACAAGATATACCAATTCAGGTCGAGAGTCGGAGCAGTTTGTTCATTTTATCTAATTTGTTTTCCATCCAGACTACGATAACACCGAGGTGAGTTCATAGTCCCACTCTTACTTATTTGTTTTCAAAACTTGTGGGGAGATACATGCTACAAAAACTTAACACAAGTATTTTTCAGATGCTATCCTGATCGATATTGCCTAAGTACCTACTGGCGCTAAAAGCCCCTCATATCATGGACCATTAATCACTTGCGAGTGAACGCGAATATAGTGAATAGATCTATTGGCAGTTGACGCCCATTTGTGTTAGCCGGATAGGTAACCAAATGCACTTTATTTGAGAATACTAGGAGAATGGCAAACTCCTACGAAGGGCATTGTTGCTCACATCATCACCATGATGTTTGTAACTTACGTCATTATTATGACGCGTTCGTATTAAGGTTTGCGTGTCATGAGACTTAGGGCAATATATTGTACTGCAATATTACTGATTTTACTACTGCTTATCTTGTGTTCAACTGATTATTATTCAAACACTATAGATTCACTCAACCTTTGTGTTGACTTTTTAGCATGTTTTATCTCAGGAAACTAGAGCACGAACTGGCACGGAGTGGCAATGGACTTCTTATAAAAAGGGCGTCCATTTTTGTTATCATTCACAAGAATAAAACCATGTATTTCCGTATTTCCTTTGGGACCTCTATTTTGTAAAACTCTGATTTAAATAAATGAATGATAACTGTTTTATCTAAAATGTCTCTTTTGAGCCGTTTATCTATTATTATGACTGTGCTCCATGAAGTAATACCCCAACCTTAATTCCGCTGCGTATACCGAATTTGGGGGTGTTACATATGTATTAAGTGGAATGATTTAACGGCTGTTAACAAGGTCCGTTAGAAGGAAGGACGAACGGTAGATAACGTTTCGCATTTAAGGACGGATGGTGCAATTTTTTTGGTCAAAGGACGAAACTTGTCGGTCAGCGCAAACCACAAGGACGAACGGTGTAGTTTAGGGGTGTGCACGGTCGGAGAACCGGACCGGACCGGCCAAGACCGGACCGGACCGAAAACCGAGTTCGGCGAAAAGCCAAGACCGAGACCGGACCGAATGTGGTCGGTCCGGTCTCGGTCCTTGTCGGTCCGGTCGGTCCTTCGGTCGGTCCGGTCCAACTAGGCCAAATTCGTCGGTTTTGGTCCGGACCGGACCGAGGACCAATTTGCCAAAAAGCCGAGACCGCGGACTGGACCGAATGTGGTCGGTCCGGTCTCGGTCCGTGTCGGTCCGGTCGGTCCTTCGGTCGGTCCGGTCCGGCCGGTCCGTTTGCTCACCCTTAGTGTAGTTTACTCTAAATTATTTAACATCTCTTTCACCAAAACTGTTGCATATATTTATATAATTTGATTTCATGCGTTTTTTAATATCTAAATTGTATAATGCAATTTATATTGTTTATCTATTACTGTCTATATCATTCAAATATTTATAATCATTTTGACCTATTATCGGAAAAGCATTACAATATTGAACTCAGTTTATTCAAAATATAAAGATTTTTTTTATTGGTATACTTTTTTATAAAAAAATTGCTAAACATTTATTAAATATTTGATAAATAAAATTTGTTGTATAATAAAACTTGTAAAACATAAAAGTCTAAGGTAGTTTTCTTAATATATTACATAGTTTAAGGGTGTGTTATGATAGTTTTTACTTAAATACAATCATGCACATATATAAATGAAAAGAAATAAAGTTTAGAGTAGTTTCTGTAAATTGTTAAATACTTTAAGGGTGTGTTTTAAATTTATGTTTATTCTAAGAAAAAAATATATTAAACTGCAACATTTTTTATAAAAGGCTACTTTAATCTAAAGTAATGCAATATTAGACTTATTTTGTTTGTAGTTTAAAGAATTTTTAATCACTGCAAGAATCGCTGAGCATGTGTTAGATAGTTGATAAATAAAATTATAAAAAACTATCAACAGCTAAAAATATTAGACAATTTTTGTAACTTTTCTCATAGTTTATGGGAACATTTGAAAATTTTTTACTCGAAATTGCGTCGGGGCTTCACCAGTTGAGTTCAATATAGACCCTTATTCTTTATAGACCCAATGAACCAATTATAACATTTATTTTTTCATCAAAGTAAAACAAAAAATCACTTTACCTTCTTTTCGAAAATAAAATATCTTGCAAATGGTAATCATTAAGCAACAAAAAATACATACATCATCGCGTTAATTTTTTTATTTTATTTTCTAGTAGATGGGTATTTTGATATATACTTTCGACAAACTTTTTTTTTTGAGTTTTGTTTTATTGTTAAAATTTGCGTCTGAAAAAATCACATTTGATTTGTATGTTAAAAATCACGTGTTATTTCACCAATCACATGTGATTTCATAAAAAAACATGTGATTTTAAAATTACAAATTATGTGTGAATTTTTAGACGCAAATTTCAACAACGACAAAAAATCAAAAAAAAAAAAAAATCATCGAAAAGTATATAGAAGTGCCTCTCTATAGAAAGATGTCTTAATTATTGTCGTGATGCACTACAAAAAATTTGTTCATCCACACTAAATTTCCACACTTTTTAAAAGTGTGTAAAATTTTATCGGTTTATTAACACTTAATTATGTGTAAAAATTATATACATTAATAAGTGTGAAAAAAATTATAAATTCCACACTTATAGTTGTATCAAATTAAAGTTCACACTTTTAAGTGTGAAGAATTATAAGATTTTCCACACTTCTAAGTATGAGGTTATTTGTAACACCCAAATTCTCCACATTTTGAAAAAGTGTGGATAATCTTTGGGTCCCCACACTTTGAGGAAGTGTGGAGAATTTGAGTCCACACCGTGTGGATATTTCTTAGATTTCTCCACACTTAAAAGTGTGAACTTTTTTTTGACACAACTAAAAGGGTGGAAATTTTATTGTTTTACATTTTTTTCCCACATTTATTAATGTAATCAATTTTTATACATTACTAAGCGTTAGTAAATTAACAAAATTTTACACACTTTTAGAAATGTGGAGAAAAAAAGTGTGTAGATTAAACTAATTTTTTGTAGTGATGGTATGATTATTTTTGCGTAACGATTAACGGTTTATAAGATATTTAATTTAAATAAAAATAAAAAAAGATGTCTTAGTTATCGTCGTGATGATATGATTATTTTTGCGTAATGATTAACGGTTTATAAGATATTATTTAATTAAAAAAAATGAAAAATGTGTTTTTTTGCTTTGATAAAAAATAAATGGTCAAAATTTCATTGAATCTATAAAGAATTTAGGGTCTATATTAAACTTTTCTCTCGATTAAATATATTTATTATATGTATAATATAATTACATTAACTTAAAAACATTGAACGCCAAGTGATTCTCAAACGAAAACAAACACAAAAAACAAAGAGTTTATATGTTAAACAAATATAAGGCTACTGACTGCAATACGACACGGTGAGCACGGACGACCATATCAAATCAGTTTTTTCTCTCCGACGATCTGACGATTAAGAAGTTACCATAGTAGCGATCAAGTTAAGGGTAAATTTTTTTTATTTTTTTTAGCCAAACGGTACAATTATTTGAAAATTGTGTGTGTAAAACTCGGTCGTAAATCCAAACTAGTTCCTCAAATTTTTGTCCAACGACCGATCACGAAATACTTGTCACGTTGGGACGACCGATCAAGGCCATTCGGTCGATCGAGTGGGAAACCGATCCACTGTCACCAGCGAGTCCGAGCAAAGACAACATTACTAGATAAATACAAAATTGGTAATGGATTAAACATGTAAGTTTTAAGATAATAAATAAAAGGGCCACATGTGAATCAATAATCAGTTATGGTTAGCCACTTCAACCTCAATACTTTTTTTCATCTTCTCATTAACAAAACTAGTATGGTACCCTCGCGTTGCAGGGGCGGGTACTCTCGCGTTGTAGCGGCGGGTACACTGAAATAAAAATTTTCAATGAATAATGTATTTTAGTTTGTTATATTATTTTTAACAATAAATTTACGGATATCAAGAATTTCGTATAGTCCGTGCCCGTTCGGGCTCAAACCAGTTGGCCCGTGTCGGCTCGGGCTTGAGCCCGTTTAGTCTGCGCCCGTTCGGGCTCAAGCCTATTGGCCGTTGGATTCGGGCTTGAATATTTGTATAATGTGTTTTATTATTTGTAGTAAATTTAATGCATGAATTCGGTTTAATTTGGTTGTAGAATACGCTTGATAATTTGTATTTCTTATGTAAGAGGTGTTTTAATAAATGTATTAATTGTATTTATTGTATTTATTGACCAGTTAAATAATTGACTACATTAAATAGCATTAATGTGGTGTTTTATTGTACACTATGCTTCTTGTCTAGTACGTCTGAAAATTATGTGCATTAAAGTGTTGTACACTATATTTATTTTCTTGTAAGTATTAGTCATTATAGTCATTAATAACATTAACCACTTTAATAACATTAATTTTGTAAGTGTGAAAATTACATCATTCTTATTTTGTTGTACACTATGCTTAAGCTATTGTACATTGTGCTTAAATCGTTTGTAATTTTTTGTGAATGAGTGTTTTTAATAGCATTAATATTGTTTGATAGAATTTTGGTCTTAAAATGACATCACGCTTTACTTTGTTGTACAATATGTTTACTTTATTGTAATTCTGAAAATTGGATGCATTACAGTATTGTAAACCATGCTTAATTTCTTGTACGTTTTAAAATTAAGAGTGAGATGACTTCGTGAATTATAAGTAATATAGATAAACATATACATGGTCATTTTTAATAACATACGGAGTAACTATTATGACACGTTCTATCCATGATATAAATGATTATGGGTAAAATAAATGACCAGGAAGCACAGGTTGTTCAACAATAAGTACACATGCTTTAAGCGTATACGATATCAAGTTTATAGGAGGGCAATACAACAAAGTAGTCATGTATTCCAAGTAAATTTACAAAAATCATTAGACATGACATGTTCTTGAAGAAGGGATTCCACAAATCTTGTACAATCGTATGATGTACTCTACACTAGTTCTACATACACAAGCATCCATTTGTTTGCACATGTACATAATCTCAATGCAAGTAATGATTTTCATTTGAGTTATTATGTTTCAATCACTTGTTACTCACGAATTTAGATTTTATTGAATAATTGAATCGGATACTCGTCACGTACGTAAATGTGTTGGGTTAATTATGAACAGTCTTTGAGAGATTTAAATATAAAATTGTTGAAGTTACGCATCGTTTGAAATGTTGTAATCAACGTGGGAATAAAAATGATCATTACGACAAAATAAAAAAATCTTATTTGTTTACAATTATAATACATGATAATTCGTTAATTATAAAGAATGACGTATTACACCAAAACCTATTATTTTGATTCCTTAAAGGTCGTTTTTTTTTTTTTTTTTTTTTTTTTCATCTTGTAATGAAATTAAAATTAAATAAAAGTCTATCATTAACTAACCACATTAAATAAAGTTTCTATCATCAGTAAGGTATTTTTAGTCTTTTTCTTATTGATTTCATTATGTCCTGTTATACCAATCACAATCGAGCATAATAACGGTAATGAATTACATTACATCATTTATTTTTTATTACGTCATTTATTCCACTTATTTGCCCCTTAGTGCTAACTAAAATGATGTCAGTGAGAATTAATCTTAGTTCCGCCAAACACTTGTAAAAGGTCGAAGATCAGTTAAACATATTCTCTGGCTCATCGATGAGGTATTAGTGAGCAGAGTACTTATATAAAAAGATCAAATATAAATAAAACTTCTTATTGACTAAACATGTTCTCTCTTATCTCTTAACATCACAAGATATTCTATAATTCAATATATGTTTAACACTTTAACCTTTAGGCGGGACTTTTTCAAGTTGGAATTGCAAGATAGTACGTTGTAGTGAAGTGCAAATTATAAAGATATTACATTTATCGTGTATTATTCCCATTACATTTGTGGCCCGTTTGTTGTTGAACCGGCCCATACCCGATGTTATTTGTCACAATTCTTAATTTCCGGTCATTTTGCAAACTTTAAAAAATTTTACTATTCATCTCAAGAATATACTATTCATCGGTTACTATTTATCATTTTACTATTCATCGTTTTTGAAGTCGATTTGATATCTTGAGAGATTATTTCAAAATTTTACTATTCACAAAACACTATTCATTCCGGAGAAAAATTTATATTCACGATTATTATTCATCGTTTTTGTAAACTAGGTTTACGAGTATCAAATTCGCGTAACTGTAAGGGTTTAGCCGCTGTATTCATGGAACATCATTGAGAACATTTCATATAGACTAGAGTTAGTCTGTACATCATCAGTAACATCATTTCATATTAGTTCATGCATGGGTTTGCATATTTCATTAACGTATATTTTTCTATTAAATAAACGCTATCGCACGAACATTTATTTTGAATAATTGATCCGATACTTCCCACAATTGTCCCGATATATTTTTATACTCATTTTAAGACTATAAAAATTATATTATTAGTTTACCCGATGTTTTGAAATTATTTTGTATATATATTATTATATATACATATACTTACGACGGTTTTCGTAAATTCTATTCGATAATTATTTATTCACTCAATACTTGCGAGAAATGCATTTTTATAATTTTTATGACTTCGATATATTTTATTTTATTCCGTTAAAATCAATTTCTAGCTAACGCTACACTTAATAACTAATTATATGTACCAAATATACATTATACATAACCTAAAATACATTCAATTATCAAAAGTATACAAAATTCTTTTCCCTTATCCCATTGCCGACCAACCCCCCCTTGTCATCCATTTTTATGAAATATCTTGACAAAAGAATACACCTACTCATTTTATGTCTAGATATTTGCATATTACAAGAGTTCTACAAAAATAAAACACCTACAAAAACATACTAAAAGCTGAAGACTAGAGAAAACTCTTCCATTTTTGTTGTGATGATCGACCAAGCAAGAAACTAAGAAGAAACCATATATTTTTCAAGATCCTAGTGTTTAACAAGTTCATTTAGTAATCTATTTCAAGGCTTTCAAATAAAAACCTAAAGATTAATTAAGTTTCTAGTTCCAAAAACTCTTCAATCGCTCAAGTAAGTGTTCTAAATAATTTTCCTAATCTTTCATACTATTACTTATTATTTTTATTACTTATTATTAGTTTAAACTATCCTATAATTATTCCCATGAAACCTATCATTTTTGATGATGTTTAAAAAACCATGACACCCTAAGAAGGTGTATGGTAGGTTTAGAATAGCTTTGGTGTTGATTGGAAGGGTTTAGAACAAGTATTACACTAGAAAAATCATTTTCGACAACATATAATTAAGGGCAGTTCATTTTTGTAAAATCTGGAAATTTCAACAGGTCATGGATTATTTTGGTTTATATTTTCAGAAAATAGACTTTAAAACGAAACCGTGGTCGCTTGAACGGGTTTAAACGGATTTATAACGAAGAAGTTACGCTATTTTCAAGTTTAACGACGAAAACTAATTTTAGGAAAAATACAAGCTGTCAAGGGTTATTTAAGGGGCAAAATTGAGTTTTAAGAATTATCTATCTAAATGAGTCGATTTATCAAAAATATATTAGTATACATTAACACGAAACTAAGGATATATAGATCGTAGAAAACGAGCTTATAATGACCGAGATACAAGCATTTGAAAACCGACGTTCACAACTTATTTCCATCAGCTTTTACTAAAATATTTGTAAGTGTTGAAACTGTCTTTTCGGGTACCCATGTTTGGAGCCGTTTTTCTTAACGATCGAGTTGGTTTTGGTAAAATAGTATCTCTGAGTAAAAGTTAGATCACCCAGCCTATTTTTCAAAATGACCAGCCATTCCTCAAACGGAGTTCTAACAAGTAAAATAAGACCACTCAAAATTTCCCGAAAACTACCCATAAACTACATTTTTAGCTCGACTACCCCACTTCACCATTATTTTTCTTTATGATCGGAACTCGTATGAATAAAAGTTCAGTGTTATGACTTTTAGATAATGTTACAAGCTTTCTAAAATCATTGAGTTTGTTTCCTAACATTCGATATTCACTATTTTACGACTAGCTTTGCGAAGCTACTTAGTCATTTTCATGAGTTGTCAAAGTATAATATTTTACGACGAAAAACTATAAATTCTTGTTCTATTTCTAAACGACTATCGTGGGATGTTGTTCCAACATATATAAGCATAAAGTATTTTATAACTTGACAAGACGTTATAAACCTATATTTCGACGATACACTTCATTTTCAAAAATGTACAAGGGGTATAGATATCATATGAGTTTGCATGCACGACATTGTTTCATGACTTACATTAGAACATATCATTCATATTAGGTTGCAGATAGAGATTGTACCTCATTTCAGTGTATCCACTTTTGTCATCATAATCATTGCATCAAGTGAGTTCGTAGCCCCACTTTTACTCGTTTAATCATTTTACAAACTTTTTGGAGGAGATACATGCTCAACTATTTTAATTTCAATTTCGATTATTTGCAACTATATGTTGAATCTAGACTTAAACTATATTGTTTGAACTATCATGAACTTGTTAATCTTTTGTTTTACTCTTTATGCTCGTAAGTAGATTATGCCCGAACTAAATTGATTACTATGTTATGAACACTATTATTTGAACCACTTTCCTTGATTTTGAACCATTCGACATATATATTTGAACTCTTTTAAATTGATTTGGACCTTCTCACATATATTTGAACACTTTGAACTTGAGTTGAACCTTTTGACATATAGTTGAACTCTTTTAACTTGTAAAGGACCCTTTTGGTATATTTTGAACTTGTTTGACTTGATTTTGAACCCCTTGACTATTTTGAACCTTTTGATATATTTGAGCTCTTTGACTGTTTTGAACTTTTGCACTCGACTTAAATTCTTGAACTTAATTATGAACTTTTGAATGGAACACTTGAACTTAATTCTGAACTTATGACCTGTTTTGAACTTAATGAACCGTACTCACTTTATATTACGTCTCCCCATGTTACGGAGCGTTATCGACTTAAAGTCTCCCATGTTCGGAGCGTTCTTAATTGTATATAATAGTTGTATGATGTACTGTTCGTACATTCGCATTGTTAGTCTCCTACCAGTAGGTAGTATGGATAGCGCTATTAGAGGTCGGCCAACCTCTCGTTCACTAAGTTACAGGACGCATATTATTTATTCTAGGGGCTTTGCCTGGCATACATTATTATATACGTGGTGCTATACTGTGAACTATTATGACAACGTATACTTGACTACTAGACATACTAGTTTTGGCAGTGGGTTGTGAACACACAGGTTGCAAGTTTTGTATGGGCGGAAGTTGGAACTGAGTGGATTTACAATGCCTTTGCTTTGTGGAATATTCTCAATGACCAAAAACTTTGCCTTTGCTGCATGAACATTCTTTAAAGGCTTTTCATGATAAACCAAACTCTATGAACTCACTCAACCATTGTGTTGACACTTTTTAGCATGTTTTATCTCAGGTATCTAAGGCATTCACTTCACGGCATGCATGTGGACTTATCATAGAGTCGCGGTGTCGACGCGTCTCACATATATTTATGCACTTAACTATCGTTTGATTGTAACAAACTCATTTTGGTACATTGGAAATCTTTTGGGACCTACGTTTTGTAAACTCTGATTATTTTAATTAATCAAACGATATTTTCAAAATGACACTTTAGGTCGCTTCGATATAACGTAACTTTGATGCTATGACAGTCATCCCTCGGTATTCCATTCCGCTGCAAACGTAATTTGGGGGTGTGGACAATTGGTATCGAGCAACGGTTATAGAGAACTAGGTTGCGTCATTGACCCTAGACTATAACTACATCATCATAGCATCTCATCATATCATTATAAGTGCATACTCATTATACATGCGGTTTTATACGCACATTATGTGGATTATTTGTTTTTATTTCACATCGATTGTCACATAGATGTCTTCAGATACCCATTCCATTATCCTTTCTTCGTACCCCAATGTGGAGAATGCCTTGTCTTTCCCTATCACAATTTTAACATCAGTTGACTCAACACCAAACATCATATGAGTCGATTAGTCCAAGCATTGCATAGTTACTCCTAAATTATACATAGCCTGATCACCTATGTCTAATTCAGGAAGAATCGTGCAATGAAGGGAGTAGTAGTCTCATATGCGTAAGCAATTTCGCAATCGAGCCAAAATTTCAAAATATTTTCTTCAAACCACTTGTTTCCAGTTTGATTTGAGTGACAGTTCTTGTTTGATGAGTTGCAAAGATCAAGCTAGAATCAAGTTGTTATTCAAACCGATTTAGCCTAATCTCATGACAGTTCTTATATGATGAGTTGTGAGATTAAGTAAAAATCGGTTACCTAAAAGTATTTTGAGGGTTTTGCTCGAGAATGGGAAAGCTTGCCTCAACAAACCTAACCATAAGAGAGCATGTCTTTAGAATGGGAAATGGTCACAATGGCACAAGAACGTACCTAGTTGGATGAGGAACCCATATACATGAGCATTGACATCATCACTTAGACTATTAACACGAGCATGAACTTTTAGAACCCTTGTCGAGGTTTGGACTATAGTTATCAATAATTGAATCACGAGGACGTGATTCCTCTAACAGGGGAAGAATGTCACAATTCTCAATTTCCGGTCATTTTGTAAACTTTAAAAACGTTTACTATTTATCTCGGGAATTTACTATTCATCGGTTACTGTTCATCATTTTACTATTTATCGTTTTTGAAGTCGATTTGATATTTTGAGAGGTTATTTCAAAATTTTACTATTCACAAAACACTATTCATTCCCGGAGAAAAATTTATATTCAAGATTATTATTCATCATTTTTGTAAACTAGGTTTACGAGTATCAAATTCGCGTAACTGTAAGGGTTTAGCCGCTTATTCTTGGAACATCATTGAGAACATTTCATATAGACTAGAGTTAGTCTGTACATCATCAGTAACATCATTTCATATTAGTTCATGCATGGGTTTGCATATTTCATTAACGTATATTTTTCTATTAAATAAACGCTATCGCACGATCATTTATTTTTAATAATTGATCCGACACTTCCCACAATTGTCCTGATATATTTTTATACTCATTTTAAGATTATAAAAATTATATTATTAGTTTACCCGATGTTTTGAAATTATTTTGTATATATATTATTATATATATACTTACGACCGTTTTCGTAAATTCTATTATATAATTATTTATTCAATCAATACTTGCGAGAAATGCATTTTTATAATTTTTATGACTTCTATATATTTTATTTTGTTCCATTAAAATCGATTTCTAGCTAACGCAACATTTAATAACTAATTATATGTATCAAATATACATTATACATAACCTAAAATACATTCAATTATCAAAACTATACAAAATTCTTTTCCCTTATCCCATTGCCGACCAAACCCCCCCTTGTCATACATTTTTATGAAATATCTTGATAAAAGAATACACATACTCATTTTATGTCTAGATATTTGCATATTACAAGAGTTCTACAAAAATAAAACACCTACAAAAACATACTAAAAGGTGAAGACTAGAGAAAACTCTTCCATTTTTGTTGTGATAATCGACCAAGCAAGAAACCAAGAAGAAACCATATATTTTTCAAGATCCTAGTGTTTAACAAGTTCATTTAGTAATCTATTTCAAGGTTTTGAAATAAAAACCTAAAGATTAATTAAGTTTCTAGTTCCAAAAACTCTTCAATCACTCAAGTAAGTGTTCTAAATAATTTTCCTAATCTTTCATACTATTACTTGATTTATTTTTATGATCTAGTAAGAAAAGCATGCAAATATACTATGATCTATACCACTTTTATATGATTTTTATTACTTATTATTAGTTTAAAGCATCTTATAATTATTTCCATGAAACCTATCATTTTTTATGAAGTTTAGAAACCCATGACACCCTAAGAAGGTGTATGGTAGGTTTAGAATAGTTTTGGTGTTGATTGGAAGGGTTTAGAACAAGTATTACACTAGAAAAATCATTTTCGACAACATATAATTAAGGGCTGTTCGTTTTTGTAAAATCTGGAAATTTCGACAGGACATGGATTATTTTGGTTTATATTTTCAGAAAATAGACTTTAAAACGAAACCGTGATCGTTTGAACGGGTTAAAACGGATTTATAACGAAGAAGTTACGCTATTTTCAAGTTTAACGACGAAAACTAATTTTCTGAAAAATACAAGCTGTCAAGGGTTATTTAAGGGGCAAAAATGAGTTTTAAGCATTATCTAAATGAGTCGATTTATTAAAAATATATTAGTATACATTAACACGAAACTAAGGATATATAGATCGTAGAAAACGAGCTTATAATGGCTGAGATACAAGCATTTGAAAACCGACGTTCACAACTTATTTCCATCAGCTTTTACTAAAATATTTCTAAGTGTTGAAACTGTCTTTTTGGGTACCCGTGTTTGGAGCCGTTTTTCTCAACGATCGAGTTGGTTTTGGTAAAATAGTATCTCTGAGTAAAAGTTAGTTCACCCAGCCTATTTTCCAAAATGACCAGCCATTCCTCAAACGGAGTTCTAACAAATAAAATACGACCACTCAAACTTTCCCGAAAACTACCCATAAACAACATTTTTAGCTCGACTACCCCACTTCACCATTATTTTTCTTTATGATCGGAACTCGTATGAATAAAAGTTCAGTGTTATGACTTTTAGATAATGTTACAAGCTTTCTAAAATCATTGAGTTTGTTTCCTAACACTCGATATTCATTATTTTACGACTAGCTTTGCGAAGCTACTTAGTCATTTTCATGAGTTGTCAAAGTATAATATTTTACGACGAAAAACTATAAATTCTTGTTCTATTTCTTAACGACTATCGTGGGATGTTGTTCCAACATATATAAGCGTAAAGTATTTTATAACTTGACAAGACGTTATAAACTTATATTTCGACGATACACTTCATTTTCAAAAATGTACAAGTGGTATGGATATCATATGAGTTTGCATGCACGACATTGTTTCATGACTTACATTAGAACATATCATTCATATTAGGTTGCAGATAGAGATTGCACCTCATTTCAGTGTATCCACTTTTGTCATCATAATCATTGCATCAGGTGAGTTCGTAGCCCTACTTTTACTCGTTTAATCATTTTACAAACTTTTTGGAGGAGATACATGCTCAACTATTTTAATTTCAATTTCGATTATTTGCAACTATATGTTGAATCTAGACTTAAACCATATTGTTTGAACTATCATGAATTTGTTAATCTTTTGTTTTACTCTTTATGCTCGTAAGTAGATTATGCCCGAACTAAATTGATTACTATGTTATGAACACTATTATTTGAACCACTTTCCTTGATTTTGAACCATTCGACATATATATTTGAACTCTTTTAAATTGATTTGGACCTTCTCACATATATTTGAGCACTTTGAACTTGAGTTGAACCTTTTGACATATAGTTGAACTCTTTTAACTTGTAAAGGACCCTTTTGGTATATTTTGAACTTGTTTGACTTGATTTTGAACCCCTTGACTATTTTGAACCTTTTGATATATTTGAGCTCTTTGACTGTTTTGAACTCGACTTAAATTCTTGAACTTAATTACGAACTTTTGAATGAACACTTGAACTTAATTTTGAACTTATGACCTGTTTTGAACTTAATGAACCGTACTCACTTTATATTACGTCTCCCCATGTTACGGAGCGTTATCGACATAAAGTCTCCCCATGTTCGGAGGCGTTATCGACTTAAAGTCTCCCATTTTCGGGCGTTCTTAATTGTATATAATAGTTGTATGATGTACTGTTTGTACATTCGCATTGTTAGTCTCCTACCAGTAGGTAGTATGGATAGCGCTATTAGAGGTTGGCCAACCTCTCGTTCACTATGTTACGGGACGCATACTATTTATTCTAGTGGCTTTGCGGCATACATTATTATATATGGTGCTATACTGTGAACTATTATGACAACGTATACTTGACTACTAGACATACTAATTTTGGAAGTGGGTTGTGAACACACAGGTTGCAAGTTTTGTATGGTAGGAACTTGGAACGGAGTGGATTTACAATGCCTTTGCTTTGTGGACTATTCTCAATGACCAAAACTTTGCCTTTCTTTGCATGAACGTTCTTTAAAGGCTTTTCATGATAAACCAAACTCTATGAACTCACTCAACCATTGTGTTGACACTTTTTAGCATGTTTTATCTCAGGTATCTAAGGCATTCACTTCACGGCATGCATGTGGACTTATCATAGAGTCGCGGTGTCGACGCGTCTCACATATATTTATGCACTTAACTATCGTTTGATTGTAACAAACTCATTTTGGTACATTGGAAATCTTTTGGGACCTATGTTTTGTAAACTCTGATTATTTTACTTAATCAAGCGATATTTTCAAAAGCGACACTTTAGGTCGTTTGATATAACTGTAACTTTGATGCTATGCAGTCATCCCCAGGTATTCCATTCATTTGCAAAGCAGGTAATTTGGGGGTGTGCAGATTGGTATCGAGCAACGGTTATAGAGAACTAGGTTGCGTCATTGACCCTAGACTATAACTACATCATCATAGCATCTCATCATATCATTATAAGTGCATACTCATTATACATGCGGTTTTATACGCACATTATGTGGATTATTTGTTTCTATTTCACATCGATTGTCACATAGATGTCTTGGATACCCATTCCATTATCTTTTCTTCATACCCCAATGTGGAGAATGCCTTGTCTTTCCCTATCACAATTTTAACATCAGTTGACTCAACACCAAACATCATATGAGTCGATTAGTCCAAGCATTGCATAGTTACTTCTAAATTATACATAGCACGATCATTATGTCTAATTGGGAAGAATCATGCAATGAAGGGAGTAGTAGTTTCATATCGTGTAAGCAATTCAGTAATCGAGCCAAATTTTCAAAATATTTTCTTCAACCACTTGTTTCCGGTTTGATCTGAGTGCGATTCTTGTTTGATGAGTTGCAAAGATCAAGCTAGAATCAAGTTGTTATTCAAACCGATTTAGCCTAATCTCATGACAGTTCTTATTTAATGAGTTGTGAGATTAAGTAAAAATCGGTTACCTAAAAGTATTTTGAGGGTTTTGCTCGAGAATGGGAAAGCTTGCTTCAACAAACCTAACCATAATAGAGCATGTCTTTAGAATGGGAAATGGTAACGATGGCACAAGAACGTACCTAGTTGGATGAGGAACCCATATACATGAGCATTGACATCATCACTTAGACTATTCACACGAGCATGAACGTTTAGAACCCTTGTCGAGATTCGGACTATAGTTATCAATAATTGAATCACGAGGACGTGATTCCTCTAACAGGGGAAGAATGTCACAATTCTCAATTTCCGGTCATTTTGCAAACTTTAAAAAAGTTTACTATTATCTCGGGAATTTACTATTCATCAGTTACTATTCATTATTTTACTATTCATCATTTTTGAAGTCGATTTGATATTTTGAGAGGTTATTTCGAAATTTTACTATTCACAAAACACTATTCATTCTCGGAGAAAAATTTATATTCACGATTATTATTCATCATTTTTGTAAACTAGGTTTACGAGTATCAAATTCGCGTAACTGTAAGGGTTTAGCCGCTTATTCATGGAACATCATTGAGAACATTTCATATAGACTAGAGTTAGTCTTTACATCATCAGTAACATCATTTCATATTAGTTCATGCATGGGTTTGCATATTTCATTAACGTATATTTTTCTATTAAATAAACGCTATCGCACGATCATTTATTTTATAAAATTGATCCGACACTTCCCACATTGTCGATATATTTTTATACTCATTTTAAGACTATAAAAATTATATTATTAGTTTACCCGATGTTTTGAAATTATTTTGTATATATATTATTATATATATATACTTACGACGGTTTTCGTAAATTCTCTTCGATAATTATTTATTCACTCAATACTTGCGAGAAACGCATTTTTATAATTTTTATGACTTCTATATATTTTATTTTGTTCAATTAAAATCGATTTCTAGCTAACGCTACATTTAATAACTAATTATATGTACCAAATATACATTATACATAACCTAAAATACATTCAATTATCAAAAGTATACAAAATTCTTTTCCCTTATCCCATTGCCGACCAAACCCCCCCTTGTCATCCATTTTTATGAAATATCTTGACAAAAGAATACACCTACTCATTTTACGTCTAGATATTTGCACATTACAAGAGTTCTTGAAAAATAAAACACCTACAAAAACATACTAAAAGGTGAAGACTAGAGAAAACTCTTCCATTTTTGTTGTGATGATCGACCAAGCAAGAAACCAAGAAGAAACCATATATTTTTCAAGATCCTAGTGTTTAACATGTTCATTTAGTAATCTATTTCAAGGCTTTGAAATAAAAACCTAAAGATTAATTAAGTTTCTAGTTCCAAAAACTCTTCAATCACTCAAGTAAGTGTTCTAAATAATTTTCCTAATCTTTCATACTATTACTTGATTTATTTTTATGATCTAGTAAGAAAAAAATGCAAATATACTATGATCCATACCACTTTTATATGATTTTTATTACTTATTATTAGTTTAAACTATCCTATAATTATTCTCATGAAACCTATCATTTTTGATGATGTTTAAAAACCCATGACACCCTAAGAAGGTGTATGGTAGGTTTAGAATAGTTTTGGTGTTGATTGGAAGGGTTTAGAGCAAGTATTACACTAGAAAAATCATTTTCAACGACATATAATTAAGGGCTGTTTATTTTTGTAAAATCTGGAAATTTCGACAGGTCATGGATTATTTTGGTTTATATTTTCAGAAAATATACTTTAAAAATAAACCGTGGTCGCTTGAACGGGTTAAAACGGATTTATAACGAAGAAGTTACGCTATTTTCAAGTTTAACGACGAAAACTAATTTTCGGAAAAATACAAGCTGTCAAGGGTTATTTAAGGGGAAAAAATGAGTTTTAAGCATTATCTAAATGAGTCGATTTATCAAAAATATATTAGTATACATTAACACGAAACTAAGGATATATAGATCGTAGAGAACGAGCTTATAATGACCGAGATACAAGCATTTGAAAACCGACGTTCACAACTTATTTCCATCAGCTATTACTAAAATATTTCTAAGTGTTGAAACTGTCTTTTCGGGTACCCATGTTTGGAGCCGTTTTTCTCAACGATCGAGTTGGTTTTGGTAAAATAGTATCTCTGAGTAAAAGTTAGTTCACCCGGCCTATTTTCCAAAATGACCGACCATTCCTCAAACGGAGTTCTAACAAATAAAATCGACCACTCAAATTTCGAAAACTACCCATAAACTACATTTTTAGCTTAACTACCTCACTTCACCATTATTTTTCTTTATGATGAACTTCGTATGAATAAAAGTTTAGTGTTATGACTTTTAGATAATGTTACAAGCTTTCTAAAATCATTGAGTTTGTTTCCTAACACTCGATATTCATTATTTTACGACTAGCTTTGCTAAGCTACTTAGTCATTTTCATGAGTTGTCAAAGTATAATATTTTATGACGAAAAACTATAAATTCTTGTTCTATTTCTTAACGACTATCGTGGGATGTTGTTCCAACATATATAAGCGTAAAGTATTTTATAACTTGGCAAGATGTCATAAACGTATATTTCGACGATACACTTCATTTTCAAAAATGTACAAGTGGTATGGATATCATATGAGTTTGCATGCGACATTGTTTATGACTTACATTAGAACATATCATTCATATTAGGTTGCAGATAGAGATTGCACCTCATTTCATTGTATCCACTTTTGTCTTCATAATCATTGCATCGGTGAGTTCGTAGCCACTTTTACTTCGTTTAATCATTTTACAAACTTTTTGGAGGAGATACATGCTCAACTATTTTAATTTCAATTTCGATTATTTGCAACTATATGTTGAATCTAGACTTAAACTATATTGTTTGAACTATCATGAATTTGTTAATCTTTTGTTTTACTCTTTATGCTTGTAAGTAGATTATGCCCGAACTAAATTGATTACTATGTTATGAACACTATTATTTGAACCACTTTTCTTGATTTTGAACCATTCGACATTTAAATTTGAACTCTTTTAAATTGATTTGGACCTTCTCACATATATTTGAACACTTTGAACTTGAGTTGAACCTTTTGACATATAGTTGAACTCTTTTAACTTGTAAAGGACCCTTTTGGTATATTTTGAAATTGTTTGACTTGATTTTGAACCCCTTGACTATTTTGAACCTTTTGATATATTTGAGCTCTTTGACTGTTTTGAACTTTTGAACTCGACTTAAATTCTTGAACTTAATTACGAACTTTTGAATGGAACACTTGAACTTAATTATGAACTTATGACCTGTTTTGAACTTAATGAACCGTACTCACTTTATATTACGTCTCCCCATGTTACGGAGCGTTATCGACTTAAAGTCTCCCCATGTTACGGAGTGTTATCGACTTAAAGCCTCCCATGTTCGGGCGTTCTTAATTGTATATAATAGTTGTATGATGTCTTGTTCGTACATTACATTGTTAGTCTCCTACCCGGTAGGTAGTATGGATAGCGCTATTAGAGGTCGGCCAACCTCTCGTTCACTATGTTACGAGGGCAGACTATTTATTCTAGGGGCTTTGCCTAGCATACATTATTATATACGTGGTGCTATACTGTGAACTATTATGACAACGCATACTTGACTACTAGACATACTAGTTTTGGAAGTGGGTTGTGAACACACACGTTGCAAGTTTTGTATGGGCGGAACTGAGTGGATTTACAATGCCTTTGCTTTGTGGACTATTCTCAATGAATAAAAACTTTGCCTTTCTTTGCATGAACGTTCTTTAAAGGCTTTTCATGATAAACCAAACTCTATGAACTCACTCAACCATTGTGTTGACACTTTTAGCATGTTTTATCTCAGGTATCTAAGGCATTCACTTCACGGCATGCATGTGGACTTATCATAGAGTCGCGGTGTCGACGCGTCTCACATATATTTATGCACTTAACTATCGTTTGATTGTAACAAACTCATTTTGGTACATTGGAAAT
The DNA here is from genome assembly GCA_910596185.1 of Chrysanthemum makinoi. Taxonomy (NCBI): domain Eukaryota; kingdom Viridiplantae; phylum Streptophyta; class Magnoliopsida; order Asterales; family Asteraceae; genus Chrysanthemum; species Chrysanthemum makinoi. The sequence goes on from OU343217.1 coordinate 221,419,804, forward strand.
CTTTTGGGGCCTATGTTTTGTAAACTCTGATTATTTTAATTAATCAAACGATATTTTCAAAACGACAGTTTAGGTTGTTCGATATAACTGTAATTTTGATGCTATGATAGTCATCGCCCAGGTATTCCATTCCGCTACAAAACAGGTAATTTGGGGGTGTGATTGGTATCGAGCAAGCGGTTATAGAGAACTAGGTTGCGTCATTGACCCTAGACTATAACTACATCATCATAGCATCTCATCATATCATTATAAGTGCATACTCATTATACATGCGGTTTTATACGCACATTTTGTGGATTATTTGTTTTTATTTCACATCGATTGTCACATAGATGTCTTGGATACCCATTCCATTATCCTTTCTTCATACCCCAATGTGGAGAATGAATTGTCTTTCCCTATCATAATTTTAACATTAGTTGACTCAACACCAAACATCATATGAGTCGATTAGTCCAAGCATTGCATAGTTACTCCTAAATTATACATAGCCTGATCACCTATGTCTAATTGAGGAAGAATCATGCAATGAAGGGAGTAATAGTCTCATATCGTAAAGCAATTCCGTGTCGAGCCAAATTTTCAAAATATTTTCTTCAAACACTTGTTTCAGTTTGATCAGTGTGAGTTCTTGTTTGATGAGTTGCAAAGATCAAGCTAGAATCAAGTTGTTATTCAAACCGATTTAGCCTAATCTCATGACAGTTCTTATTTGATGAGTTTTGAGATTAAGTAAAAATCGGTTACCTAAAAGTATTTTGAGGGTTTTGCTCGAGAATGGGAAAGATTGCCTCAACAAACCTAACCATAAGAGAGCATGTCTTTAGAATGGGAAATGGTCACGATGGCACAAGAACGTACCTAGTTGGATGAGGAACCCATATACATGAGCATTGACATCATCACTTAGACTATTCACACGAGCATGAACTTTTAGAACCCTTGTCGAGGTTCGGACTATAGTTATCAAAAATTGAATCACGAGGCGTGATTCCTCTATGAGGAAGAATGTCACAATTCTTAATTTCGGTCATTTTGCAAACTTTAAAAAAGTTTACTATTCATCTCGGGAATTTACTATTCATCGGTTACTATTCATCGTTTTTGAAGTCGATTTGATATTTTGAGAGGTTATTTCAAAATTTTACTATTCACAAAACACTATCCATTCCCGGAGAAAAATTTATATTCACGATTATTATTCATCATTTTTGTAAACTATGTTTACGAGTATCAAATTAATGCGTAAGGGTTTAGCCGCTTATTCATGGAACATCATTGAGAATATTTCATATAGACTAGAGTTAGTCTGTACATCATCAGTAACATCATTTCATATTAGTTAATGCATGGGTTTGCGTATTTCATTAACGTATATTTTTCTATTAAATAAACGCTATCGCACGATCATTTATTTTGAATAATTGATCCGACACTTCCCACAATTGTCCTGATATATTTTTATACTCATTTTAAGACTATAAAAATTATATTATTAGTTTACCCGATGTTTTGAAATTATTTTGTATATATATTATTATATATATATACTTACGACGGTTTTCGTAAATTCTATTCGATAATTATTTATTCACTCAATACTTGCGAGAAATGCATTTTTTTTATTTTTATGACTTATATATATTTTATTTTGTTCTATTAAAATCGATTTCTAACTAACGCTACATTTAATAACTAACTATATGTACCAAATATACATTATAAATAACCTAAAATACATTCAATTATCAAAAGTATACAAAATTCTTTTCCCTTATTCCATTGCCGACCAAACCCCCCCTTGTCATCCATTTTTATGAAATATCTTGACAAAAGAATACACCTACTCATTTTATGTCTAGATATTTGCATATTACAAGAGTTCTACAAAAATAAAACACCTACAAAAACATACTAAAAGGTGAAGACTAGAGAAAACTCTTCCATTTTTGTTGTGATGATCGACCAAGCAAGAAACCAAGAAGAAACCATATATTTTTCAAGATCCTAGTGTTTAACAAGTTCATTTAGTAATCTATTTCAAGGTTTTGAAATAAAAACCTAAAGATTAATTAAGTTTCTAGTTCCAAAAACTCTTCAATCACTCAAGTAAGTGTTCTAAGTAATTTTCTTAATCTTTCATACTATTACATGATTTATTTTTATGATCTAGTAAGAAAAACATGCAAATATACTATGATCTATACCACTTTTATATGATTTTTATTACTTATTATTAGTTTAAAGTATCCTATAATTATTCCCATGAAACCTATCATTTTTGATGAAGTTTAGGAACCCATGACACCCTAAGAAGGTGTATGGTAGGTTTAGAATAGTTTTGGTGTTGATTGGAAGGGTTTAGAACAAGTATACACTAATAATTTTCGACAACATATAATTAAGGGCTGTTCATTTTTGTAAAATCTAGAAATTTCGACATTTCATGGATTATTTTGGTTTATATTTTCAGAAAATAGACTTTAAAACGAAACCGTGGTCGCTAGCGAGTTAAAAGCGGAATTTATAACGAAGAAGTTACGCTATTTTCAAGTTTAACGACGAAAACTAATTTTCGAAAAATACAAGGTCAAGGGTTATTTAATGGGCAAAAATGAGTTTTAAGCATTATCTAAATGAGTCGATTTATTAAAAATATATTAGTATACATTAACACGAAACTAAGGATATATAGATCGTAGAAAACGAGCTTATAATGACCGAATTACAAGCATTTGAAAACCGACGTTCACAACTTATTTCCATCAACTTTTACTAAAATATTTCTAAGTGTTGAAACTGTCTTTTCAGGTACCCATGTTTGGAGCCGTTTTTCTCAACGATCGAGTTGGTTTTGGTAAAATAGTATCTCTGAGTAAAAGTTAGTTCACCTGGCCTATTTTCCAAAATGACCGACCATTCCTCAAACGGAGTTCTAACAAATAAAATCGACCACTCAAACTTTCGAAAACTACCCATAAACTACATTTTAGCTTCGACTACCCCACTTCACCATTATTTTTCTTTATGATCGGAACTCGTATGAATAAAAGTTCAGTGTTATGACTTTTAGATAATGTTACAAGCTTTCTAAAATCATTGAGTTTGTTTCCTAACACTCGATATTTACTATTTTACGACTAGCTTTGCGAAGCTACTTAGTCATTTTCTTGAGTTGTCAAAGTGTAATATTTTACGACGAAAAACTATAAATTCTTGTTCTATTTCTAAACGATTATCGTGGGATGTTGTTCCAACATATATAAGCGTAAATTATTTTATAACTTGACAAGACGTTATAAACTTATATTTCGACGATACACTTCATTTTCAAAAATGTACAAGTGGTATGGATATCATATGAGTTTGCATGCACGACATTGTTTCATGACTTACATTAGAACATATCATTCATATTAGGTTGCAGATAGAGATTGCACCTCATTTCCGTGTATCCACTTTTGTCATCATAATCATTGCATCAGGTGAGTTCGTAGCCCCACTTTTACTTGTTTAATCATTTTACAAACTTTTTGGGGGAGATACATGCTCAACTATTTTAATTTCAATTTTGATTATTTGCAACTATATGTTGAATCTAGACTTAAACTATATTGTTTGAACTATCATGAACTTGTTAATCTTTTGTTTTACTCTTTATGCTCGTAAGTAGATTATGCCCGAACTAAATTGATTACTATGTGGGCCTTTATCCCATCAATCGTATTCGTATTCAGAGGATCTCTCAAGATTAAAAATAAATAAATAAATAAAAACTTTTTCTCGGCATCACAACCAAATATATTCGCTACCATTTCTAAAACAAGATCGGATTGATCATGCTTCCTCTCTCGTTGCTCGATCTTAATTCCATATGTCCTATCCTTGGCTCACTTCACTGCCTTTAGAGAAGAGTGTTCCAGCAAAAGTGTGGAGTTTGATAGGACTCCTTAAGATTGTTTTGAGCCTTAGGGTTAAACAATAACAAAGATAATAAACGTTGCACAGCGGAATAAATTGAAACAATACTTTGTTATTGACACAAGGTTTTACTTTCACCCAATCTCCTTCAAATATTATTTGATCTGAATAATACGTGTTACCTAAGCGTAAGGGATCTAAGACACCTTAGATCTTGGAGGTAAACAACTAACCTAGACGTTTACAATAAACTACACGTCTAGGTTACACACACACACACCTTTAGACTACATTATTTAAGACATATATATATATATATTAAAACCTACACCCCATGTCCTCTTTATATACTAGAGGATTAGGGTTTACAAGATACTACGAAGGACTAAATAATAAATCTTCTTTTGCAAGCAAGTCCTTCCATCTTTTTGTAGGTTTCATCTCTTTCTCTTTAAGTCCTTGATGTTTCATTCTTTTATTTATTTTGTCTCATCAAATCCAAGGAACCTAAAACCCAACAATCTTCCCTATTTGATGATGACAAAACAAACAAAGTCGTGATATCTGAACTTCCCTAGGCGAAGTTGAGATGTAAACATCTCAGTGAATGAAACATTCTTGTCTTCCTTTGTCTTCCCTTAATCCATGCCATCGCACTCCAATATCTCTTCCCCTTTTTGTTATCAACAAATAGAGAATGTAAACATTAGAAACTTCCCCTTGAGTGATGCATGAAAATTATCCTTCAAATCGGTAAGCTCTATGTAATGATCACTAGTGAAGAAAACCAAGTATAACGAATTTGATGAAGAAGTAAAATAACCCAAACTTGTATCTTATGTCTTGTTTATCCACGTGACTCCAAACTTATACTAACACCATCTAAGTAGACCGCAATCTCTTGACAAAATCCTCATCTTCAATGAGACACTGAGCACTACAATGTAACTCCTTTAAGTGATAGTTAACTAGGTCTTCCATCCACCCCTTGACCTATGAAAACTAGATTTTGCAAGTCTTCGTCAACATCCTTTAAGCACGAACAAGTTACCTCCAAAGTGTAACACCCACTTTGAGATATGATAAGAACACAAACCTGTGAAACTCAACTACAACATCAAATAAATGATATTTAACCTTCTTCGTAATCAATTCTTCAAATAGTTCAAAAACGAGCTTTTGGCGTTTAAGAACAAATAACCAAAATCCTCTTGTGTGTGCGAGACAAAATCCCATGTGTGTGTCACCAAAAATCTCGATTCAAAAAACCTCAATTCCAAAACCGTCACAGAAACGAATAACGCAAGAAACGCAGATTGGAATTGAGATAACACTAGAAGTGGTTTCGAGAACACTATCGTGGTTGCGAAGTGGTTTTGAAAAACACTATCCGTGGTTTGAAGTGGTTTCAAAACACTATAGTGGTTTGAGAAAACACTAGAAGTGGTTTGAAGTGGTTTGAAAACACTATCGGTGGTTTGAAGTGGTTTCAGAAAAAACACTAGAAGTGGTTTCGTAAAAACACTAAGAAAGCTGCTTCTAACCATGAATCATAAACACCACACAATGTATAAACAACCTCCATCAAGAATTAGAACAAGTAAAACAAATTCAAGAAGTTGAATATGCATAAAAACCCAAAATTAATTTAAAGAAAACCCTTCACGGCAGACTTCGACATAGTATAACGTTTCTTGAAAGCTCAATTGACAATCCTTCTTGAAAAGTTAGATGAATATATAGAGCGTCCAAAAATTTCGTTACGATCCAACGGCTACAAAAAAGTTATCGCGTTTTTAAAACAGTCTTTCGAGAAAGTTGCTAATTTTGTACCAGAATTTTTCATCTTCTTCATTGAAAAACCTTGCGAATCCCTAGGTAACGAGCTCCCCAAGCTCTGATACCAATTGTGGAGTTTGTTAGACTCCTTGAGATCGTTTTGAGCCTCTAGGGTTAACAATAACAATGACAATAAACTTGGTATGCAGCGGAATAAAACAAATCATAGTTATTGACACAAGGTTTATCTTTATAATCACTCCAAGCCCCAAATATTATTTGATCGGAATAATACGGTTACACTAAACTTGTAACAGGGATCAAAGATCCTTGAGGCTAAACTACACAAATCCTAGGCGTCCACTTAGAAGACTTGACGCCTAGACACACACGTACACCTTTAATGACTACATATTGGAAGACATATATATTAAAACCTACACCCCATGTCCTCTTTATATACTAGAGGATTAGGGTTTACAAGATACTACGAATGACTAAATAATAAATCTTCTTTTGCAAGCAAGTCCTTCCATCTTTTTGTAGGTTTCATCTCTTTCTCTTTAAGCCCTTGAGGTTTCATTCTTTTATTTATTTTGTCTCATCAAATCCAAGGAACCTAAAACCCAACAAAAAGCCTAAGAAAACTCTTGGACAACACTATATTTCCTAAATGTAACAGTATATGATTCTTTATAATAGTGACCACCCCTTCTTCACATAAAACCATTCATTCAGAGCGACAGCCTTACCAACTACCCGAAGGCTTATGGTCCAGAAAAAAGAGTGAAGGGTTCAGAGCTTTCCCCTAACAAAATCACAGCAGGAGTTGAAAAGGCCAAGGCGGATTTCCCCTTAGAGTATTCACCTGTAACAAGAGAAATATTTATGTCTATTATCGGGGTCTCCATGTACAATGACCCTACTTAGAGCTAGAAGGGCCTTTAAAGAAGAAGTTAGCAACTCACCTAGACTATTTAAGGCTAAGGAAGTATTGCTAACATGATCCTATGAAGTATGAACTATCGAAATCCTCTCCGGGCTCGAGTGGACAACAAGACTAATATTCAAGTCTCTCTCTCTTATAAAGAAACATGTAAATCGGAAACTTTGTTATCTAGATTATCTTTCCTTTTCCCCTTCTTTTGTACTTTAATCCAATTGCCTGCAGAGGCAGCCTTACTACCACCTTTAAGTGGATTAGGGCCACCTGCTTCTTAGACTTGGGACATGATGCCAAGGAGTGACCAAAGACCTTAAAATCATTTTTTTGTTCTATACGTAGGGGACCTTCCAACAAGGGAGTCACATTCATGGACGAGGGACTTAAAGAAAGAGATGCGACAAAAGTGATGACATGGAGTAGGGGAAACATTTTGCAGAGATTCTACATTATGTGTAATGAGATTATGCATTTACGGTAATTGTCAATTAGTCCATTTTGGTGTTGATATATAGATTCTTATTATGTCGGTACGCACATTTTTCTAAAGCCTCTGTCATGATGACTTTACACATGAGTAAGAAATTTATATTAAAGATAGATTGCAAAATGTTGGTTATATTTTTTCTACAAAATATAGTGAGGTCTTGATAGTAATCACCAAGTGAGTTTGGTTTTTTGTTGTTCCTCTGCGCCTAATAGTTGCGAGAGAATCTAAATGAGTGTAGTTTTGGAGTTTTGTATTCGTCGATTCATCCATGATGTTCATGAATATGAATACGTTGCATGCATCATCCCACAACTATGCACATGACTGTAAACCTTATTTGAATGTATCTTAGGTGGTGTTGGTGTTGTTTACTATAGACGTAATAAGCTTATTGTTGGCCTTACGTCACTAATGTTTCGTTTGTAAATTTACTTAAGGTTAAGTTTCATGGGCGTGAATATAATTATTATAATTTCATTTCCTTCAATCCTACGTGGTATACTCATTTGTTATGTTTTTTCATTTTATTATGTAATATATCAGCGTTATCTATATTTGCATTTAATATTATTCTTTGAAAACCCGTAAATTTTACTGGTCTTTTATACGGAGTACCTAGTCTATACTATCTAATAAAATAGAGTTTTTAGCCTCTCCTATAATTAATTTTTTCTATAAATAATTTGTCATGACAATGCGCCACGTGTCTACCCAAGTTTTGAATTAGTTGCTCTAAGGTTGCGCCATGATGTATTATGGTATGTAAAAGTCTTTCAGGCAATCATCATTAAAACATTCGTTCTATTTATGGAATATTTTTTTAATTATAATGCTTAGAACGTTTCAACTAAACTAATAATTGAGCAAACACAAATAAATGGAGCCAATGGCAACTCATTAAGAAACTTGCAAGTTTTATATATACCGAAATATCATTTAATTTGTCAAGGAGATAATCAAAGAAATTAACAAACATGATTATCCAATTCTTTTAAATTAGTGACCGACTTCAAATTCAAAATAACCTAGATTTTTCTCTCTTTCAAAATACTATGCAAAACCTTTCGACAGTAGGAGCAAAAAATATTTTTTTGAGAGAGCGAAGAAAAAAATTCAACTTTTTTTCCAAAAATACATTAGATGGGAAGGCCGAGATGAAAATAAAATAATATTTAACACATGAAATCACAAATAAATAGACAAACGGGTTTAGGCCTAGGAGGCGGGACCTTGATCCAACTCGCCTATGTTTTGGAACAATTAATTTTTTGTTTTTCATCGAATCAAATTCCTTTTATATTGATATATATGCTTTCTTCAGATGATGAAGTGATCTTATTGAGTTTATAGGATTTATAATGGCGGATTAAAGTGAATAACTAAGTAAGCTTCCACGTATTACGTCACTTTGCTCTAATGTTTTTATCGATCTTCTTATCCCTTTTTCCTAACTTGTATGATGGAAAGTCATCATATAAGATGTTTCGTTATGAAGATTCTGATGAAAGCAGGCAAAAACACACGTGAGAAGTAGTTCTTATTCACCCCTTTCGCAAGGTATGATCATGGGTATGTTTGGTGTAATGGGGGCTGAGGCTAGAGCAGGGGTTGGGCTTTTATTATAAACCGAAAGTTGAAACTTATATCTTTATAATGATGTTTGACGAATTAGTTGGAACTAACGCTTATTAATGTAAAGGCGAAAATGCATATATATCCCTCCCAAAGTGAATAATTGCATATATATCATTTGTACAAGTTTTTTATGCACATAGTACAATGGTTTTTATGCATGCTTTAGATATATATGCATATATATCCCTCCCAAAGTGAATAAATCACATAAAAATACATCAATTAAATTAACATATATTTACAGCTTTTACGTAATAATTCATTATATTTTTAAAGATATTTAAGTAATCTAACTAGCCATAAGCCCTTATAAGTCTCATTCTTTGGGCTTGGGCTTATGAAGCCTTACGGCTTATTTTATAAGTCATAAGCTTCCATAAGACTGTGTGACAAACGAGACTTATTTTATTAGTTGGTTTATTTTAAAAGCCCAAGCCCTAATAAACCCCTCATAAACTCTCGCCAAACATAGCCATATGTAACCTAAGTGATCATATTAGAATGATAATGATGATTCGTATACAAGTATTTAGTGTTATAAGATTTTAATCACTTTTGTTTTTGAAGGATTTAAAAATCTCTCTTGGTGATTTGCAAGAAAATGGTAGTTATGAATATCAATGATTTTCATGTTTATATAAAAATTCGATTCATTGCATAGTAGCAGGTACTGATTATTTTGTTTTGTTTAAGTATTATAAGTAACGACAAATGTTTGGTAAATTCATGCTTAGTTTGTATTATTTTTGTTTGTTCTTTTGTGTTTAATTGTACAATATGTTTTTTCAGTTGTGGCGTTGATAACTCAATTAAGGTAGTTTGTAACTTTTTGAAACGTGTAGTTTGCAAGAATAGTCAGAAGATTAATCTCAATGTATCAATAGAAAGTAAGTTGTAATATCATTGAATCTTTTCTTATCTGAATCAATTACAGTGTTCACTTGGCAAATAAGAACTGGATTTCATGGCTAGATTTTTTTTTTGTTCACATAGAGCCATGTTCTTTATAGAAAACCGGGTTCTATAACATATAATAGAGCCCGTTTTCAAAACAGGGCTACCCGAATAAACCGAAAACCGAAACCGAACCGAACCGAAAATAACCGAAACGAACTTGTAACCGAACCGAATTTGCCAAAACCGAACCGAACCGAATTAAATATTCGGTTCTCGGTTCGGTTATGGTTTTAGCAATCCAAACCGAAAACCGAACCAAAAACCGAAATCAAATAAATATATATATATATTTTTTATATATTTATATAAAAAAAATATTAATTTTTTTTTAAATATAATATTTTTTAAGCTTTTATTTTTTTTCTTTCTAAAAATCTTTTAAATAATTAAATTTTGTGTAATTCGGGTTATTCGGTTAGGTTTTCGGTTATGGGGGTTCGGTTTCGGTTATTCGGTTCGGTTGAATCATTTTAATTTCGGTTCCGTTCGGTTCGGTTCTCGGTTATACCCAGAAAAAAAATTAACCGAACAAACCGAACAACCTGATAACCGAACCGATGAACACCCCTAGAGTCCCTCCCCTTTGTGCCCTCATGCAAAATTGGGCTTTTTGCACATTTTTAACCGGGCTCTATGCCCTTTTTTTAGTAGTGTTGTACACATTACATAAAAATTTGTATTCTTTAATTTTCAACATCTTAATATAGTGAATGCTAAAAAAAGGCTTTGTGTATTATAAACAGTACGCCAAGATAAAGATAAAGGCAATTGACCTTTTTAATCTTATGATTTTTATTCCTGATAATAAAACTCGATTACAATGGCTTGAGAGTGACAACATTGGGAGTGAAAAAACTATAATCAGAGTTCTTTAAAAAGCTTTAAGTTTTATTTTCTAATTTATTAATCACAAGAGAGAATGTGTGACATGTTTATCTAAACTAACATCAGATTTGCCTATTATTATAACGCTATTCCTTTTTTGTTGTTGATCAAGTTTAAGAAATGGGGTAAAGATTAAAAAAAACTGACAAACAAAAGGTAATGACACTTTGAATTGAAAGAAAAAAGACTTATACGATATTTTATGTAGTTGTGCATTGGAGCAGTTTGCTGGTAATGTGTAGGGTGTTATTTTGATGGAATAGTTGGATGTTAGATTATTTACATTTTTAACAAAAATAACTTGGTCCGATATCTATATGAGTAAGAGTTCGGATATTTGGATTTGGGTTGTTCAGATATCGGGTTATTCAGATACATGTTCTGATATCCGATAAGCATCATCAAAATTAAAATCTTGATAAATACAAGGACAAATTTGCAACCAAAATCCGATAAGCATCATCAGAATTAAAATCTTAATAAGTACAAGGACAAAATTCAAACTAAAATTCAAAAACAAAAAGAAATTAATGGTGTTCTATCATGCACCCCGTGATACTAATAATAAAATGCTAATATTAGTAGACTAAATTCTGTTAGAAAACACTCAGAATGCCAGAATGGTTTACTAAGCTTATTTGGGCTTGGTCTGGATCGGATCGTAATCAGGGACGAAACTTGAACGACGTTGGTGGAGGGGCCAGTAAGAGGGCCTATATACACTATGTTGAAATTTGTATTAACTAAAACCATATATAAAAGAGTATATAATGTACATATGAGTAAAAAAATTTAGGAAGCCACAACCCCTTACCCCTTGGTCCCTTATAAGTTTCGCCCATGAGCGTAATCATCAGATCCGTATACAAGTGACACATCTAGCTACGTGAGTGATGATGGTACAAAGTAACTATAAACGATAACATTAATTCAAGAAAAAACCCACAAATGTTAGCTGAAGTCGTATGCCTGATGTGTGTTTCATTATTTAGTTAATCATCTTGTGTCATATACTATATTATCTTATTTATTTTCATATGTAAAAAAAATTCAGCAATGATTCAAGAAGAATGTGATTATGAATAGAGATGGCAACGGGCAAGGAAAACTAATAATTTGTGAGTGCCCGCATCATAATGGATGGTAACCCGTCAGTTTTTACCCTCGAGTGGGTCGTGGGTGAAATAATGAACCCACTAACGGATGACGAGTGTGTGGCGGGTAATGTATACCCAACATGGGTAAACTTGTCGCTTCCCTTTTAAAATACTTGTGGATATACCTTTCAGAATAGCCATAAACCCATTTTTTATTGTACTATTAGTAGCTACATTTAACAGTCACCTATACCTTTTATAAAATAAAGCATACTAACGTCTCTTTTGAGATTTGAGATTATAAGAAGAATATGAATTATCAAAATATCGAATATATATACTTAATATCTCAATTCGCAAGCCAAGATTGTCTATACTTGATCTTGCGATTTTAATGAACAAGTAACCGCTGATCTTAGACAATAATTTATGAGACACAAAAGTATGAATTATAATTTATTGTATGTGTTAATACTATCAACAATATACAATTAGTATATAGCTGACTAATTGTGTGCATATCCGTCAACATGTCGTAACTCATGCACCTTTAATAGAGTTTAATTTTCAAAACATTCAAAATATGTGTGTAAGTTATGATTCACAAACTTACGGGATTTACCACCGGAATAGGTACCCGCCGCTATGGGCATGGGCAAAATATTGTACCAGAGGCGGGTTATGGGCAAGAGAAAAATCATGGGTGCGGGTGATGGGTTAGAGGTATTTGTACCCATTGCCCACGGGTGCCATATATACGGAGCAATAACGTATGTAGAATCAAAAACAAAATTGTGACCGAGATTATATGATGGTGAATCAACAAAGAATATATGAGTTTGCTGTAAAATGTAAGCTCGGAATGAACACCAAAAACTAAAATTTGTTTATATTTTTTTTAGCTATCTGATAATTTGTTGAATTATTTGTACATTTCATTTGCAAACAAATTCTTTTTACATCTGGAGATACTCATTTGTTTTGTTCCTTCGTAATATTTCAATATTTTTTATAACATTCTTTTAAATACCCGTGAATTTCACGGGTCTTTTAGCTAGTTATACATATGTTCTAGTGTTAATCAATATGCCATCCAGGTAACTAATAGATAACCTTTGACCAATTTGTTAGCTTGGGTTTCAAACTTGCACAGACAAATTAATTTAATGAAAAGTCAAATCTTAGTTTATACTTACATGTGAATATGATTGTTTGTAAAAGTCAAATCCCTTAATTTTTGGTGTACATGTGAATAAGAGGGTCTTGATATAAGTCAAACCGTAATTTATAGTTATACCTTCAATTTACAGAAAGTATAATTTTGCGAAGTTGTTAAGTCTTGTAGTTATTGATCATTGGGTTAGACAGAATTGTGAAGTTTAAAGACATTGGAAACTCGAGTTGTATTGAGGTTTAAGTTGTGAACGTATTGTATACGGAGTATATTCTAACATACCTTTGTACGTGCTTAACATGAAAATTACCTAACCAGTCAAAAAAATAAGTAACTAGTACGGAGCATTATTACGTAGTATTTTTTTTTTAAAGTTATAGTAGTCTGTAAACTTATCATTAAATACGAAATACAATTATTTAACATGTATGACCAGAAAGTGAAGAAACCCGCGCCCTTGCATCACAATTTAAAAGTTTATAATAAAGCCGTTTAGTTCAAAACCTATTTAAGACATAATAATGTGATTTATTTTGTTAAATTTTTTAGTTACTTTCACCAGTATACTTATTGTTATGAAAAATAATTACTACATGCTTAAATACTTGTATAAATGCACGAGTGTAGGGTTGGCAACCCATGTTTCATGTTTGTGTACCCTCCACAACCCCTGCATTTATTTCTCTGTTTTTGGCACTCAATTTGAGTTTCCTACTACTTCTGCTATTCCTTAATAAATACTGTAAAAAAAAATTACTCCACTTGTGACATATAGATGTTTTTATGTGTAAAAATGTGAACACTAATGTACATGTTAACACAATATTCAAATAAGTGATCAAATAAATCAATACTACATGTAATAGAAAAACGGTCAAACCTTCAAAATGAAAAGTTGAAAGTCAAATGTGAGAGAAATGTATTGTGTAATCAATACTCTTATTAAAACAACATTCTTAAAAGTCTGATAACTTTATTCATATTGTACAACCAATTAAAAGCATATCTACCAAATTAAAAACAAGCAATTAAAACACCCCTTACTAAAAAGTACAATAAAAATTTCACAATGTACAATTTAAATAAGCTAAAACATAATTCTAAATATAAAATAATTAAACACACTAATTATTGTTATTTTTAAAACACCATAAAATGAAAAGTACATGTTATTATACACATTATACAAATTAATAAACCACACAAAGCTTCACACAAGCTAACAAGTTGATGGTACATATAGTTTTGAAAATCGGACCGGACCAACGGGTTCAATCGGAAACCGGTGTCGCCACCAGTTCGGTTAACTAATAACAGCCATTGGCGAACTAGAGATGACGTTAAAACCGATACAAACTGGTGAATCAGGTCTCATCGAGATCTATTTCTCCGGTTAATCATCACAGGGTACCCGTCGCCGCAACGAACGGGTACCCAACTATACTATATATGAATGAAAAACCAAAAAATAAAAAGTGAAAATTTGAAACTATTAATACATATCGAAAACCGGGTTGACCCGGGACGTTTCAAACCCGGTGGGTTGACCCTGTTTAATTTGACCAGTTTTGACCAACCTGTCGGGTTGACTCGGTTTAAATCAACCTGTTTTTCGATTGGAACGGTTCAACCGGTTGAACAGCCCCGAGTCGAACCAGGTTTCAAAACATTATGTTTAATCCACAAATCTTCAAACTTTTATCATTTTTCGTTTAGAACCCATAAACTTTTAATTTAAGCGATCTGTCGCATTATATAAATATATATATATATATATATATATATATATATATATATATATATATATATATATATATATATATATATATATATATATATATATATATAAGTTTTTCTTCAAAAACAATTATAATGTTTTAGAATTAATAGAAAATATGTGTCCGTCAGTGCACATTTAACTTTTAAATATGCTAAATACGCCCGTTTTAAAAAATGATGGGGCTAAATGTGGCCAAATCTTTTACAAAATAGCCAAAATTAGCACATTTTTATTTTTATTTTTGGCTAATCATATTCATGCTAATTTTGATACTTGCGTTCTTCTTAACAACTACACCATTAATCTCATCCTTGTTAGTTTTTACACGACAAGTAATGTAATGTTTACTTTCATTTTCATTAAATATTTTTATATGTTGTTTGATAGATGTTAAGAATTTTGTCTAGACTTTAGTTATCGTATGGTACAACCGTTTGCAATTGCATTTTCATCTGTTCACTTTCTATTTTAAACGATACACAAAACACTCACCACAATATCACAAATCATTAATTATATGACGCTAGAAACCGCTGCCGCTAGACGTGGGTACTCGCCTAGTGTTACAAAAGTCGTAATGAAACAAAAGAGTCTTTAACTCAGATGTGCGAGGTTTAATCAGGCATCTCCATGTAACAAATTTAGTACCTTGTTTCTTCATCCACAAAAGCCCCGAGACCCATATATAAAGCTTTGATTCAAGCCTCTGCCGCAAATTCTAACAAGGTTACACTTACTACTACCAGTATTGACATAAACCATGTAAAATCCCTAGCATTTGTAACCAATTGGTAGCCTTGTTTCAAGGCGGCGAACCTAACCTCATATTGAATTCGGTATAATAATCAGTAGTATGTACACTAATCAACGTTTTCCTTTTTCCGAGTTGTGACACACAATTGTGATCGTTTTTCACTTACTTAGCCCAAATGATTTTTCTTTTCCTATTTTTAAAATCACAACTACTAGCATGACAA
This sequence comes from Chrysanthemum makinoi, assembly GCA_910596185.1. Classification (NCBI taxonomy): domain Eukaryota; kingdom Viridiplantae; phylum Streptophyta; class Magnoliopsida; order Asterales; family Asteraceae; genus Chrysanthemum; species Chrysanthemum makinoi. The sequence continues at coordinate 221,435,445 of OU343217.1, forward strand.
AAACTTGTCTTGTATCAAATGTATATGTCATCCGTCAAAACACAATGTGTCATACGGAGTATATGAATTAGGTTGAACCTTTGCACCAACAACTTTCCATACATTAAAAAAAATAAGGGCAAATATAAAAAAAATCTTATCTTTTTCTTTAATTGCGAACAAAATTTTTTCAACTTCTGCGGGTAATATCTTTCAAATTCATCCTCTTTAGGGTATTTTAATGAAACAGTTGGACAATTTTGCCCTATTAGGAAGAGGAAATGGAAAGTATGATCTTTTTTTAAATAATAAATAATGTACTAGCCGACGGAAGCGTGTTTTGGCTAAGAAAAGGAATAAAATTAACAAGGGTAGCGTATTTGTGATAGGAAACGAATGTATTTTGGTGAATTTGATCGGACGATCAAACTCAATAGGTTTATGGGTTAAGATCTTGCGGAATTGACTGCTTTGATCTTGGTTGATACACTCTTACAGGAATCAACGAGATTCAAATAAGAATTGAGCTCAAGAATTAGTTAATGGGATTTGTTATGGAACTTGACTTGTAGAAGTTTATTACTGAGAGAATTACAAAATCAAAACCGCTTACAAATGTGAAATGAATTGTGTTATATACAAATGAAATGATGAAATGGTCATTTGTAACGAACTTTTTCCCGCTAAATGGTAAGGGTTAAAAGCTAACTTATTTGAACCCCACACGCGCTTAATACTTGCACGCATTATCTTATTAAACTCATGTCCTTTGCAAATGGAAGTGGCTGGTGGAGCTAAATTATCTTAATAAGTAAATAGTGTAAACTTAAAACAAAACATTTTTATCATAGATTTAACACAATTATAAATCATTAAATAATTTATCTTAATACATATCCAAAATTTAACATAATAAAAACTAGGGCAAATGATAAAAAAAGTATCATCTTTTCCATTTCATCTACGGGTAATAGGGGCAAAATTGTCCATTGTTAAATGAAAATACCCAAAAGAGGATGAATTTGAAAGTATATTACCCGCAGAAGCAAAAATTTTGTTATTCTGCGAAGAGGAAAGGGTGGCAAGTATAATACTACTTTTTTTTTATATTTGCCCAAAAAATAAATGTCACAAAATTGGTTTAAGTTTCCACAAATACACGTTACATATACACGTAATATCTTTTCCATTATTAAATCGATCTGACCAAAAAACCTTTAAACCCAAAACATAAATACTCAACCCAACCCATTCTCAACACCCACGTGCAAGTCACGTGACACCAAAAACTCATTTATATCTTCACACATTTCACCGGTGCACATTTCTTAGCAACCTTCACAACACGTCACATTTCTATTAATGGACCTCACCGCCCCTCCACCACCACCACCACTCCTCACCACCGCGACGAGTACGTTAAACGACATCGTTTCACAACAACAACAACAACAACAGCAACACTCATCTGAATCAACCACCTCAACTTCTTCCTCTATAATAATAGTTATAATAGTCATCTCATCCGCTATACTTGTATCCGCAGCTATTTATTTAATACTGCGATACTTTTCGCGCAGATGCAGCCGCGCGGCTGCATCTGTGCATTCTACGCGCGGGTTTTCTACCCCGGACGTAGTTTTTGGTCAAAATGAGGCTCAACATCAGCATGTGATACGTATGGATAATGGAAATAGTAAAAACGAAACGATGTCGCTTCCTATGTTTACATTTTCGTCCATTACTGGAAATATAGCAGGAGCTAGTGGGGATTGTGCTGTGTGTTTGTCTAAATTTGAACCGGTGGATCAGTTAAGGTTACTACCTTTGTGTTACCACGCGTTCCATGTTGAATGTATTGACGCGTGGTTGAAATCCAACCAAACGTGCCCGTTGTGTAGGGCTAGTGTTAGCCCTAGCGAAGCTGATGTGCTGAATACAGTACATCAGCTTGGCGGTAGGGCTATGAGTGGTGCGGATAGTACGGACGGGGGAGAAAATAATGTGTCAAGAAATAATAGTTTTAGAATCGAGATTGGTAGTGTCAGTCGGCGTAACAGAACGCCGACTGACGTTTCCTCTGACAGGAGGTCGTACTCGGTGGGCGAGTACGAGTACATTCTGGACGACGGATACGAAGTGCCAGTGGAGTCTACCGCGACTCACCGACGAAATGTATCCGTCCTGGATAAGGACTCTCCGACGGCTCGTGCTTCTGAGCCGCCGGTGAATAATTTAACTGCAGAGATAGGAAATGGAAGTGCAAGGATGAACTGGTTACGTGATTACGTGGACCGTGTCTCGGTTTCGATATCGTCTAGATCGCAGTCTTTTCAAAGCTCCGGCAGGTTTTTCACCGGAAGTAGTCGCCGGAGTGAGGTGGTTGATGACTTTGAAGCTACTAATAATAGGGTTGGGGAGGAGATTAGTGAGCTTTTTCGGTGGCTGTCAGGGGTATAATTGTAAATTTGCTTTAAAGGCAGAGTCTATTTTAATTTTGTTGAATTTTTCTTTTTGCTTTTTTAAGGAATGTCCTTCTTTTTCTATTGCCACTCTTGAAAATGATATATGAAAGAGTGGATAGCAAAAGATTGAGATTTGCATATATTTTTGGGAGATTTTTATTAGAATTTACACGAATATTTTATGATGTCTGAGTTTATGGAATGTTTGAATATGGTTAATTTCAATTTAAAATAATAATATATTGGTAGTTTTATAGAATATTTGATTGTGAATATTGATGTGGATCAAGATTATATTGGGTAGAAATTCTTGTTCAACTTTCGAAATTTTAGCCTTAAATTTGGTTTACCTAATCATAATTAGTTTTTGAAATTATCTTTTGACTTCTAAATTTATTGACCTTTCAATATATGCTCACCTGAATACCTAGAAATACAAAAAGTACCTAAAATAAAATATTTGCCGTATAAAGGTTAAGAGTTGAATTTATATGATTTCTTTTCATCTTTTATGTTAACTGAAACTGCTAAATTAATTTTAGCGTATATTAAGAAGACATTTGTTATTGTAGAGGTTTAAGATTGATTAATATAAGTTGTGCATAATAACAAAACTTTGAAAGTTTATGCACGTTTAAAAACTGAATCATTAAACTACAGGATCTATTGACACCAAGATGTTTGTAATAATTTTAAACTGTTGCATGTTGACATGCGTGATTAAAAATCAAAGGTAGCATCGGTATATATGAATAGTTAACGGGTCTGTAGATGCATTTTGGGTTTGTTTGAATTAGCAAAAATTTCACAAATAAGTTCATAGAATCATAGGCTCTATTTTATTTTATTTTTATTTTTTTCTTTTGAAGCCAAATTAAGCTAATAAGACCCTAAAATAGGTTAATTAACAAAGCATTCTTTGTAACAACGAGGCGATTTTTTTTTACCAACATGTATGTTAGTTTGTAAGTCTAAGACAGAATCACACAACAAATTTATGCTTTTATTTGCTAATCATTAAAAGGTGACTTGATGTATTTTTCTCTTATAAAGTATTTTATTGTCTTTATACACCCATACCAACCTTTTCTTTTACATGAACAGATGAATCCCATATAGACCAGGCAAATTACTTTCTATGTTATATTAATGAAATAACTGGTTTCTGGTTTAGAAATTAACACTTCTGAGAAATGTGGAGTCATAGTATCCTAACTAATTCTTTTAAAATGCGGGGCAATAGCATTCTCTAATGTTTAATGAATTGGCTTGGAGCTAAGTTTTTAAGGGTTAGTTGAAAACTTGAAACCCAAAATTGCTGTACATGCTGAGGATTTCTTCGCTAGTTTAAATGCTTTTGAGATCCCTTATGTTGTGTTTAGTTGGAGAAAATCTTCCTTCATTTCCTAATTTCTTGTTTTGTAGAAAAAAAGAAGGGTTTCTATCTCCACAAAATAATTGAAAAAATAAGCAGCGTTTAGTTAGAAAAAACATATGTTTCTGATTTCCATTTTGCAAAACTAAAAAATATTTTCAAATGTTATTGTTTTCTATCTCAATTCTCTATTCTATTTGTAATATTATAAAGACATCTTCGAAACACAAAAACAATATTATAAACTAACCAACTAAATTATAAAATAATTAAAAAAGTCTAATACGAGAAACATATGTTTGCGATTTTCATTTTGGGTATTCGGAAGAGGTTTGATGGGGGCAACACCCCCCACTACTGAACATGTGGCTCCGCTCCTACAATTGATTCATGATCTTTCACTTAAGTTAAAATCCATTAAACCCAATAATAACCGAAAGAGGAGGAATTACAATCACGATAAAACTCCTAAATGTGCTTCTCCTTTGACATCATCTGTCCCCACTCGGCGTCTAGGTATAATTTTGTTATTTATGATTGTTTCATATGTTTTTATTTTATTTTTTATGTGTTATTTTGTTAAAATATTGAACTAAAGTTTTTTTTATGATGCTTATGATTCTTAGGGGATTATAGATTATTGTGATATATCAACTTGCAATAGTTGGGTATGATGTAATAATGTGGTTTAAATAGTTGATAGGATATAATTAAACGATAGAGTAAAATATCTCCGGATCATTACCATTCATGTTCGAACAATATTATGTGTTTGTTGTCATTAGCTAAGGCCCGAGCTATATAACTCAGAGGCACTTTATTTTGCATACTCAAAAATTCTTGCATACTAAGGGATAAATCCTCACATTCCGTCTAGTTTGATTTAATGGTGGTAATTAACCTAAGATTTAATATGTCTAAACCTAAGTCCATGTATTTTCTTGTCTCTTTTTTTTTTTTTTTTTTTTAATCACTATTTTTAATTTCACCTTTTTCTTTTTTTCGTTTTCGTCAGTTTTCATACGTTTTTGTCTGTTTTTTCCGATTTTTATACGTTTTCGTCTGTTTTCTTACGTATTCTTACGTTTTCGTCCATTTTCATACGTTTTCGTCCGTTTACTTACGTTTTCGTCCGTTTTCTTACGTTTTCGTCTGTTTTCTTACGTTTTCTTCCGTTTTCATACATTTTCGTCCCTTTTCTTACGTTTTCGTCTGTTTTCATACGTTTTCGTCAGTTTTCTTACGTTTTCGTGCGTTTTCGTCAGTCTTGTTACGTTTTCATACGTTTTCGTCCGTTTTCTTACGTTTTCATCTGTTTTCGTCCGTTTTCATACGTTTTCGTCAGTTTTCTTACATTTTCGTGCGTTTTCGTCTGTTTTCTTACATTTTCGTCCGTTTTCTTACGTTTTCATACATTTTCGTCCGTTTTCTTATGTTTTCGTCCGTTTTCATATGTTTTCGTCTGTTTTCTTACATTTTCGTCCGTTTTCATACGTTTTTGTCTGTTTTCATTCGTTTTCTTACGTTTTCGTCCGTTTTCTTACATTTTCTTATGTTTTCTTACGTTTTCGTTCGTTTTCTTACGTTTTTTTGTTTTCTTACGTTTTTATCCGTTTCATACCTCTTAAATTCTGTTTTCTTACGTTTTAAAATCCGTTTTAATACGTTTTCATCTGTTTTCTTGCGTTTTTGTCCGTTTTCATCGGTTTTCATAGGTTTATGTACGCTTTTGTCCGTTTTTTTACATTATCGTCCTTTTTTAGACGCTTTCGTCAGTTTTCATACGTTTTCGTCCATTTTCATCCGTTTTTATACGTTTTCGTCCGTTTTCAAACGCATTTTTTCCGTTTTCATATGTTTTTATACGTTTTTGTCCCTTTTCATACGTTTTCGTTCGTTTTTGCAGTTTTTATACATTTTCTTCTATTTTCATATGTTTTCATGCTTATTATTAAACTTTATTATATTACATATCTAATATCAATTGTGATATTTTATTATAAAAAAGTTAATATCTAATATCCCTTATGATATTTCATAAACAAACAAGTATGTTTTTTAACCTTTAATATCACCTGAGATATTTCATTACTCTGTATATTTTTATATATTATCACCTATGTGTTTTCTAATATTTTTATAATTTTCAGTTACAAGATAGTTTTTTTGTGCCCTTCATCGCAATTGACAAGCGCACATTTTTTTAAAGCAACCAATGTTATCTATCAGTTGTGATATTATACTCTTAGTAGAAATAAAAGGGATAAAGTCTCTTTATGTGATTTCTTATTTTGCTCAAAAAAATGCTAATTTAATGCAAGACTTGTTTGATTTTGAGAATATGTCAAGTCTCTATTTTCATACTTTGCTTCCTTTTTGATATTTTTAAGTGACACTTATTTATCTCTTGTGATATAACACTGTAAGAAAGATGAAGAGTATTACACTCTTCATCATATACGTAGGTTATCAGTTGTGACACTCAACTAAGAATGTGAAATATTAAATTCATACCAAATGTGATAAGAATTTAGTATTTTACCAAGTATATATGAAAGAAATGATAATAAACATCACTTATTATATTACTGTGATGATTCCGTTCATTTTTCTTATTTGTGTTTTTGAAAATATTTAGGAAGATTTTTGTGTTTTATGATAATATGAAATATTAGGAAAGGTGTTTAAGCGAAAAAAAGATGTTATGAAACTTTTGTTAGACTTGTGGTGGATTTTTCTATTTAATGGATACATTATGCATGTTTTGATATGTTTTATAAGCGAATTTAAAATATCTATGGCTGAATCAACAAACTAAAGAAGTTATGGTTGAAGAAAGCACACATCTTTATAAACAAATTGAGTAAGCTCAAACACATGTGATATCACACATGATATCACAGGTGATATCACATGATATCGCAGGTGATATCACTGGTGATATCACAAGTGATATAAACTATGATATCACACATGCTATCACCGGTAATATCACACACGATATCACAAGTGATATCAACGGTGTTATCACACATGATATCACGTGTGATATCACAAGTGAGGTGATATCACATGCGATATCACAAGTGCTTGAGCTTCCTCAGTTTGTTTATAAAGATGTGTGCTATCTTCAACCATAGCTTATTTAGTTTTTCAACCATAAATATTTTCAAATCCCGCTATAAAACCTATCAAACAGCACAATGTATTCATTAAATAGAAAATCCACCACAGTCTAACAAAGTATCATAACATCTCTTGTTTTCAGTTGAACAACTTTTCTAATATTTCATAATATCATAAAACACAAAAATCTTCCTAAATATTTTCAAAAACACAACCATCACATTCTTAGTTGAGTATCATAACTGATAACACATACATGAACTTTTCATCTTTCTTACACTTTGTTTATCACAAGAGATAAATAAGTGTCACTTACAAATATCAAAATAACGTTTGAAACGGTCAAAAGCGTATAAAATCGAATGAAAACATATGAAAATGCACAAAACATCCGAAAACGGACAAAAAGTATAAAAGCGGACGACGTATAAACGGACGATAAAAACATATGGCGTCTAACGACGAAAACTTCTAAAATGGATGAAAGCGAAAAGCGAATGACAACGTATGAAAATGTCGAAAAGCGTATAAAGCGGACGAAAATACATGCGTAAAATATAGACGAAACGTCAAAACGGACAAAAATACATGAAAATCTAAAAACATCGCGCGTATGAAAATGGATGAAAATGGCGAAAACGGACGAAAACATAAGAAAAGAAACGTATGGCGTAAAACACGAAAACGTATGAAAATGGGAGCGGGGAAAACAAAACGTATCAAACGAATGAAAATGGACAAAAACGTATGAAAACAAACGAAAAGTAAACAAACAGCGTATAACGGACGTAGCTAAAAACAGCACGACGAAAATGTCTAAAATAGACGAAAACGTAAAAAACGAAAACATATGAAAATGGACAAAAGGTCTAAAACAAAAGCGAATATAAACGCAAAACGCATGAAAACGCGTAAAAGCGGATGAAAAACAGAGCAAAGACAAAAATGACAAAAACATATGTACACGGACGAAAGCATATAAAATGAACAGCGTATGAATACGAGAAAAAACTTAAATTAAAAAACGTGAATTTAAAATTAAAAAAAAAAAAAAAAAAAAAAGACATTAATTTGAAATAAAACGTGAATTCCAAAAAAAAGAAGAAAAAAGAAAAAAAAAAGTTACTAAATAAGAAAGACAAAAAGACAAAGGAAAAGGAGAAAAAAAAACATGAACTTAGGTTTCCATATTAAATCTTAGGTTTATCCTCACCATTTGATTAAACTAAATGGATGGTGGGGATTTGTCCTTAGTAAGCACCAAAATAAGAGTAAGCATTTGAAATTTACTCATATAACTCATCTTTTTTATGGGTATATGATTATTATGTGTTTGTTCTGCTTTTCTACTTTTGCCCTGTCAACTAGACACTTGAAATGAGTAGTTATGTTGGTTTAGTTGTTGGTATAATTTTTTTTCAAGATTTACTGACTGTTCATAAGTAGAGAAAGCGAATGATAGTTTTTTATTTTTCAAGTTTACACAAAATTTACATAAGACAGCTACATAAGTTAACACAGAAACATACAACTCGCAAGCATAATAATCGATAACGGAAATGAACTCAATGTATCGATCAAAATCAATCACGAAAATGAAATATCTTAAACTATTTCGCACTCATGGCCTAATGACTTTATCCGGAGAAAAAAAAAAACAAATGTTCGAATGTTAAAATGTAGTAAAAGGAAAATCAAATAAAATTTCGGGAGATGTTTCATAGCTTCATGTCCTTCAGGGGTCCAACTTTTGGCGTAATTGGGTTGTACTCGATTTTTGTTAACTCCGTGTCCACCAATAAGTTCACTATAATAGAGGGAATTACGCATTATTAGCTAAGTGTATTGACACGAAACAAATTATGAGAAATGTGAATATTAAAACAAAAAAAGTATATAGTTGATTCTTTGTGGATGAGTTTAGCACGGGATATGAATATAACTCCCTTTTCTCTTAAAACCATTGCCAGATTCATGTATTCTTCTCGTAATGTGTAAGTACGTGTGATGAATTGTATTTCCGCCCCTCTATTAGAATTCAATGATTGTTAGACCGGGAACATAAAATAATGAATACAAAACATTTTTTGATAGATACACTTACGTCACATCTCTAAGAAACAGCTCGCACGAGGTACCACCTTTGTGGTGTATCAGCCCTCCTCTAGTGACCCTGCCAATGGTATCTATAAAGAAATCAAGAAATACACTGATTACGAATAAGTAATATGAATTAAGCTCGATGCATAGATTATCATTAAGTAAATTATGTGTACCGAACAACATCTTCTTTGTTGATTGGTCAGTAGAAATAGCCTTAATAGATGGTATCCATCCATGCGTAGGAAACTTGGAATGGTCAATGAATGGAATTTCGGTGAGGACCGTTTTACTGTTAACCTATATAACCCAATCACAACGGATCAAATTGTAGTTGTGATATCGTTGATATTCTGTTGGTTCGGTATACGCAATTTGGAAATCGTTCAAAGAAAACACATCTCCAACTAAGTCTCTATTATTATAGAATTCAATAAGCTCTTCAGGCACTTCGGCGACTTATTTTTCTCCCTGGTATTAGACGTATAAATTTCAAACATATGTGTTTGAAATTAAAAGAATTAAAATAAATAACTAAAAGTTATTTATACGTCTAATACGTCTAATTTTCAAACACATATGTTTGAAATTTTATACGTCTAATACCAGGGATAAAAACAAGTTGCGAAGTGCTATTGAATTATAATAATAGAACTCGTTGAAATGTTTTCTTTGAACCATTTCCAAATTGCGTATGCGACCCAACAGTATCCACGATATCACAACTTACGTTTGATCAGGTTTATATCTTTAATAGTAAGCGGTCCTCACCGAATTCCATTCATGACCATTCGCCTACACATGGATGGATACCATCTATTAAAAGGCTCTTTCTGACCAATCAACAAAAGAAATGATCTCTACACATAATTTGCTTAATGATATCTAGGCATCGAGCTTAATTCATATTACCTATTAGCCGTAATGGAGTATTTCCGATTTCTTTATAGATGCCAGTCACTGATACACCACGGCGTAGCTATTTATTGTGCAAAGTGTATCTATCACAAAAATGTTTTGTATTATTCATGTTCTGTCTAACAATCATTGAATTGTAATAGAGCGGAAATCAATTCATCACACGCACTTACACACACGAAGCATACGTGAATCTAGCAACGTTTTAAGAGAAAGTTATATTCATAGCGTGCTAAACTCATCCTCAAAGTATATACTTTTTTGTTTTAATATTCACATTTTCATAAGTTGTTTCGGTCATACACTTAATGCATAATTCCCTTATAGTGAACTTATTGGTGAACAGAGTTAAAAATCGAGTATATTTCAACTATGCCAAAAGTTGAGGACATGAAGCTATGACATCTCGAAATTTTATTTGATTTCCTTTACTACTAACATTTGAACATTTTTTTTCTCCGAATAAAGTCATTAGGCCATGTCAACTTTGTTAAGATATTTCATTTAAATGATTGATTGATCGACACATTGAGTTTGTGGAAACTAGAAGGGGGTTAAATAGTTTTTTGCCGATTTTAAGTTAGTTTCAAAAACTTTAGATTCGATGTAATGTGAAATCGTGTGGATAGAGAGAAAGTATAGATCTATAAGTAATGCACGTAAAGAAAGCAAGTAAAGTAAATGATAGAAATGACACAACCGATTTATAGTGGTTCGACTACAAGGACACCTTCCTTGCCCTACTCCACTCCCGAGTCTCCTACCGAGTTCAAGCACTATGTCAACAAACTCCTTCAACTTCGGAGAAGCCTTCGCGTTGCTTACACTTTCTCCGGTACAAAGCTAAATACCGAGTCCTTAACACGAAGGACCAAACCAACTCTACTATAACACAACAAATATGTGAAATATGAAATACAAGATCTTCGCTATAGAAATCTTGTGGAGGAACAACCCCTTGCTTGGATGACTTGTAGAATGCTCGTGATCTCGTCTTAGAGAAGGACCTATATGAGAATCACAACAAAAGAAAGAAGAACTACTCTCTAGATCAAGTGATATTAGGTTAGAAGAATGTAAGAATATATGAGAGAGTTTGTAAGAAGAGGGGTAAGTTACAATGAAGAAATGGCTCTCTATTTATAGGCAATTTCTTTCTACTGTTTCACGGATCCCACGGATCCCTTGCCTGAGGGATCCGTCTAGTGTAAATGGAGGGATCCGTGAGACGCTCCTATTTGCCCATGGGTTTTGTGTTATGGGTCATGGGTCCTAGACTTTAGACCATGGGTATCTAAGTAGATATAATGTATCTAAAAGATGCAATGCATCTAGACAATGGGTTATGGGTTCACTCCATGGGTTATGGATATGCTCCATGGGTGTGGTTCATGGGTTGTGGTTTTTACCATTCCTAATAAACTATTACAATAAATAAATTATTACAACAATTTATATTAAGTGACTATATATGTAGATGCTTTACAAAAATAACATGTATCCTTATAATTTTACTTATGATAACATTTTATTTGTTATCAACAAAACAAAGAGATCAAGCTAAAATATTAATAAACGTTTTTACGGTTTATTTGTATTAACGATCTCCCCCTTTTTGTTGATGACAAAACATAATGTTATGTTGAGTAAAACTTAAGATTAGATGTATGTTTTGAAAGCATAAGTTTTACTCTTCTCCCCACTTTTGAAACAAAAGTGACCCTAATGAAGAAATAAAGTGTGGAAAAATAGTCCACGTATCTCTAACTCCCCCTTGGCGGTAGCTCCCCCAAGAATAGGGCGTCAAGTGAAAAAATATAAAAACCTACAAAGAAAAGGTTAGTAGTAACATGCATAAATAATCTTGTAATTGACGAGAAACAAGATTGGGATCCAAGGTATGTAAACAAAGCCTTGTAATAAAATAACAAAATGTAGTGGTATATATGCCACATACAAACATGTAAAACTAAGAACAAGGTTTGTTCTTTAGAATGACTCAAAAGAAAAATTAGAGAAAATAGTAATATTATTCCTTCCATGCTTGCATAAGGTTATTGATGGAGGTTTTGGTGAGTGATGATGTTGATGCGATCGAGGATGTGGTTAAGTATGAATCGCATCTCTTCCCTAATTTCTATTGCAAGTTCCCTGTTGGATTGGCAATGTTCACAATGTAAATGATGTGGGTAATGTGTGTGGAAGGTTTCCGGGTTAGTTTGATTTGTGAGATGCGGAAGATGTGGTGGAAATGTTGGAAAATATGGATCAAAGTCCGGAATGTTTGGAAGTGGTGTTGGAAAAGAACCTAGTAGGGGTGAAAACGAGCCGAGCCGAGCCCGAGCCTGCCAGAGCTCGAGCTCGGCTCGTTTATATACAAAAAGCTCGAGCTCGGCTCGTTAACACAAAGCTCGGTTCGTTAACACAAGGCTCGAGCTCGTTAGCACGTTTATACGTATAGAAAATATGTATACGTATATATTTCTAGGGCTCGTTTAGGCTCGCGAGCCTAAACGAGCTTTTTGTATAGAGCTCGAGCTCGAGCTCGATTATTAATTGAGACCAAACTCAGGGTGTAGGCTCGGCTTGTTCGAGCTTTTTACCGATCTGATCCCGAGCTTTTCACGAGCAGCTCGGCTAGTTTCCACCCCTAGAACCTAGATGTTCTTGTAAAAGAATGGGAGCTAAAGGTGGTGAAGTTACAATTTCTTTGTAAATTATGTTTGGAGATGTGGGAGGTGTTAAATAGACTAGTTCTTTTGGGTTGATTTGTTGGGATCTTGTTGTAGTCTTAAGGAGTTCCAATAGAGTGACTTTAGGAGGAGACTTGATAGGTGATGATGGTGGTGTGCTTGTTGGAGATGAGGGAGGTGCTACTATGGAACCATTTGGTGGTGAAAGGGTAGTTGGTGAAGAACTATTTGACAATGTTTTTGCTAAACAACAAGGTTGGATGCTAATCCATGTGGTTTTTCTAGATTTGGGTGGTGGTACTACGGAAGGTGGTAGGGTAAGATTTTGGATTTCTTGAAGAGGATTGTTTGCACTAGGTGATTCATCTATGTTGGAGGATCTTTTGGATGACATGATGATGGTTGTTTGTGAGGTTGAGAGTGATAAAGATGCAAGCATTTTGAGAACCTTATTTATAGAGAAAATAATGCATTGTAATGAATGCTTGACCCAAAATGTGGACTAAAATCTAATGATTAGATAAGAATTTAAGGCATGTGATCATGAGAACACAAGCATTAAGTAACATACTCATTAGTAAAAAGGATAAAATGATGAAAGTATAGAGGAGTTTAGCCAAAGTGAGAAAAATAGAAGAGAATTTCAGCTTCCGTCTCATTGATCCCACGGATCCTTCCCTTGAGGGAACCGTCCAACGTTAATCCGGGATCAGGTGATCACGGTGACTTAGGGTAGCTGACTTAAAATTTTCCTTTTGGAAACATTTGTGCCTAGTGTGTGCATATATGCAAACCATTTGGAGTTGCGGTTATCTCGACTCCTAAAAATAAAAGGAAATGTGGAAAACTAGAAGGGGGGGTTGAATAGTTTTGCCGATTTTAAGTTAGTTTCAAACACTTTAGATTTGATATTATGTGAAATCGTATGGATGTAGAGAAAGTATATATCTAATGATAAAGCAAGTAAATAAAGTAAAGCAAGGGATAGAAATGACACAACCGATTTATAGTGGTTCGGCTACAAGGACACCTTCCTTGCCCTACTCCACTCCCCGAGTCACCTACTCGAGAGTTCAAGCACTATGTCAACAAACTCCTTTAACTTGGTGGAGAAGACTTTACAACGTTGCTTACACCTTTTTTCGGTACAAAGCTAAATACTGAGTCCGTAACACGGTGGACCAAACCAACACGACTATTACACAACAACTATGTGAAATATCAAATACAAGATCTTTGCTACAGAAATCTTGTGGAGGAACAAATCAATCAAGGACCCCTTACTTGGATGACTTGTAGAATGATCGTGATCTCGCCTTAGAGAAGGACCTATATGAGAATCACTAGAGAAAGAAAGAAGAACAACTCTCAAGATAGAAGAGAATGAGAGTATACGAGAGAATTAGTAAGAAGAGGGGTGGTTTAGAATGAAGAAATGGCTCTCTATTTATAGGCAAAACTTGCCACTGTTCCCCGGATGCCATGGATCCCTCCTTTGAGGGATCCGTCTAGCGTAAAGCTAGGGATCCGTGGGACGCTCCTCTTTGCCCATGGGTTTTTTGGTTATGGGTCATGGGTCATGGGTTATGGGTTGGTCCATGGGTATTTCTCAAGATACAATGTATCTAATGAGTACAATGTATCTAGGCAAGTGGGTATGGGTCAATACCATGGGTTATGGATATGACCCATGGGTTGTGATTTTTAACCATCCTAATAAACTATTGCAACAAATGATTTATTATAACAATTTGTATTAAGTTAATACATGTAAATGCTTTACAAAAATAACATGTATCTTTATAATTTTACTTATGATAACATTATATTTGTTATCAACAAAACACAAAGAGATCGCAAAATATTAATAAACGTTTTTACGGTTTATTTGTATTAACAATCTCCCCTTTTTGTTGATGACAAAACATAATGTTATGATGAGTAAAACTTAAGAATAGATGTATGTTTTGAAAGCCCCTAAGTTTTACTTTTTCTCCCCCTTTTTGTCGAAACAAAAAGTTAACCGATCGAAGAAATAAAATTTGGAAAAATAGTCCATCGTATAACTTACTCCCCTTGCGGTAGCTCCCCTAGTTTGAAGTCAAGTGAGAAAAAACAAATCCTACAAAGAAAAGGTTAGTAGTAACATGCATAAGTAATCTTTTGATTGAGGAGAATCAAGATTGGGAGCCAAGGTATGTAAACAAGGCCTTGTAATAAAACAACAAAATATAGTGGTATTTATGCCACATACAAGCATGTAAAAATAAGAACAAGACTTGTTCTTGAAAATGACTCAAAAGAAAAGTACTAAAAGTATAAAATAGTAAGAATGATTCCTTCAATGCTTGCATAAGGTTATGGATGGAGGTTTTGATGAGTAATGGTATTGATGCGATCAAGAATGAGGTTGAGTATGAATCGCATTTCGTCCCTAACTTCTATTGCAATATCCCTAGTGGATTGGCAATGTTCACAATGTAAGTGATGTGGGTAATGAGTGCGGAAGGTTTTCGGGTTGTTTTGATTTGTGAGATGCGGAAGATGTGGTGGAAAAATAGGAAAATACGGATCAAAGTCCATAATGTTTGGAAGTGGTGGTGGAAAAGAACCTAGATGTTCTTGTAGCTCAATGGGAGCTAAGGGTGGTGATGTTTCAAGGTCTTTGAAAATTGTGTTTGGAGAAGTTGGAGGTGTCAAAAGGCTATTTCTTTTTGTTTTGGTTGTTGAGATCTTGTTGGAGTCTTAAGGAGTTCCAAAAGAGTGACTTTAGGTGGTGAGTTGATGGGTGATGAAGTTGGTGTACTTGTTGGTGATGAAGGAGGTGCTATAATGGAAGCATCTTGTGGTGAATTATTTGTTGGTGATGAGTCATTCGATGATGGTTTTGCTAAACAACAAGGCCGGATGCTAATCCCTGCGGATATCCTAGAGTTTGATTGTGGTATTTTGGAAGGTGGGAGGACAAAAATTTGGGTTTCTTGAAAATGATTGTTTTTACTAGGTGATTCATCTAAGTTGGAAGATATCTTGGATGACATGGTGTTGTGTGTTTGTCAAGATGGGATGAGTATGCAAGCATTTTGGGAGTCCTATATATAGAAAAACAATGCATTGTAATGAATGCTTGACCCAAAATGTGGATTAAAATCTAATGATTAGATATGAATTAAGGCATGTGATCATGAGAACACAAGCATTAAAGAGCATACTCCAAAAAAAAAATGAAAAATGTGGAGTTTTCATCCAAAGTGAGAAAAATAGAAGATAAAACTAGCTGCCTCACGGATCCTCACGGATCCTTCCTTTGGGGATCCGGCATAAGATAAGGTGGGATCCGTGGGACTGAGTGATTCAGGCAGACACAAAATTTTCCTTTTGGAAACATTTTTGCCTATTGTGTACCTATATGCAAACTATTTGGAGTTCTTGTATCTCGACTCCTAAAAGAAAAGAAAAATAAAGTAGAAGTGAAAAAACATACTATTATGTGAGATAACTCGAGTGCTCCTAATTCATTGTTGCTTAAATGAACGTACCCGAAAACACATATTAGTTATGTGTCCTCTTTAGCATTCAAAAGACATGAGATGCAATGAAAATGGGTTTTTACTTTGTATTAATAATGAAAAAGCGATTTGTCCTAGACGTGAGAAATTGATTTTGTGAAATTGATACGGGAAAAGGTATCATTTTTAGAAAACGTTTCAAAAAAGAGGTTTCTATGTGCGAATAAAAATCGGTTTATCCTTTGAAAAGAAAATGTGTATGTAATGATATGTTTGCAACTTGTACTTATTTTGATGGAAAATAAGAAAAACTATGAGTTATAAGTGAAAAACTTATCTTGGGTTTTGAAAATTCCCGTATTGCTTGTGAGTTGTGCTTGAAATAGAGATCATAGACTCAGAAAGAAGAAGGCTAGTGTTTACATACCTTGTAGAAAAATAAATAAATTACGACGATTGTTCCATGAGACCAAGACCAAGACGAAGTAGGTTGAATTGTTCCCGCTTCAACGGTCTGGTGAGGACGTCGGCTATGTTGTCTTCGGATGCTACCTTCTCAATAGAGATGTTCCCCTTTTGAACATTGTCTCTTAAGTAGTGATGACGAATCTCTATATGCTTTGTGCGAGAATGTAATACGGATTCTTGCTTAAATCGATGGCACCTTTGTTGTCACATAGAATGGCTATGTCACATAGATGAATGTCGTAGTCAACTAATGCTTGTTTCATCCATAATGCTTGTTGGCATGCTTTGCCGGCGAAGCCGTATTCGGCTTCGGTTGTTGATATTGCTAATGCCATTTATTTCTTAGAAAACCAAGATGTTAAACAACATCCCATGAAAGTACATACCCCACTTGTACTTCTTCGGTCAACATAATCACCTGCCTGCTCAGAATCTGCATATACAATTGTTTCTACTCCCGTGTCTTTAGGATACCATAATCCTAATTGTGTTGTACCCTTAATATATCTAAATATCCTTTTTACGGCTTCTAGGTGTGATGTTTTAGGGTCTTCTTGAAACCTAGCACATAAGAAACACTAAACATGATATCCGGCCTACTAGCGTGAGGTAGAAGACTACCTATCATGCCACGATATTTAGTATTATCAACGGATTCGCCGTCTTCATCTTTTGTGAGTTTGGTGTCGGATGACATTGGTGTCCTAATTGGTTTTGACTCTTCTAAACCGAATTTCTTTAACATCTCCTTTATGTATTTAGATTGATTAAAGAAGATACCATCTTCTACTTGTTTGATTTGTAGACCAAGAAAGAAACTAAGTTCTCCCATCATACTCATCTCGAACTCGTCATGCATGATTTTAGAGAAATCATCACACATGTCTTGACAAGTGGATCCTAATATAATATCATCTACATATATTTGAACTATGATTATATGTGACTCTCTTTTCTTAGTAAAAGTGTGTTGTCAACTAACCCCATGGTATAGTTGTGTTTGATTAAGAATGACTTGAGTCTATCATACCAAGCTTTTGGAGCTTGTTTAAGACCGTAAAGGGCTTTCTTTAATTTATACACATGTTTAGGTTTTTCAAAATCGATGAAGCCGGAGGTTGAGCTACATATACTTCTTCATTAATGAAACCATTTAGAAAAGCACTTTTGACATCCATTTGATAGAGCTTTAGATCATTAGCACAAGCATAAGCAAGAAGTATTCTTATAGACTCTAATCTAGCCACCGGGGCATAGGTCTCATCAAAGTCTATTCCTTCTTGTTGGTTATACCCTTAGGCAACGAGTCTAGCCTTGTTCCTAGACACTACTCCGTTTGCATCTAATTTGTTTTATAAACCCATTTGGTTCCTATTATGGTTTGATTACTAGGTGGAGGGACAAGTGTCCAAACATCATTAGAAACAAATTGATTTAACTCTTCTTGCATAGCCATTACCCAACTTTCATCTTTTATGGCTTCTTGTGTATTCTTAGGTTCTATGGTTGAAACAAAACAAAATAAGCTACTTTGGTTTTAGACTTGAGACCTTAATGGTTCTTTCGTTTATGACTTTCCTATGGACTCTTTAATATTTATGTTTATTATTTCAAGATTCTTCTTCTTCTTCATTTATCTTTTTCTTTATTACTATAGCTTCACTTTCTACAATCTCGTCATCGACAAGAGGTGGAGAGGGTTTGGGTGGACTTTCATCAAATTTTATATTTAATGACTCTTCTACCTTCATTGTTTCTTTGTTTAATATGACGTAAGCTTTGCTATTAGGGAGTAACCTAGAAAGATACCTTCGGTTGATTTAGGATCAAATTTTGTAAGGTAATCTTTAGTGTTAAGAATAAAACATTTGCTACCAAAGACTTTAAAGTGATCTAACGTAGGCTTTTTGCCTCGAAGTAACTCATATGGAGTTTTACCTAAGATTGGTCTAATTAAGACTCGATTAAGTATGTACGTTGAAGTATCAGCGGCATTGCACCAAAACTTTTGAGGTATGGATTGCTCATTAAGCATGGTTTGACTCATTTCTTGTAGGGTTCTATTCTTTCTTTCAACTACCCCATTCGATTGTGGAGTGCGAGGAGCCGAGAAGTTGTGAGTAATACCGTTAGCGTCACACAAAACTCCAAATTGCACTTCATTATCGAATTCCTACCATGATCCATTCTAATAGACACTATAGGACTTCCTAGTTGTCTTTGGATTTTCTTGCTTAATATTTCAAAATAATTAAACGTTTCTATTTTGTTCTTTAAGAATTTTGTCCATGTGTACCTAGAGTAATCATCCACTATGACCAAAGTGTAGTAGTTGCCTCCATAACTTTGGATAGCGGATGGACCAAATAAATCCATATGTAGTAATTCTAGACACTTAGTTGTAGACACCATGTTTTTAGCTTTATGACTAGAATGAACTTGTTTTCCTACATTACAAGCATCACAAAAGTGATGTTCATATTTTAACTTAGGTAGATCTCTTACTAGATCTTTGGATGATAGCGATTGAAGAAGTCGCATATTGGCATGACCCAATCTTCGATGCCATAAGGTTGAAGTATCATCCATAGAAGTAAGACAAGTTTGTCTTTAGGTTCATTACCAATTTTAATGACATAGACTCCATGTTTCCTAATTCCTCTTCCTATGGTTATGCCATTTTTAATATCTTACTACCGGTTTAGGTAAAAAGTACATTGCACTTTTTATCACATATTTGTCCTATACTTAAGAGATGAAAGTTTAGGTTTTCACACACACATCGTTAATGGTTAGAGATTTGTTAGAAATCGTACCTTTACCGATGATTTTACTTTTGCTATTTCCAAACACCACATTACCTCCATTGAAAGATTCATATGTGGAGAATAGATCTTTATTTCCGGTCATGTGCACCCGCTATCCTTGACCCATTCATCCGGATCTAGGTCGACCTTTAAGCACACCTAAGAAAACAATTAACTCAAAAGTTTGGTCCCCATTTGTTCATGGGTACATTAGTGTTAAACATTCCATTCATGTTAGACATGTATGGATAAGGTGAATATGCATTCCATGGTGCAAAGTTTTGAAAAGGAAAACCATTTTGCATATTTGGGTTCCATCCCATTTGATGGTTACTTCTCGGGTAAACATTATTAGGTCTCCTAGATGGATTAGGTTTCGAAAAAGATGGAGCTTTGTTTCTTGCAAAAATAGGATTATATTTTGGAGGTGGTTGTCTAGTGGTAAAATGAGTTGGTTTCTTCTTATTAACAATAACAAAATCAGTTCGAGAAGAAGAAGCTATGTTATTGCCACTTTGTTTCAGCCATGACTCCACGGATCCCCGGCTGCATACAACTAGCGGTTCCCTTTTGTGGGATCCGTGGGATCCGCCATAACAGTGGCTTGTTTTTTCTAGTGCCTTAACATATTTTGTTTCTTTGTTTTCACTAGTTGACGCATCAAGTTGCTGAATACCTAAACCTTTTTGGTTGTTTCCGGTTTTAACACTATCTAATATCATATCTAAAGTATTTGTACTCATTCTAGCAATTTTAGAATCTGGTTGATCAACTAGTGTTTGAAGTTGAACGCAAAATTCACATTCACCACTTGCTATTTTACCCTTTTCTAAACGTTTCAATTTTGCTTTTAATTCTATGACTTCCTTATCTAAACGTTGGTTTTGATTTTTCAAAAGCTTGTTTTTGTTAATTAGTTTTAAGCTAATATTGCAAAGTTTGTCATATTCATTATGCAATGAGTGATCATCTAGTGATGAGCTACTATAGTATTCGTGACATACCTCGTCATTTGCCATGAGACAAATTTCTTCGTCCTCCTCCTCGTTCATTCCCCACGTGCAGCTACGAATGCTTTTTGATCATCCCGTTTGGGACACTTACTAATAAAGTGGTTTGGGTCCCCACATTTAAAACAAGCACAATCATCCCTTGGCTTCGCCCTCTTTTGCTTTTTCAAATCCTTTCTTGTCGTCATATGGTTGTTTGACGTATCTTCCCTTCCTTCTAAAGAACTTTTTAAAGTCCCTTACCGCCATAGCATACTCCTCGTCGTCACTATTCGAAGAGGAGTTCTCTTCATCGCTTGAGGCCTTTTTGGCTTTAAGGGCAAGAGATTTGTGTTTCTCTTTCACCTTTGAGGCTTCTGAATCTTTAGCAAGGACAAGCTCGTAGACTTTTAAGTTGCCTATGAGTTCATCAAGGGTGAGGATTGTTAAATCTTTTGACTCTTTCGATTCGCCACCTTGGATCTCCACTTGATGGAAGTGCCCTTAGATATCTCCTAACATGATTACACTAGAAAAGATTCATCAAGTGCTTGTAAAGATGTAATAATAGTATTAAAATTAGCAAAAGAATGATCTATAGTTTCCTCATCCGATATTGAAAATTGTTCATATTGTTGAACAAATAAATCAATTTTATGATTTTTAACTTGTTTATTACCTTGATGAGTTACAACTAAAGAATTTCAAATTTCTTTAGAGGTTTTAAGCATAGAAATTCTTTCGAATTCCTTTTTGGGTAAAGCATTATATAAAACCATTTTAGCTTCACTATTTTTAGAAAGCTTTTTCTTCATTTCATCGTTTAGTTTATCATGAGGTATGTTAACTAAATTTCCTTTATCATCTTTTGAGATAGCCTCAAAATCGCCTTCAACAATAATGTACCAAAGATCAATATCTTTAGACTTCACATACGTTTTGAATCTATTTTTCCAATATATAAAACCATTAGTTTCAAGTAGTGGTGGTAGTTGCATAGATTGCCCTTCCTTGTAATTTTTAGAACCCATAGTGATCGAAAAGTTTTTAAAATACGGGTTACTTTAAAACTTTTATAAACTTAGCTCTTGATGCCAATTGTGGAAAACTAGAAGGGGGGTTGAATAGTTTTGCCGATTTTAAGTTAGTTTCAAAAACTTTAGATTCGATATTATGTGAAATCTATAGATGTAGAGAAAGTATAGATCTAATGATAAAGCAAGTAAATAAAGTAAAGCAAGGGATAGAAATGACACAACCGATTTATAGTGGTTCGGCTACAAGGACAACTTCCTTGCCCTACTCCACTCCCCGAGTCACCTACTCGAGAGTTCAATATGTCAACAAACTCCTTCAACTTGGCGGAGAAGCCTTCACAACGTTGCTTACACCTTTTTCCGGTACAAAGCTAAATACCGAGTCCGTAACACGGTGGACCAAACCAACACGACTATGACACAAAAACTATGTGAAATATCAAATACAAGATCTTTGCTATAGAAATCTTATGGAGGAACAAATCAATGAAGGACCCCTTGCTTGGATGACTTGTAGAATGCTCGTGATCTCACCTTAGAGAAGGACCTATATGAGAATCACTAGAGAAAGAAAGAAGAACAACTCTCAAGATCAAGTGATCTTTTGTTAGAAGAGAATGAGAGTATATGAGAGAATTAGTAAGAAGAGGGGTGGTTTAGAATGAAGAAATGACTCTCTATTTATAGGCAAAACTTGCCACTGTTCCCCGGATCCCACGGATCCCTCCCTTAAGGGATCCGTCTAGCGTAAAGCTAGGGATCCGTGGGACGCTCCTCTTTGCCCATGGGTTTTTTGGTTATGGGTCATGGGTCATGGGTTATGGGTTGGTCCATGGGTATTTCTCAAGATACAATGTATCTAGTCAAGTGGGTATGGGTCAATACCATGGGTTATGGATATGATCCATGGGTTGTGATTTTTACCCATTCTAATAAACTATTACAACAAATGATTTATAATAACAATTTGTATTAAGTTAATATATGTAAATGCTTTACAAAAATAACATGTATCATTATAATTTTACTTATGATAACATTATATTTGTTATCAACAAAACACAAAGAGATCGCAAAATATTAATAAACGTTTTTACGGTTTATTTGTATTAACAGGAAAAATAGACTAGAAGTGAAAAAGCATACTATTATGTGAGATAACCCGAGTTCTCCTAATTCATTGTTGCTTTAAATGAATGTACCCAAAAACACATATTAGTTATATGTTCCCTTTAGCATTCAAAAGACATGAGATGCAATGAAAATGAGTTTTTACTTTGTATTAATAATGAAAAGGAGATTTGTCCTAGACGTGAGAAACAACTTTTATAAAAAATGATACGGAAGAAGTATCTTTTAGAAAACGTTTCAAAAAAGTTTCTTGTTAGAAGAAAGCGTTTATCTTTTAGTTAAGAAAAAAAGTATGAAATTGCATGTTTTGTAAATAAAATCTACCTTGGGTTTTGAAAATTCCCGTATTGTTTGTGAGTTGTGTGTGAAATAGAGATCCTAGACTCAGAAAAGAAGAAGGCTAGTGTTTACATACCTTGTAGAGTTTAAAAAACTAATTACGATGATTGTTCCATTAGACCAAGACCAAGACGAAGCAAGTTGAATTGTTCCCGCTTCAACGGTTTGGTGAGGACGTCGGCTATGTTGTCTTCGGATGCTACCTTCTCAATAGAGATGTTCCCCTTTTGAACATTGTCTCTTAAGAAGTGATGAAGAATCTCTTTGTGCTTGGTGCGAGAGTGCAACACCGTATTCTTGCTTAAGTCAATGGCACCTTTGTTGTCACATAGAATGGCTATGTCACTTAGATGAATGTCGTAGTCAACTAACGCTTGTTTCATCCATAGGGCTTGTTGGCATGCTTTTTGCTACGGCGAGAGACATATTCGCTTCGTTGTTGATATGGCCAATACCGTTTGCTTCTTTGAGAACCAAGATGTTAAACAACATCCCATAAAAGTACATACACTGCTTGTACTTTTTCGGTCAACATAATCACCTGCACGGTCAGAATCTGCATATACAATAGTTTCTACCCCCGTATCCTTAGGATACCATAATCCTAATTGAGTCGTACCCTTTATGTATCTAAATATTCTTTTGAGCGCTTCTAGATGTGATGTTTTAGGGTCTTCTTGAAACCTAGCACATAGACAAACACTAAACATGATATCCGGCCGACTAGCCATAAGATAGAGAAGACTACCAATCATGCCACGGTATTTTGTGTTATCAACGAATTCACTATCTTCATCTTTTGTAAGTTTAGTGTCGGATGACATTGGTGTACTTGTGGGTTTTGACTCTTCTAAACCAAATTTCTTTAACACCTCTTTTATGTATTTAGATTGATTAAAGAAGATACCATCTTCTACTTGTTTGATTTGTAGATCAAGAAAGAAACTTAGTTCTCCCATCATACTCATCTCAAACTCGTCATGCATGATTTTAGAGAAATCATCACACATGTCTTGACAAGTCGATCCAAATATAATATCATCTACGTATATTTGAACAATAATTATATGTTATTTCTTTTTCTTAGTGAAAAGTGTATTATCAACTAACCCCATGGTGTAGTTTTTTTGATTAAAAATGACTTGAGTCTATCAGACCAAGCTTTTGGGGCTTATTTAAGACCGTAAAGAGTTTTCTTTAATTTATACACATGTTTAGGTTTTTCAAAATCGATAAAGCCCGGAGGCTGAGCTACATAAACTTCTTCATTAATAAAACCATTTAGAAAAGCACTTTTAACATCCATTTGAAAGAGCTTAAGATCATTAGCACAAGCATAATCAAGAAGTATTCTTATAGACTCTAATCTAGCCACGGGGGCATAGGTCTCATCAAAGTCTATTCCTTCTTGTTGATTATACCCTTGGGCAACGAGTCTAGCTTTGTTTCTAGACACTACACCGTTTGCATCTAACTTGTTTTTATATACCCATTTGGTTCCTATTATGGTTTGATTACTAGGTGGAGGGACAAGTGTCCAAACATCGTTAGAAAAAAATTGATTTAGCTCTTCTTGCATAGCCATTACCCAACTTTCATCTTTTATGGCTTCTTGTGTATTCTTAGGTTCTATGGTTGAGACAAAACAAAATAAGCTACTTTGGTTTTGGACTTGAGACCTTAAGGTTCTTTCGTTTAACTTTCCTATGACCTTATCTACGGGGTGATCTTTAGACTTTTAATATTATGATTTCATTGTTTAATGGTTCATCTTCTTTTGTTTGTATTTTTTTCTTTATTTCTATGGCCTCACTTTCGACTATCACATCACACAAGTAAGAGGTAGGGTAGGGTGGACTCTCATCAAATGTTATGTTTAATGACTCTTCAACCTTCATTGTTTCTTTATTTAATATGACATAAGCTTTGCTATTAGGAGAGTAACCTAAAAAGATACCATCGGTTGATTTAGGATCAAATTTAGTAAGGTAATCTTTAGTGTTAAGTAGAAAACATTTGCTACCAAAGACTCTAAAATGATCTAACGTAGGCTTTTTGCCTCGAAGTAACTCGTATGGAGTTTTACCTAAAATAGGTCTAATTAAGACTTGTTAGTATGTATCGTTGATGTATCAACGACATTGCACGAAAACTTTTGAGGTATGGATTGCTCATTTAGCATGGTGCGACTCATTTCTTTTTAGGGTTCTATTTTTTTCTTTCAACTACCCTATTCGAGTCTGCGAGGAACCGAGAAGTTGTGCAGTAATACCATTAGTGTCATAAAGGCTCCAAATTGCACTTCATTATCGAATTTCCTACCATGATCCGTTCTAATAGACACTATAGGACTTCCTAATTGTCTTTGGATTTTCTTACTAAATATTTCAAAGTAATCAATGTTTCAGCTTTTATTCTTAAAAATTTAGTCCATGTGTACCTAGAGTAATCATCCACTATAACTAAAGTGTAATAGTTGCCTCCATAACTTTTTATAGCTGATGGACCAAATAAATCTATGTGAAGTAATTCTAGACACTTAGTTGTAGAGACCATATTTTTAGCTTGGTGACTAGAAAATGGACTTGTTTACCTACATTTCAAGCATCACAAAAGTGATGCTCATATTTTAGTTTTGGTAGATCTCTTACAATATCTTTGGATGATAGCGATTGAAGAAGTCGCATATTGGCATGACCCAATCTTCGATGCCATAAGGTCGAAGTATCATCCATAGAAGTAAGACAAAGTTTGTCTTTAGGTTCATTACATATTTTAATGACATAGACTCCATGTTTCCTAATTCCTCTTCCTATAGTGATACCGTTTTTCAATATCTTACTATCGGTTTCATTAAAAAGTACGTTACACTTCTTATCACATATTTGTCCTATACTTAAGAGGTTAAAGTTTAGGTTTTCTACGTGACACACATCGTTAATGGTTAGAGATTTGTTAGAAATCGTACCTTTACCGATGATTTTGCTTTTGCTATTTCCAAATACCACATTTCCTCCATTGAAGGATTCATATCTGGAAAATAAATCATTATTACCTGTCATGTGCCTCGTGCACCCGCTATCCTTGATACATTAATCCGGCTCTAGGTCGACCTTTAAGCATGTCACACCCCCAATTTATCTGTTTTGCAGCGGAATGGAATTCGGGATTGACCACATAGCACCACATCAAGCTTATATTGAAGCACCTAAAGTGTCGTTTAAAACACATCGTTGGATATTTCATAAAACAATCGAAAGTACAACATCGTCCCAAAAGGTTTACAAAGTTTGCGGAAATACAAATATAATACAAATCCAAACGATGTTTTTGAAATAAAGTGCCATAATGTACATAATGTAAGTCGACGCCAGCGACAAAATGTAGGTCCCTAAACTGTCATGATAGATGCCTCAGCCAAAATACATTGCTAAAACGGTCAACAATAATGTTGGTGAGAAATCATAGGTTTATGTAAATGTTTTATATGACTACACAAGTATCTATCATGCATGACCATCAAGTCACGTAAAAATAATGTTACAATTGCTTTAAGCCCATGACCCCGAAACTAGACTGTTCAATCATGTGCCTCCCAGAGTGTTTGCAGACAACTCCGTAATGTTATCAAATGAAATGCATCCGTTTACGGTTGGGATTCACCACCCGGATGGAGAGCGCCACCCCGATAGATCTATCCACTCATCCTCGCTCCAAAGATTAACGGTTCATGTTCAAGTAATGGGGACTTCAAATTGGCAAATGCGGTAACTTAAGCAATGTAATTGAATTTAACATACTTGGTATCGTACAAAAAAAAATAATGTGGTGCAATGTATTCTCCCGTAGGTTTGAAAATAATCGAAGCATGTAAACGGGGCTATGAAAACTCACTTGGATAAACTGGAATAATGGCAAAAGTGAGTACACTGAGGTTTAATGTGATGCGTCAACTGGGACCTATTATCAATGATATGATATGTCATGAGTTGCAATGTAATGTTATGCATGCACTTGATATGTTATTTATACCATTTACGAGTTTTGAAAATATTACACATCGTCGAAAAATACTCTTTTGACGTCTTGACCCTTCAAAATGACTTTACATGTTTTATGTCAAAATGTCATCCTACAATGGTTTTATAATGAATTTTAGAGAAATTACCACTTTTCGTCGCAAAACAATGTCGTCGGAAAAATCATGAAATTAACAAAATGGCTTTGGAAAACTAGTCGTAAAAAGGTAATTGTGCGTCGATCGTTAGAGAACGAACTCGACTGTTTTGGAAAGTTTGTATCGATATCTAAAAGTTTCAGTTCGGGAGTTTTCGTCCAAAAGGTCTCGACATAAAAGATATTAAGGTTAAAGATGGTGATTTTGGCTAATATGTGTAAAAATTAGTTACGGCAAGTTTATGAAAAGTGCATATCTTTATCGTTTCAAACCGTTTTCTACGTTTTATACGTCCTTAGCTTCTATCAAAGTATACTAATATATTTTTGACAAGTCGAAATAATTTGTGAAGCTTAAGGCTCGCTTTTTGACCCGACAAAGTTAAACAGCAAAGCTGAAATTTCAGAGAAAATAATATATTTCGTCGTCAAACTTGTAAAATCCATAAGCTTGCTATAAGTCCGCTTTTTATCCGTTCAAGCGGCCACGGAATCGTTTTAAAGTATATTTTCTAAAAATCAAGGCCAAAGTTTCGTACCAACAGTAGGTTTTTCCAGAAATTCGAATTAAGGACAGAACATAAATATATAGTTATCGAAAATAGTTTTTCTCGGACAAAACCTATTCTAATCCCTTCAAATCAACTCCAAAACTAATCTAATCCTACCATACACCTTCTTAGGGTGTCATGGGTTCCTAATCACCATCAAGACCAACCAATACCAAGGGGGTAATTATAGGATGACCATATATATATATATACTCTAAAAATCATGAAATAAAATGGTATAAATCACATATCATGCATACTTGCTCCAAAAATGAAAAGGAACATATGGAAATGAAAAGGAAACATGAAAATGAAAGAAATATGCTTACTAGTGATTATGATGAGGTGAAAGTAACAAGGATTAGCCTAAATACTCTTGGTTTTTATTTCAAAACCTTATAAAGAGTATACACTAGATTGTGTTACCACTAGAACTTGAGAAGAAAAAAAATATGATGATCCCTTGGAGCTCTTTGTGTGACCGGTTATGGAGAAGAAAAACAAGGAGAGAAAGAGTTTTATCAACTTTGAATATTTAGGTGCATGAATGAAATGAGAATGAAGTGTAAGACTTTTAAGTTGAGTAAACATTTAAACAATCAAGAACCATTCTCATATTAATATGTCGCCTCCCGGTGGAGGAAGACCGGATATTTTACATTTTTTTTTTTTTAATGTATATAATGTACTTGTGTAATTTTTTGACATAAAGTATAAGTAAAATGTAACTTTTTGGTACAAGTAAATTTTAAATAGATCAAAATAGAGTATAATGATTTTATAAAAATTGTAAAAATACATTCCTTGTAAGATTTGAGTGATAAAATAATTACCGTATAATTTTTAAGAAAAGCTTAATAATTAAACTTTAACGATTAATATACCAAATAAATTTGAAACACTAGGAAAACTAAAAATATAGTTTTATAAACTAAATGTAAGTTTAAAAATACATCGGGATCATTTTTGAAAGTAACGGGTTAAATATTCAAAATAATAACTCACGCGATAAAGATTATTAAATATAAGAATTACGCGTTGAAGGTGAAATGAAATGTCGTGAATGAATTAATGAGATGCAAATGATGTCAATGAAATGTAGACTAATCTTAGTCCATATGAAATGTACGTGATGTCATGATCATGAATTCGCCGCTAAACCTCCAAGGTTACGCGAATTTGAAACAAGTAAACCAAGTTTACTATAAATGTTGAATTAATGAGACATGAATTAGAAATGACCCAAAGTAGGGTTGTCACATTAAGCCCATCTAAAAAGGAATTCACCCTGAATTCATCTGTTAGGTCTAACGGTGTCGGCGAAAAGATGAGGATACTTTGTGTCGGATCCGTCTTCCGCTCCCAAGTAAACTCAGGACCCTCGCCGAGAATTCCAACGAACTTTCACAATAGAATGGACTGTTTCAAACGCTGACCGCGGTCCATGATTTCTCAAGTGTTCCTCCACAAAGTTGAGTTTGTCGTCGAGCCTAACTTAGGCCCAATGGAATAACAAGCGATTCGTCACTAAAAGACACTTCTTCAAGTTTGAACGTGAAACGTGTTGTGCACATGACTAAGCCGATGGAAGATCAAGTCGATAAGCTACCAGGACCAACTCGCTTCAAAATCTTGAATGGTCCAATGTATCTCGGGTTTAACTTCCCACGCTTTCCAATCGTTCTCACCCTTCCAAGGCGATACTTTCGAGCATAACTTTGTCACCTACTTGAAATTCCAAATCCTTCGTCTAACATCCGCATAACTTTTCACGACTCCTTGCATTCTGAAGTCTATCACGAATTTGAACAATCTTTTTCCCGTACCATTTCATTTACCATTAAGACCCATAGTTATGCTGCTCTCCTCCTTCTGCCCAACAAACAGTGTGATCGGCACTTTCGACCATAGAGTGCCTCTGAATGGTGCCATCTTTATATTGGTGTGATAACTATTGTTGTACGAGAATTCTATCAATGGCAAATGGTTAGCCCAACCATTTCCAAAATCAATTACACATGCTCTAAGCATGTCTTCTAATGTTTGAATGGTCCTTTCACTTTGACCGTCAGTTTGTGGGTGATATCTTGTGCTCATCTCTAATCTGGTTCCGAATGAATCTTGCAATGAATTCCAAAAGTTTGAAGTGAATCGACTATCTCTGTCGGAAAGGATAGAAATTGGTGCCCGTTGCCCTCGAGACTATTTCCTTGACATAAAGTCTAGTGAGTTGCTCCATGGAATAAGTCTCTCTGATAGGTATGAAATGGGCGATTTGTGTAAGACGATCAACAATTACCCAAATAGCGTCGTAACCTCCTGATGTCTTAGGAAGTTTCGTAACAAAGTCCATAGTAATGTGCCCCATTTCCATTGAGGAATTTCCGGTTGTTGGAGTAATCCCAAGGCTTCGATATTCGACTTTACCAAGCGGTAAGGCATTTGCTAACGACGTGCAATCTCCGCTTTCATGTTCGGCCACCAATAAAGCTTCTTAAGATCTTGATACATCTTATCCGATCTTGGATGAATAGAATACTTTGACTTATGCGCACAATCATGCATAATCAATTCTCGATTCGCCATACAATGGAACCCACATTCTATCTTTGAAACATAATACTCCATCTGCTCTATTTACAAAACCATTTGCGCTTTCGGGCATACCATAAAGCTTTTCACTTGGTCGATTTTCCTCCTTAAGTGCTTCAATCTGTGCTTCGTGGATTTTCGATGGTAAAGGAGAAATAATCGTCATTCCCAATGATCGAACTCTTAAAGGTTTAGGCCTCTCTTTCCGACTAAGAGCATCAACCACAACATTGGCTTTTCCCGGGTGATACTTGATTTCACAATCATAGTCACTGAGTAACTCCAACCAACCAATGCTTGCCTCATATTAAGCTCTTCGATCAAGAATATATTGCAAACTCTTGTGGTCGGAAACACCGCACTTTGTACCGTAGAGGTAGTGTCTCCAAATCTTGAGCGCAAAACCGCTTCACACCCCAAATTACTGTTGCATACGGAATGGAATTTTGGGATTGATCGTCATCTTAGCATCACATCACAACCATATATTGAACGACCTAAAGTGTCGCTTTGGAAAACATCGTTGATTTAATAAAAATAATCGAGTTTACAAAGTAGGTCCCAAATGAGAATCAACTTGTGCGGAAATAAGTTTATTTACAATTCAAACGATGTTTTAAAGCCAGTAAAACCAAGTTGAGACGCGCGTCACCACTCTCTTGATGTGTCCAAATGCATGCCATGAAGTGAATGCCTTAGATAACTGAGATAAAACATGCTAAAAGTGTCAACACAAAGGTTGAGTGAGTTCATAGAGTTAGAGTTGAAATGTAAAGCCGCTCAAATCGCTTATGCAGAAAGGCATTATAAATCGTTGAAATGTAAAGACTTTCAAAATCGTTTATGTAGCAAAGGCATTGTAAATCCACTCAGCTCCAAGTCCCGCCCATACAAAACTTGCAACCTGTGTGTTCACAACCCACCGCATTGCACAATATGCATAGTTTATGTTCAAGCATACATCGTCAAATGAATTCACAAGAATAGTGCATGGCTCAATGTTTCAAAATCGTTTATGCAAAGAAAGGCATTGTAAATCCACTCAGCCTCAAGTTCCGCCCATACAAAACTTGCAACTGTGTTCACAAACCCATTGCCGATATGTAATATGGTTTAAGTAATTCGCTTGAACACAATCATCGTAGTGTGAGTTAAATAAACTTCACACTCATCGTATCATCAGATGAGTTAAATCGCTTCACACTCATCGTTATCATCGTAGTGGAAGTTAAATCGTTTCAAGACCATTAGTTCATGAATATAATATGGAAGTTCTAAGTATGGCAAAACATTTACTACGCATGACTAAGCATTCAAATTAGCCAGCTAAACATGTAGTTTCAAATAATCATGATAGTTATGAAAATAATTGAGCATGTATCTCCCCCAAAACATTTATGAAAACAAGTACAAGTAGGGGCCATGAAACTCACTTGGATGAACTGGAATAATGGCAAAAGTGAGTACACCGAGGTTTAAAATGATGCGCGTTAACCGGACCTATTATCAATGATATGATATGTCATGAGTTGCAATGTAATGTTATGCATGCACTTGATATGTTATTTATACCATTTACGAATTTTGAAAATATTACTCGACGTCGAAAAATACTCTTTTGACGCCTTGACCAATCAAAAATGACTTTACATTTTTACCAAATGTCATCCTACAATGGTTTTATAATGATTTTAGAAATTACCACTTTTCGTCAGCAAAACAATGTCGTCACCGGAATTTTTATGAAAATAACAAAATAGCTTCGAAAACTAGTCAGTAAAAGCATTACGCCGATCGTTAGAGAACGAACTTGACTGTTTTGGAAAGTTTGTATCGATATCTAAAAGTTTCAAAGTTCGAGAGTTTTTCGTCCAAAAGGTCCTCAACATAAAGATAATAAGGGTTAAAGATGGTGGTTTTGGCTAATTGTGTGCGAAAAATTATTACGGCAAGTTTATGAAAAAGTGCATATCTTTGTCGTTTCAAATCCGCTTTCTAACGCTTAATATGTCCTTAGTTTCATTGAAGTAAACTAATATATTTTTGAGAAGTCGAAATAATTTGTGAAGCTTAAGGCTCGCTTTTGACCCTCAACAAACTAAAACTGCATGCTGAAATTTCAGAAAATAATATATTTCGTCGTCAAACTTGTAAAATCCATAACTTCTTCGTTATAAGTCCGCTTTTATTCGCTCAAGCGCCACGGATTCGCTTTTAAAGTATATTTTCTAAATATCAAGGCCAAAAAGTCGTACCAACAGTAGGTTTTTCCAGAAATTCGAATTAAAGACAGAACATAAAATATAGTTATCGAAAATAGTTTTTCTCGGACAAAACCTATTCTAATCCCTTCAAATCAACTCCAAAGCTAATCTAATCCTACCATACACCTTCTTAGGGTGTCATGGGTTCCTAATCACCATCAAGACCAAAGAATACCATGGGAGTAATTATAGGATGACCAATAAATATATATAACTCAAAAATCATGAAATAAATGGTATAAATCACATAACTTGCATATAAGCTCCAAAAATGAAAAGAAACATATGAAAATGAAGAGGAAACATGAAAATGATAAAAATATGCTTACAAGTGATAGTGATGAGGTGAAAGTAACAAGGATTAAACTTAAATATCCTTGGTTTTTATTTCAAAACCATAAAAAGGATATAGCTAGGTTGTTAAACACTTGCTTGAAGAAAATTTTTGATCCCTTGATCTCCTTGAGGTGTGGCCGGTTCTTGAAGACCCAAAGAAAGGAGAGAAAAATCTTTTCTTAACTATGTGAAATTGTTTGATAAAGTGAAGTGAAAAATGATATAACTTAGACTTTATGTACAAGTTGAAAAACACAAGTTTAATGAACCATGCCTCATTTAAAGACTACCCTCCCCATGGCCGGTTTTGGGGGGCTTTGTCTCTCCATTATATATATATATATATATTTTTTTTTTTTTTTAAATTGTAACTTGTGTATTATTGAGTAGAAATTTGATAAAATGTACAAGTATGTGTAGAAAATGTAAGTAATGTAAATGATGGATTTTTGAGTAAAAGAAATATTTACTATATCAAAGTAAGATGTAATGAGATAATAAAAATTGTAAAAATACTTTCCTTGTGAAAATTGAGTGATAAAATAATTATCGTAAATTTTTAAGAAAACGACGTAATAATTAAACTTTAACGATTTAAGTATCAAATAAATTTGAAACTCTAGGAAAACTAAAAATATAGGTTTTATGAACTAAATGTAAGTTTAAAAATACCTCGGGATCATTTTTGAAAGTAACGGATTAAATGTTAAAATAAACTCACGCGATAAAAGTTATTAAACATAAAAATTACTGTTGAAGGTGAAATGAAATAGAGTGAATGAATTAATGAGATGCACATGATGTCACTGAAATGTAGACTAATCATAGTCCATATGAAATGTACGTGATGTCATGATCATGAATTCGCCGCTAAACCTCAAAGGTTACGCGAATTTGAAACAAGTAAACCAAGTTTACTAAAAATGTTGAAGTAATGAAACATGAACTGTGTCGAGAAATGACTAAGTACGGATTGTCACATTCGCCCATCAAAAAGGAATTCAGTCCCGAATTCACCAGATGTTGGTCTCTCGGGTTTAGGGTTTGATGTGGCAAACTTTCCCATTCCGCGAAAATCTCAAAAGACTTTTTGGTAACCGATTTTTGCTTAATCCCACAACTCATCAAACAAGAACTGCCATACGATTAGGCTAAATCGGTTTAGGTAACAACTTGTTTCTAGCTCGATCTTTGCAACTCATCAAACAAGAATTGTCACGCGGATCAAACTCAAAAGAAACAAGTGGTTTGAAGAAAATCTTTTGGAAATTTGGCTCGATTACGGAATTGCTTACACATATAAGCCTACTACTCCCTTCATTGCATGATTCTTCCTGAATTAGACATAGGTGATCAGGCTATGTATAGTTTAGGAGTAACTATGCAATGCTTGGACTAATCAACTCATATGATGTTTGGTGTTGAGTCAACTGATGTTAAAATTTTGATGAACATCGAGGAGAGAAGACATGGAGAAGTGTCGTTAAAATGATAGTTAAAGTAAAAAGAATTAAAATCCTCGTAAATGATAACAAATCGAAAAGAAAATAAAGTACAATAGATGAGAATATTTTAACAGTAGTTTAGCAAAAGTAGTACAAATTTTAGGTTATAAAGATTCTAAAAACGATGGAAAACATAAACTTAGTACGACATGATACATAAGGAGAAATAAGACCTGTTAGTTTCCGGAATTTCTTCAGCCTTCCGTCCGTTGATACCTTGACAAGCTCCTCCTCCTTCCAACATATATACATTCCGCATTGAGCACCTTCAACGGTTGACCTTGGTTTTGAGGACATTGATTCCGATAGTGTCCTTGTTCCCCACATCCAAAGCATGTGACTACGGCTTTATCTTTACAATCCTCGCTAAATGTCCGTTTTTGCATTTTGTGGCACTGGAATTTGGCAGGCAAGGACGAAAGTGATGAACATAGTGGGTGTGTTCAGCATACACCCTCTAATGACATAAACCATTCCTTCGGTTCTATTGTTGTTGATTGACGGTTAGTATTCGGTTTTGGTTGTCATGTTATCATCTCCTTGGTCGTTTTCCATTTCCTTTGTTGTTGTTGATTTGGTTATCATCGTTGTTGTTGTTGTTGTTTTGGTTATTGTTGTAGTTGGTATGATTGTTGGCTGGTTGTTGTTGTTTTCATTGGTGTCATGCATTTGTCTTGTCCTCTTCACCACTTGTGCCATCAACTTCTTCGAAGTCACTCAATAGCTTCCTCCATTGTTTGTGGATCAAACAAAGTCGCATCTCCTTGAATTACTTCGGAAGTCCCTCCGATGAAAGCCTCTAGCAACTTCTCATTATCAGAAACCATGGACGGGCATAACACAGCCAATTCTTGAAATCTCCGAATGTAAGTGTCAATATCGTACCCAATGGTTACTAATTCATAGAACTCGCTCCAACTTTTTCACTTCCGGACGAGGACAAAACTTCTTAGTCACCAAACCCTTAAATTGCTCCCAAGTAAGCTTGAAAGCATTCTCCATTCCAATCGGTTGAGCATAAGAATTCCCAACGATAATGCTCCATCGAGTAAGGTGCTCGTAGCAAATTTAACCTTACTATCATCCGGACGACAATGTAAAGCAAAAACATCGACTCCAATTTTTCGAACCATCGAACCATTGTTTGTAGCCCTCGGTACTCTCAAATTTCGTGGGCTCACCACTTTGAAGTCCTTGTACGAACATTTCTTAACTCCGATCCTCCGGCATTTCAGTGAGTAGTAGCAAGCCTTGCGGCTCTGGCTATGATCGCAGCAATAGCCTGTTCTAAGCAGCAGAATACCACCGCTTCCCTCTTCAGTTCTTAAAGCATTAGAATGCTATCATTCACCAACTTTGAATTGACATTAGGTCATTTCAACTGTGAGCTTTCTCTCGTGCCATATCTTCTTCAAAACAAGAGGAAATGTGAGACGTAGCAAAAATCCGATGTTAATAATAAACGCTCCAAAGAGATGTGATAAGAAATGGTAAGTTTGAGGTTATTTCAAAATAATCGACGGGTTCCGAAAAGATGGGTTATGAGGTGTGTGTTTCAAGTGTATAAAGGTTTAGTGACTTAATGTGTGAATAACGTGTAACTCGACATGTTAGTGGGGAAATAAAGGAGTGAGTGAAATGACTTCGCCTATATAAAAGTTTATCTCGGTATTCTCGTTGCATCGATCGGCGATGAATCGGTGATATAAAATTGTGATAGGGAATGACAAGGAATTCTCCACGATAGAGTATGGGGAAAAGATAATGGGATGGGCATTTAAGGGCACCCATGTGACAATCATTTTGAAATGAAAGTAAATAACTCGAAAAAAATGTACGTATAAATCGCATGCAAAGTGAACATGCACTTGTGATGAAATGATGAGATGCTATGATAATGTAGTTATAGTCTAGGGTCAATGATGCGACCTAGTTCTCTATAATCAAGCTCATGCCAATCTGTCACACCCCAAATTACTGCTTTGTAACGAATGGAATTCGGGATTGACTGTCATAGCATCACAATCACAGTTATATTGAACGACCTAAAGTTTCGTTTGGAAAACACATCGCCTGATTTAATAAAATAATCGAGAGTTTACAAAGTAGGTCCCAAATGAGAATCAACTTGAAGCGAAATAAGTTTGTTACACTAAACGATGTTTTAAAGTCGCGTAAAACCAATGAGACGCTGTCGTCACCACCACTCCTTGATGTGTCCAAATGCATGCCATGAAGTGAATGCCTTAGATAACTGAGATAAAACATGCTAAAAGTGTCAACACAAAGGTTGAGTGAGTTCATAGAGTTTGAGTTGAAATAAAAAGCCGTTCGAAATCGCTAAAAGAAAGGCATTATAAATCGTTGAAATGTAAAGACTTTCAAAATCGTTTATGTAGCAAAGGCATTGTAAATCCACCACCGGCCCAAGTCCCCCATACAAAACTTGTAACGTGTGTTCACAACCCTTGATCGCCATATGCATAGTTTATGTTCAAGCATACATCGTCAAATGAATTCACAAGAATAGTGCATGGCTCAATGTTTCAAAATCGTTATGCGGCAATAGGCATTGTAAATCCACTCAGCTTCCAAGTTCCGCCATACAAACTTGCAACTGTGTTTCACAACCCATTGCCGGATATGTAATATGGTTTAAGTAATTCGCTTGAACACAATCATCGAGGTGAGTTAAATCGCTTCGGCCACACTCTCATCGCTATCATCATGTAGTGTGAGTTAAATCGCTTTCACACTCATCGTTATCATCGTGAAAGTTAAATCGTTTCAAGACCATTAGTTCATGAATATAATATGGAAGTTCTAAGTATGGCAAAACTGCTACTCACGCATGACTAAGCATTCAGTTCGGCTAAACATGTAGTTTCAAATAATCATGATAGTTATGAAAATAATTGAGCATGTATCTCCCCCAAAACATTTATGAAAACAAGTACAAGTAGGGGCCATGAAACTCACTTGGATGAAGCTGGAATAATGGCAAAAGTGTAAGTACACCGAGGTTTAAAATGATGCGCTAACTGACCTATTATCAATGATATGATATGTCATGAGTTGCAATGTAATGTTATGCATGCACTTGATATGTTATTTATACCATTTACGAATTTTGAAATATTACTGACGCCGAAAAATACTCTTTGACGCCTTGACCAATCAAAAATGACTTTACATGTTTTTACGTCAAATGTCATCCTACAATGGTTTTATAATGATTTTTAGAGAAATTACCACTTTTCGTCGCAAAACAATGTCGTCGGAATTTTATGAAAATAACAAAATAGCTTCGGAAAACTAGTCGTAAAATAAAGGTAATGCCGATCGTTAGAGAACTAACTCGACGGTTTTGGAAAGTTTGTATCGATATCTAGAAGTTTCAGTTCAGAGTTTTAAGTCCAAAAGGTCTCAACATAAAGATAATAAGGGTTAAAGATGGTGGTTTTGGCTAATTGTGTGCAGAAAAAATTACATGCAAGTTTATGAAAAGTGCATATCTTTGTCGCTTCAAACCGCTTTCTAACGCTTTAATATGTCCTTAGCTTCGCATTGAAGTAAACTAATATATTTTTGAGAAGTCGAAATAATTTGTGAAGCTTAAGGCGCTTTTGACCGAACAAACTAAAACTGCATGCTGAAATTTCAGAAAATAATATATTCGTCAGCGTCAAACTTGTAAAATCCATAACTTTTTCAAATAAGTCCGTTTTATTCCGTTCAAGCCGCCACGGATTCGTTTTAAAGTATATTTTCTAAATATCAAGGCCAAAAAGTCGTACCAACAGTAGGTTTTTCCAGAAATTCGAATTAAAGACAGAACATAAAATATAGTTATCGAAAATAGTTTTTCTCGGACAAACCTATTCTAATCCCTTCAAATCAACTCCAAAGCTAATCTAATCCTACCATACACCTTCTTAGGGTGTCATGGGTTCCTAATCACCATCAAGACCAAAGAATACCATGGGAGTAATTATAGGATGACCATAAATATATATAACTCAAAATCATGAAATAAATGGTATAAATCACATAACTTGCATATAAGCTCCAAAAATGAAAAGGAAACATATGAAAATGAAGAGGAAACATGAAAATGATAAAAATATGCTTACAAGTGATAGTGATGAGGTGAAAGTAACAAGGATTAAACTTAAATATCCTTGGTTTTTATTTCAAAACCATAAAAAGGATATAGCTAGGTTGTTAAACACTTGCTTGAAGAAAATTTTTGATCCCTTGATCTCCTTGAGGTGTGGCCGGTTCTTGAAGACCCAAAGAAAGGAGAGAAAAATCTTTTCTTAACTATGTGAAATTGTTTGATAAAGTGAAGTGAAAAATGATATAACTTAGACTTTATGTACAAGTTGAAAAACACAATTTTAATGAACCATGCCTCATTTAAAGACTACCCTCCCCATGGCCGGTTTTGGGGGCTTTGCTCTCCATTATATATATTTTTTTTTTAAATTGTAACTTGTGTATTATTGAGTAGAAATTTGATAAAATGTACAAGTATGTGTAGAAAATGTAAGTAATGTAAATGATGGATTTTGAGTAAAGAAATATTTACTATATCAAAGTAAGATGTAATGAGATAATAAAATTGTAAAATACTTTCCTTGTGAAAATTGAGTGATAAAATAATTATCGAAATTTTTAAAGAAACGACGTAATAATTAAACTTTAACGATTTAAGTATCAAATAAATTTGAAACTCTAGGAAAACTAAAAATATAGTTTTTATGAACTAAATGTAAGTTTAAAAAATACCTCGGGATCATTTTTGAAAGTAACTGATTAAATGTTAAAATAAACTCACGCCGATAAAAGTTATTAAACATAAAAATTACGGCTGAAGGTGAAATGAAATGTCGTGAATGAATTAATGAGATGCACATGATGTCACTGAAATGTAGACTAATCATAGTCCATATGAAAATGCATGATGTCATGATCATGAATTCGCCGCTAAACCTCCAAGGTTACGCGAATTTGAAACAAGTAAACCAAGTTTACTAAAAATGTTGAAATAATAAAACATGAACTGTGTCGAGAAATGACCTGAAAGTACGGATTGTCACAAAAACTACGGCTCCTAACTCGAGATCATGAGTTGTATAGTTCTTCTCATGAACCTTAAGTTGTCGAGAAGCATACGCTATCACCTTCTCGCTTTGCATTAAAACAGCCCCAAGTCCTTTATGCGAGGCGTCGCAATATACAACAAAGTTCTCAATGCCTTCGGGTAGTGCCAAAATTGGCGACGCAAAGCTTTTGCTTCAACAACCGAAAAGCAACTTCTTGTTTCTTTCCCCACTCATTACTTCTTGTTTTTCTGGGTCAACTTGGTCAAAGGTCTCGCTATCTTCGAAAAACCTTCGATGAACCTTCGGTAATACCCTGCTAGTCCTAGAAATTGTCGAATTTCTGTAGGATTCGTTGGAGTAGCCCAATCTTTTACTGCTTCAATCTTTGCGGGATCAACTTGTAGTCCTTGACTATCAATGACATGACCAAGAAATTGTACTTTGTGGTTCCAAAATCACACTTCGAAAACTTGGCATACAACTTCTCATTCTTGAGTAGCCTTAAAATCATCCTTAAATGCTCTTCGTGCTCTTCTTTGCTCTTGGAGTAGATCAAGATGTCGTCAATGAACACTATAACAAACTTGTCCAAATACGTCTTACAAACTCTATTCATGAGATCCATGAATACGCCGGTGCATTAGTCAATCCAAACGGCATCACTTGAAACTCGTAATGACCGTAACGTGTTCTAAACGCTGTTTTCGGAATATCCTCTTCCCGAACTCGGTTGATGATAACCCGATCAAGATCAATCTTGGAATAAATACTAGAACCTTGCAACGATCGAACAAGTCATCAATTCTGGGGAGTGGGTAACGATTCTTCACCGTTAACTTGTTCAACTCTCTATAATCTATGCACATTCGTAAGGATCCATCCTTCTTCTTCACAAACAAGACCGGTGCTCTGCCAGGAACTCGCCTAATGAATCCTTTGTCTAGAAGCTCTTGCAATTGATTAGACAATTCTTGCATTTCGGATGGTGCTAGACGATACGGTGCTCGCGCAATCGGTGCAGCTCCGGCACTAAGTCAATATGAAATTCTACTTGTCGTCTTGCCGGTGGAAGTCCCGGAAATCCTCGGAAATACTTGAAAATT
Organism: Chrysanthemum makinoi; assembly: GCA_910596185.1. Lineage (NCBI taxonomy): Eukaryota > Viridiplantae > Streptophyta > Magnoliopsida > Asterales > Asteraceae > Chrysanthemum > Chrysanthemum makinoi. The sequence continues at coordinate 221,476,016 of OU343217.1, forward strand.
CACGGACAATAGGAACATCTTCAAGTCGCCTCCCGACTTTTCTCGGTTACATGAGCTAAGAAAGCAAGACAACCTTTCTTAATGTACTTCTCCGTTTTGATACTTGATATGATACTAATTCTCGGTTCCACTTCGCTCCCCGAATAATCAAAGTTTCGCCGTTGTAGGGAAGATGAACAACTTTCTCATCACAAATGATCTTCGCACGATGCTTAGATAACCAGTCCATGCCAATGACGACGTCGAAACTACCAAGCTCTACGGGCATGAGGTCTATGTTGAAGGGATGATTAAGCAAATTGAATGTGCAACGCGACAATGGTGTTGGTGCTAACTAAATTACCATTAGCTAATTCGACAATGTATGATGTATCTAAGGTGGTTGGCTTAATGTTGAGCAAAGGTGCAAATGCATTGGACACAAAACTTTTATCGGCACCCGAATCAAATAACACTGAAGCATAACGATTATTGAGAAGGAACGCATGCCGTGAATGACATTCGGTCCTCCCATTCCGCCCAATGACGTAAACCCTTCCTCGTGCCAAACCTCCTTGATTCGGATTTGCTTGATTCTCTCCTTTCTTACAATCCCTCTTGTAGTGTCCGCTTTCCCCAACCAAAACATGTAACTTGTAGCCACGTGCAATCCCTAGTACGGTGACCAACTTTCTTGCAATTTTCACACGGATCGAGGACATCGACCGGATTGTGGTGACTAAAACACTTATTACACTTCGGCAAAACCCCCGTATATCCTTTTCCTTCCTTCGACCCGAACATAAGCCTTAGCAACCTCTTGCCTTTTGGGTGGTTGTTGAGTAGCATTCCTACCCCTAGTGTTGTCCCACTTGCGCTTGTTGTTGTTGCTATTGTTGTTGTAGTTGCCTCGATTATTGTTGTTGAAACGGTTGTTGGGGTTGTTGTTGTTTCGGTTGGTGGTGGTGTACTTACCCCTCTTCACCACTTGTGCCATCAACTTCTGAGTCACTCGAATAGCTTCCTCAATTGTTTGTGGATCAAACGAAGTCACATCTCCTTGAACAACTTCGGTAAGTCCCCCGATGAAAGCCTCTAGCAACTTCTCTCGTTATCGGTACCATCGACGGGCATAACGCGGCTAATTCCTGGAATCTTCGAATGTAAGTGTCGATATCATACCCAATGGTTACCAATTCATAGAACTCCGTCTCCAACTTTTTGATTTCCGTTCGAGGACAAAACTTCTTAGTCACCAAAACCTTAAATTCCTCCCAACGTAGCTTGAAAGCATTCTCCATTCCAATCGGTTGAGCATATGAATTCCACCAAGACAATGCTCCATCGAGTAATGTGCTCGAGAAAATTTGACTCCCTTCATCATCCGGACATTACAAAGCAAAAATACCGATTCCAACTTTTCAAACCATCGAACCATATGGTCGTGGCACCTCATTACCTCTAAACTTAGTGGGTTCGCCACTCTTGAAATCCTTGTACGAACATTTCTTAACCCCGGATCCTCCGGCATTACCAGTAGCAGTAGCTAGCCTAGCGGCTTCAGCAGCCACTGTTTCCCTTTCGACTCTTAGAGCATTAGCAATGCTATCATTCACCAACTTTTGAATAGCTGCTTGGGTCATTTCCGGTGTAGCTTTCTTAGGCGCCATAATTCTTCAAAATCACAAGATGAAACAATCATGAGAACTCGTAAGTAGAAACAACCATCATACAAATATATCCACAACCACAACATGCATAAAGATAAATGGAATCACAACGGAACAATAACGAAATATCACAAATATGATCACAACACACGTGGATAATATACATGAAAATTTCGGCCTACATGGACCGATATCATAGATAATAATAACCATTCCTACATAGTAGAGTCAATACTTGATACATTTGTTTGTACAACAACCAAAATACAACAAGTTCCTTAAACTACGTCACACACCCCGTGACTAGGATAGTAATGGTCAAAACTATACATGACAAAAGTCTACATAAGGCACCTCATGGTGCTTCACGCTCGATCCTCAAGATCGCGAACCTGAGTCGTCAAACTAGCAATCAAACTCCTCAACTCTCAATCGACCTGCAAAGAAGCAATACTCTCCTCGTCCTCTAACCGCCTATTCTGCAATACTCATGTGACAAATCAATAGAAACCCTGCCTAACACTAGGCCCTCGACCTCCTCCGCAATGGGCTCAATCCTGTCCACCGACAGTTCCTCCAAGCTGCCGCGACAACCTATCTATCGGATCTGCTGACTATCAATACGGGCTCCTAACGCCTCGTAGAAGGCTGTCGGCAGCAGCCTTAGAGTTTCTCTCCTAACTCGAACCTAACAGTGGCTCGGGTTCGTAGATGGTGGTGTAGGGATATCAAAACGAGCACGCTTTTTGGGCGGCAAGTCTGTCGTAGGTAAAGGATCTCTAAGAAAATATGATGAAGATGGTGATGATGGTGGTGATGGTGCTAGTAGTGGTGCTGGTGGATGTGACGGTCGTCGGGCTAACATGAGGAGTGGGTGCAACCTCGCCTCCTCGAAGGGTTGGTCGGTCAGTGTCGGTCATGATCAATGGGAAGGCGGAGTAGATCCAATGGAAGATACGATCCTGGAATGTGATGCAACATCATCCATGATGGGGTTAGCTGGGACATCATCCGAGCTAGAGTCCGATGATATGGTGATAGGATGTGAATCGAAGACATGTCTCGTGACAACCGATGTGGAATAAAAGTAAATAATCTCGAATAAAGTGTAAGTGAATCCGCATGATAAACATGAATATGCACTATGATGAAATGATGAGATGCTATGATAATGTAGCTATAGTCTAGGGTCAATGATGCTACCTAGTTCTCTATAATCAGTAGCTCTGGTACCAATCTGTCACACCCCAATTTACTGTTTTGCGTACCGAATGGAATTCTGGGGATTGACTGTCATAGCACCACATCACAGTTATATTGAACGACCTAAAGTGTCGTTTTAAAAACACATCGATGGATATTTCATAAAACAATCGAGTACAACATCGGTCCCAAAAGGTTTACAAAGTTTGCGGAAATACAAATATAATACAAATCCAAACGATGTTTTGAAATAAAGTGCCATAATGTACATAATGTAAGTCGACGCCGCGACTCAAAATGTAGGTCCCTAAACCATGTCATGATGCGAATGCCTCGAGTTACTGAAAATACATTGCTAAAAACGGTCAACAATAATGTTGGTGAGAAATCATAGGTTTATGTAAATGTTTTATACGACTACACAAGTATCTATCATGCATGACCATCAAGTCACGTAAAAATAATGTTACAATTGCTCTAAGCCCATGACCCCAAAACTAGACTGTTCAATCATGTATGCCCCTGCAGTAAGTGTTTGCAGACAACTCCGTAATGTTATCAAATGAAATGCATCCGTTTACCGGTTGGGATTCACCAACCCCGGATGGAGCGCCCTCGATAGATCTATCCACTCATCCTCGCTTCAAAGATTAACGGTTCATGTTTAGGTAATGGGGACTTCAAATTCAAATGCGTAACTTAAGCAATGTAATGAATTTAACATACTTGGTATCGCATAAAAATAATGTAGTGCAATGTATTCTCCCCCGGTTTGAAAATAATCAAAGCATGTAAAACGGCTATGAAAACTCACTTGGATACACTGGAATAACGGCAAAAGTGAGTACACTGAGGTTTAATGTGATGCCAACGGGACCTATTATCAATGATATGATATGTCATGAGTTGCAATGTAATGTTATGCATGCACTTGATATGTTATTTATACCATTTACGAGTTTTGAAAATATTACACATCGTCGAAAAATACTCTTTTGACGTCTTGACCCTTCAAAAATGACTTTACATGTTTTTATGTCAAAATGTCATCCTACAATGGTTTTATAATGATTTTTAGAGAAATTACCACTTTTCGTCGCAAAACAATGTCGTCGGAAAAATCATGAAATTAACAAAAATGGCTTTGGAAAACTAGTCGAAAACGATTAAGTGCACGTCCGATCGTTAGAGAACGAACTTGACTGTTTTGGAAAGTTTGTATCGATATCTAAAAGTTTCAGTTCAGGAGTTTTCGTCCAAAAGGTCTCGATCATAAAGATATTAAGGGTTAAAGATGGTGATTTTTGGCTAATTGTGTGCAGAAAATTAGTTACGGCAAGTTTATGAAAAAGTGCATATCTTTGTCGTTTCAAATCCGTTTTCTACGTTTTATACGTCCTTAGCTTCATATCAAAGTATACTAATATATTTTTGAGAAATCGAAATAATTTGTGAAGCTTAAGGCTCGTTTTTGACCCGGACAAAGTAAAAACAGCAAAGCTGAAATTTCAGAAAATAATATATTTCGTCGTCAAACTTGTAAAATCCATAACTTCTTCGTTATAAGTCCGTTTTTATCCGTTCAAGCCGCCACGGATTCGTTTTAAAGTATATTTTCTAAAAATCAAGGCCAAAGTTTCGTACCAACAGTAGGTTTTTCCAGAAATTCGAATTAAGGACAGAACATAAATATATAGTTATCGAAAATAGTTTTTCTCGGACAAAACCTATTCTAATCCCTTCAAATCAACTCCAAACTAATCTAATCCTACCATACACCTTCTTAGGGTGTCATGGGTTCCTAATCACCATCAAGACCAACCAATACCAAGAGGATAATTATAGGATGACCATATATATATATATACTCTAAAATCATGAAATAAAATGGTATAAATCACATATCATGCATACTTGCTCCAAAAATGAAAAGGAACATATGAAATGAAAAAGGAAACATGAAAATGAAAGAAATATGCTTACTAGTGATTATGATGAGGTGAAAGTAACAAGGATTAGCCTAAATACTCTTGGTTTTTATTTCAAAACCTTATAAAGAGTATACACTAGATTGTGTTACCACTAGAACTTGAGAAGAAAAAAAATATGATGATCCCTTGGAGCTCTTTGTGTGACCGGTTATGGAGAAGAAAAACAAGGAGAGAAAGAGTTTTATCAACTTTGAATATTTAGGTGCATGAATGAAATGAGAATGAAGTGTAAGACTTTTAAGTTGAGTAAACATTTAAACAATCAAGAACCATTCTCATATTAATGTCACCCTCCCCTTGGTCGCCAAGGGGGAGGAATGGATATTTTACTTTTTTTTTAAATGTATATAATTGTGTACTTGTGTAATTTTTGACATAAAGTATAAGTAAAATGTAACTTTTTGGTACAAGTAAATTTTAAATAGATCAAAATAGAGTATAATGATTTTATAAAATTGAAAAATACATTCCTTGTAAGATTTGAGTGATAAAATAATTACCGTATAATTTTTAAGAAAAGCGACGTAATAATTAAACTTTAACGATTAATATACCAAATAAATTTGAAACACTAGGAAAACTAAAAATATAGTTTTTATAAACTAAATGTAAGTTTAAAATACATCGGGATCATTTTTGAAAGTAACGGGTTAAATATTCAAAATAATAACTCACGCGATAAAGTTTATTAAATATAAAAATTACGCGTTGAAGGTGAAATGAAATGTCGTGAATGAATTAATGAGATGCAAATGATGTCAATGAAATGTAGACTAATCTTAGTCCATATGAAATGTACGTGATGTCATGATCATGAATTCGCAGCTAAACCTCCAAGGTGCTGATTTGAAACAAGTAAACCAAGTTTACTATAAATGTTGAAATAATGAGACATGAACTGTAATAGAAATGACTGAAATACGGGTTGTCACAAAGCACACCTAAGAAAACAATTAACTCAAAAGTTTGGTCCCCATTTGTTCATGGGTCCATTAGTGTTATACATTTCATTCATGTTAGACATCTATGGAAAAGGTGAGTATGCATTCCATGGTGCAAAGTTTTGAAATGGAAAATTGTTTTGCATATTAGGATTCCATCCCATTTGATGGTTACTTCTCGGATAAACATTATTAGGTCTCCTTATAAATGTGTTTGGTTTTGAAAATGATGGACCTTTGTTTCTCATAAAACTTTGATTTTGTCTTGGAGGTGGTTGTCTAATAGTAACATGGGTTGGTTTCTTCTTATTAACAATAAGAAAATCTGTTCTAGATGAGGAGGCTAGATTATTACTATTGTTTGCTTCAGCAGACCCACAGATCCCTGGTTTTATACTAGCCAGTTCCCTTTTGGTGGGATCAATGGGATCCGTGACTACAGTGACTTATTTTTCTATTGCTTTGACGAATTGTGTTTCTTTGTTTTCACTAGTTGACACATCCAGTTGCTGAATACCTAAACCTTTTTGGTTGTTTCCTCTTTTAACACTATCTAATATCATATCAAGAGTATTAGTACTCATTCTAACAATCTTAGAATCTAGATGATCAACTAGTGTTTGAAGTTGAAAGCAAAGCTCACATTCCCCAATTTCTATCTTCCCCTTTGCTAAACGTTTTAATTTAGCTTTTAACTCAAAAACTTCCTTTTCTAAACGTTGATTTTGGTTTTTCAAAAACATATTTTTGTTAATTACTTTTAAACTAATTTTGCAAAGTTTATCATATTCATGATGCAATGAATCATCATCTAATGATGAGCTACAATAGTATTCGTGACATACCTCGTCATTTGCCATGAGACAAATTTCTTCGTCCTCCTCCTCGCTCATTCCCCACGAACCACTTACGAACGCTTTTTGTTCGTCACGTTTTGTGGAAAACTAGAAGGGGGGGGGGTTGAATAGTTTTGCCAATTAAAACTTCCTTTTAAACTATTTAGATCGACTTATGCCAATCTATTTGGATGTGTGTGTTGGATGTTGATAAACAAGCATATAAAGGTAAGTAATAAAAAGATGAGAGTAAGAAGCACAAAACCACAACACGAGTATTTATAGTGGTTCGGCTACAAGGACACCTTCCTTGCCCTACTCCACTCCCCGAGTCACCTACTCGAGAGTTCGTAATCACTACACCAATCTCCTTATGGCGGAGAAGCCTTCACAACGTCGCCTACCCTTTTTCCGGTGCTAGGCTAACCACCGGGTTCTTTCACTCCAAGGTGAACCACACCTACACAATGTCGCCTACCCTTTATAAGGTACTAGGCTAAGTACCTAGTTCTTTCACTCCAAGGTGAACTACACCTTCACAACATCGCCTACCCTTTATTAGGTACTAGGCTAAGCACCAAGTTCCATTGCAATGGAGGAACTACTACCACACTACACCAACGACTAATCCCAAAGGAGATCTACTCCTTTACAACATCATCAAGGATATCAATATCCTTGGATCTAATGCTAGTCTATCTTGTACATCGAAACACACCATATCAAGTGTACATCAAAGGCACCTTTCACTAATGCCTTTGACTAGATCTACAAGACACCTTTCACTAATGTCTTGTGTCTTCACTTCTAAGCACCTTTCACTAATGCTTATTTGTCTTGACTTCTAAGCACCTTTAACTAATGCTTCATTGTCTTGACTTCTAAGCACCTACCACAAGTGCTTATCCTATGGACGATGGATACCCTTCACTAATATCTTCGTCTTGACACTTGAGATATCTTTCACTAATGTCTTCAACACTACACTTCTTTGAATAAAGAAAGGAATCATCAACAAGAAGACTTCAGTAGCCTTGATGATGAGGAAGCATGGCAACTCATGGACTTGAGCTTGCTCGGCTTCAAAGGTGGTGATCTTGCCTTTAAGAGGAACCTAAAAGATCACACAAAACAAAACTACAAACATAGATCTCTTGGATCTGAGGTTAGTGAGTTTTTAACTCAGGGAGAAAGTGTGTTAGAAGGGGGTGAGAAATAATGAAGAAATGGCTCATTATTTATAGAGGAAAAATCTTACTGTTCCCCGGATCCCACGGATCCCTACCATAAGGGATCCGGCTAGCACAAAGCTAGGGATCCGTGGAACGCTCCTCTTTGCCCATGGGTATTTTGGTTATGGGTCATGGGTCGTGGGTTGAACCATGGATATTTGGCTAGATATAATGTATCTTTGAGTGCAATGCACTTAGTCACTTGGGTATGGGTTGATCCATGGGTTATGGATATCATCCATGTGTGATATACGCATGATGTCATGCAATGGGTTATGGGTCAAGATCCATGGGTTATGGGCTTTGGGTTGTACCCAACTACATTCAATGTATTTGCCCAATGGGTTGTGATACTTAAGTTTCTACCCATTTATATTACCCAATATACTACATACTAGTTATGTGTATGTTTAATCCAAATATGTAAACACTAGTTGTTGTACATATGTATTACTAAATCATAAAATCACTTATACTTGTTTTAGTGTTTTATGTGAAAATGTGAATATGTTAGAAACTATTAGTTCAAACCATTTACGTATTTTATTTGTTTCGTTAATATGATTTTACGTTTGTTATCGACAAAACATTAGAAGATCGTAAAATATAAATAAACGTTTTTACTGCTTATTTGTATTAACAATCTCCTCCTTTTTGTTGATGACAAAACATAAAATTATTTTAAGGAAAAACTAAAATTCATAAAAGTTTAAATTTGTAGTTTTTAATTTCTTCTCCCCCTTTTTGTCGAAACAAAAAGTGTTTGAAGGAAAGCAACACATCGTTTTTAAGAAAAACATGTGAAAGAAATAAAAATAAGAGAGAAAAAAATTAGAGAGCAAGTAACGGGAAAGGATCTCGTCTTTACTCCCCCTTGACGAGTCCATCCCTATGTAAGGGCGTCAAGTAAGTGATACTAATCTAGTTTGTTTGCAAATAAGTTTGCAAAAGATTTCATCTAAGAGACGAATGTGCTCCCCCTTGATGATTGCAATTTTGCAAGGGGGTGTCACGAGATGTAAACCTAGTATTGCAAGTAATTTGCAATGTATTGCTTTGACATAAAGCTCCCCTAGCTTTAGGATGTCAAAGTCTTCATGTTGTAAATTGAATAACTACAAAACAAAGGTTAGAAAGCAAGTATAATTCACAATTTCCTGCAAATGTGGTCCAAATTAGTAGTAAATAGCTTTCTCTGTCTCACATCCGCTGTTCCCTCCTAGTAGGGATCCGTCCAGGCAATCTGAGGGATCCGTATTACTTAATTTCAAAGAAATGTGATATAACAAGTAATGTTATCACAAAAATGAGATATGAATACAAGGTAATCATATGCTTAGAAAAATAACAAGTAGCATGTAATTCCATTTAATAAAACTAGAGTTTATGATATACATGACTCTAAAAACTAAGAAATTAAGAAAATACATGACCAGGAATTTCTAAACTAACTATCGCTTGATGCTAGGACACCACTAAAATCTTCTAGCTCAAGTTTTGTTTAGGTTTGATCTCGTCGAAACGTTCGAGGAGATGATAGAACATGAAACGTTGGTCTTCTCGTACTTCATGTATCAAATTTTCAACATGTTGACAATGATAGCAATCTTTGTCATGGCTAGGTAGTGGTGGTGGAAGAAATGAAATATCTTGATGTGAAGGATCAAGTGAAGCGGCTTGTGGAGCTTCAAACGATGGAGGGATTGGTGGAGGCGCATTTGAGAATGGCTCGACTAAGAATGATGGTGGTGGTAGAGAAGTGTCAACTTCCATATGGTCAGGTGGTTGACTTTGATGATTTCTCATAATCCAAATGGGATTATATGATGGAAACGGCGAAAAGGAAGCCGTAACAAGTGTTGACTCAACACCTTGATTTTGTACCATTATTCCTCCTAATGAGGAAAATGTTGTCGGCGGAAGCGGATGAGACGGCCTAGGAGGCAAGTCCTCTAAATTGTAGAGGTGTGGTGATGATAGTGGGGATGTAAATGAAATAGCTCTAGGAACCAATGGTGATGGTTTAGTGGAGATGATATTGTTTGGCCTAGGAGGTATGGTGGTGTTTGGCATAGGTAGTTTTGTAGGTACTATCCTTTTAGGAATTGGTTTGATTGGATGATGAAGGATCCTATCATTTATTGGCTTGACAGGAGATGATTCGGTTGAAGAGATTTCGTGTATAACACGAGCCTTTTTCATGGGTGGTTCTTTGGTGGATAGGTTACTACTTGGGGTTTTCCTCATGATGAGATGATTTCAAGAGGTTGCAAGAGCTGAAAGTTAGGATGAGAGTGATGACTATGGAGGTCCTAACAAAGTGGTTTATAAACCAAGAGATTTGGCAAGTGCATTAAAGCCTTAAGCCACTAGGATTCATTTGAATGTGATGATTAACATGCACAAGAGTCAACTTCAAAGTTTGCACTGATCTAGGAACTCATTTAAGATGAGATGGAGTGTTTGAGTTAGGAAGATGAGTTGAAATGATTGTTTTAGCAAGATTTGACATAAACTGTCACCCGAATCCCACAGTTCCCTTCTCAGAGGGATCCGTCTAGGCTAATCCTAGGGATCCGGCTTTCAACAGTTATGAAAGAGTGGAAATGATGTTTCTAAGATCTAAGACCTATAACATCTTGAGTGTTTCAGTCCTCCTAAGTGTTTTAAATGAAGGGGTGCTTAAGTACTTGAAGGTAATGAGTGATGTAGCTAATGATTGTCTTTTATGGAAGGATTTGGAACTTTCAAGAGTACCAATGGATGAGCAAGGATGACACTAAAGATTTAGAGTGTCAATTGAAGCTAAATGATCCTAGAGATCAGGTTGTGACTTAGGATAGTGTTTTGGAAGATATCCTAGAAGCTTTGAGATGGAAAAAAGTAGAGTTTGATCAACTTTGATAAATTTTGAGGTAAGGATGATTTATGGTCAATTTTGCCATAATCGAAAGATTTCTAAGGCTAAATGTGAGGGATCAAGTAAAAAAAATGAAGTGTGAGTTTGAGAGAGGAAGAGTAACGGATAAAAAAAAATGAAGCCGTAGATCTACAAGCGTTTTAGAGTGTGATCTGGGTGAGTTATGTGTGAGTAGGAAAGATCAACCTATCTTGATAAGAACTTAATTTGCCTTAAGACACTATGTTTAGCTTAGTGTGAGGTGTTCTAAGGATACGTTTGAAATATAATGCTTGCAATTGCATTTTTTATTTGCCGGATCCCACCCTAAGTGTAGGGATCCGTCTAGCACAAACTTTGGGATCCGCCCACCTGCTCAGCAGGACCTTTACTAAAGGTATGCAATGATCTTGACAATGCATTATATCTCAAGGATAGTATAAAAGGAGTTCTAATACTAAGATATCAAATGTAAGATGTTTTTTATTTCATGAAAGAAATTGGATTACATTGATAAAGCACGAGTAGAAAAGGATTGATCCTATTTGAAAGACTACTAAGTTGCTTGAGCGTTTTATTTTGAAGGATCATCAAAAGGTTGATGAGTGTTTTCCGATTCGGGAATGAAGAACGTCTTCATGAGGGATGTGTTTAGAGGTTCCATCATCTTGTTTACAAGTACGTACAACAGACTTTGAAATTGAGGATGGTGAAACATGAGGTTATGATAAAGGCGCGTCAAGAACATTCCATAAGGAATAATTTTGTTCTTGGACCCTTGAAGATTTACAATTCGCCTTGTAAAGTAGAGATTGTATGGTTGTTGTGTTAGCAAACAATACATTATGTGAGCACAACAAGCGAGAAGGATTTCTCGATTTCCCCTAAGGCTCCAAACATTTTCACGTAGGATGAGTGCAAGGGGCTTGTACTCTTCTAAAATATCCCGTGTGTAGATGATGTTTGGATTGGAGTGATGGGGTCTGCATAATATGCGAATCAAGTCTTGCGGGGAAGGAATGTGAGAGAAATACGGACTATTTTCTTCACGAAAGTTAAAGAGAGAGTCAAGAGACCAATCTTCGGTGAAGGCACATTGTCCAGGATTGGGAATTTGAAAGATGTTGGCAAATTGCCCAAGGGTTAGGATAAACTTTTGGTTTTTGATCCAAAACCAAAGAGAAAAAGAGCGATCCTCGTTACGAATGAGTACGACTTGGCGAAAGAATTCCAATATGAACCTTGGACATATTTTCTCGTTGATTTCGAGAAGACATTCTAGTCCTATGGTTCGGAAGGAGGTATTGATATCTTCTTCGAATTGTAGAGGAGTGTCTACAATACGTCCTTCGTGGAAATGACACGTTTCGAGATTATTGAACCCACGAACGTGGTTGCTCGGTGTGTTGGGCTCAAGAGAGATGTTTGGGGTGTAGAAGCTTGTGAGGGAAAAATCAAACTCGTATTTGTGCGACATAGTGGAATCTATAGAAAAGACGAAGTTAATAGAAAGTGATGTTTGTAGTCAATCAAAGATTATCTAACGTTTTTATTAGATTTTTATTAACAATGGTTTTTAACAAGAAAGACACTTAACTCACTTATGGTTTTAACATACTAGTGGAGAATTACCTTTTAGAAGAAAAGTGGTTTTTAATTATGAAAAAGCTTTTCCAGTAGAACGGATCCACGGTTCTTTTATAAAAGGGATCCGGCTAGTATATTTTCGGATCCGTGGATCTGTAGTAGAAACAGATTTGATAAAACATAGGTTTACAGTTTTTATACCACAAAATATGTTTTATCCTACATTTTCTTTTAGCATGCATACATGACTTCTAATGTATCACGAAAGAATATAAATCATATAAATCAAAATAAGTGACAAACACATTATGATAAAAATAACCTAGATAAACTATATTATTAATAATATTGCATTTCAATACTAAGGATGATACAAAGGATTGGGTATATGATCCCAATATAGATTAACAACACAAAGTAAATGTCTCCGTATGTGAACTTCATCATAGGGAACACAAGTGCGATGAGTGTTAGGGCGATGAGCACGAGTGCGATGTAAACTATGTTGATGACGGATCTTCTTGGTTTCGGTTGAGATGAAATGAGGAGGAAGATGAAGTTTTTGAATAAGAGGAAATTTTTGAAATTGGAGGATTTGAAAAAGTGAGGGTTTGGTAGAGAGGTCGACGGTGGGGTTATTTATAGGAAAGGAGGAATTTTTGAAATTCGTGTTTTGTTTTATTATTGGATTAAAAGAAACAAAACATAAGCTTTAAATACCACGGCTTTAGACGAGAAATAAAACACGTATGTGAGAAAAAGGCTTCCTAATGAAGCTTCATGTAAAACATGTAATTGCACAGAAGATAATCATATAAATACCTAAATAGGTATACTTAATTATCAAGCAAAGTAAAAAGAAAATCATACCTCTAGCGCACTTAGGAATGTCTTTACAAATGACATAGCAAATGTCACTTAGACGATTCTCGCTCCTTTGCGTTTAAAGATACCTTCTTAAGGAAGGTATTCTTGCTACCAAGCGACTCCTAAAGCTTGGTGGGTAAGAGCTTTGACTAATCAACATGACAAGGAAGATTAGTGCAATTAAATGAAAAAGTAAATAAGAAAAAAAAATGTTGTTATCAAATCAACATCCAAACATATAGTTTTGAAAGACATGGTGTTTGTTTTTATGAAAAACCTTCTTTGTAGTTTTCAATTAACTATGGATCATATCAAGTTTTTAAAGTACAATATACTTCAAGAAACTTGGTAACAAAGCTCTGATACCAATTGTGGAAAACTAGAAGGGGGGGGGGGTTGAATATTTTTGCCAATTAAAACTTCCTTTTAAACTATTTAGATCGACTTATGTCAATCTATTTGGATGTGTGTGTTGGATGTTGATAAACAAGCATATAAAGGTAAGTAATAAAAAGATGAGAGTAAGAAGCACAAAACCACAAAACGAGTATTTATAGTGGTTCGGCTACAAGGACACCTTCCTTGCCCTACTCCACTCCCTGAGTCACCTACTCGAGAGTTCGTAATCACTGCACCAATCTCCTTATGGTGGAGAAGCCTTCACAACGTCGCCTACCCTTTTCGTGCTAAGCTAACCACCGGGTTCTTTCACTCAAGGTGAACCACACCTACACAACGTCGCCTACCCTTTATAAGGTACTAGGCTAAGTACCTAGTTCTTCACTCCAAGGTGAACTACACCTTCACAACGACGCCTACCCTTTATTAGGTACTAGGCTAAGCACCTAGTTCCATTGCAATGGAGGAACTACTACCACACTACACCAACGACTAATCCCAAAGGAGATCTACTCCTTTACAACATCATCAAGGATATCAATATCCTTGGATCTAATGCTAGTCTATCTTGTACATCGAAACACACCATATCGAGTGTACATCTAAGGCACCTTTCACTAATGCCTTTGACTAGATCTACAAGACACCTTTCACTAAAGTCTTGTGTCTTCACTTCTAAGCACCTTTCACTAATGCTTCTTTGTCTTGACTTCTAAGCACCTACCACAAGTGCTTATCCTATTGACGATAGATACCCTTCACTAATATCTTCGTCTTGACACTTGAGACATCTTTCACTAATGTCTTCAACACTACACTTCTTTGAATAAAGAAAGGAATCATCAACAAGAAGACTTCAGCAGCCTTGATGATGAGGAAGCATGGTAACTCATGGACTTGAGCTTGCTCGGCTTCAAAGGTGGTGATCTTGCCTTTAAGAGGAACCTAAAAGATCACACAAAAACAAAACTACAAACATAGATCTCTTGGATATGAGGTTAGTGAGTTTTTAACTCAGGGAGAAAGTGTGTTAGAAGGGGGTGAGAAATAATGAAGAAATGGCTCACTATTTATAGAGGAAAAATCGTACTATTCCCCGGATCCCACGGATCCCTACCACAAGGGATCCGGCTAGCACAAAGCTAGGGATCCGTGGAACGCTCCTCTTTGCCCATGGGTATTTTGGTTATGGGTCATGGGTTGAACCATGGATCTTTGGCTTGATACAATGTATCTTTGAGTGCAATGCACTTAGTCACTTGGGTATGGGTTGATCCATGGGTTAAGGATATCATCCATGTGATATAAGCATGATGTCATGCAATGGGTTATGGGCTTTGGGTTGTACCCAACTACATTCAATGTATTTGCCCAATGGGTTATGATACTTAAGTTTCTACCCATTTATATTACCCAATATACTACATACTAGTTATGTGTATGTTTAATCTAAATATGTAAACACTAGTTGTTGTACATATGTATTACTAAATCATAAAATCACTTATACTTGTTTTAGTGTTTTATGTTAAAATGTGAATATGTTAGAAACTATTAGTTCAAACCATTTACGTATTTTATTTGTTTCGTTAATATGATTTTACGTTTGTTATCGACAAAACATTAGAAGATCGTAAAATATAAATAAACGTTTTTACGGCTTATTTGTATTAACACGTTTGAGACACTCACTAATAAAGTGATTAGGGTCCCCACATTTAAAGGAAGCGCGTTCATCCCTTGCTTTCTTGTCATCTTTGCCTTTCCAGAACCCCTTCTTGTCGTCATATGGTTGCTTGACATATACTCCCTTTCTTCTAAAGAACTTCTTGAAATCCCTTACCGCCATTGCATACTCTTCGTCATCAGTATCCGAAGAAGAGTTTTCTTCATCACTTGAGACCTTCTTGGCTTTTAAGGCAAGAGATTTGTGCTGCTCCTTCTTCTCTTTTGAGGCTTCGGAATCTTTAGCGGACAAGCTCATAGACCTTTAGATTGCCTATGAGTTCATCGAGGGTGAGGATTGACAAGTCTTTTGATTCTTCGATTGCCATCACCTTAGATCTCCACTTGGATGGAAGTGCTCTTAGATATCTCCTAACATGATTACGACTATAGAAAGACTCATCAAGTGCTTGTAAAGATGTAATTATAGTATTAAAGTTACCAAAAGAATGATCTATAGTATCCTCATCCGATATTGAAAATTGTTCATATTATTGAACAAATAAATCTATTTTATTGTTTTTACCTTGTTGATTTCCTTGATGAGTTACAACTAAAGAATTCCAAATTTCTTTAGAGGTTTTAAGCATGGAAATTCTTTCGAATCAAGCATTATATAAAACCATTTTAGCTTCACTATTTTTGGAAAGCTTTTTCTTATGATCATCGGTGAGTTGATCATGAGGTGTGTTTACTAAATTTCCGGTTTCATCTTTTGTAGTTGCTTCAAAATCGCCTTCAACAATGATGTACCAAAGATCAATATCTTTTGACTTCACATACGTTTCGAATCTATTTTTCCAATATATAAAACCATTAGTTTCAAGTAGTGGAGGTCATTGCATGATGTTAGGTCACCATGTTTGTAACACAAGCATCAATATGAAGAAATATAGACGAGATAGATCGGTTGAACAAGAACAAACAATACTCGTATGAATATGTGAAAAGTTTATGCGTGAATATTGAAAGTAAATGAACAACCAACTCTCAAATGAGAGTTACAAAGGTATTTATAGGGAAGGAGCTAGGGCAACACACGCGCTCCCTTCCATTCCTTATTGGGCTTGGGCCAAGGCTTATGGGCTTTCTACATAAGCCTTGCCATAATTACTAACTTAAAAGCCTAATTAAGCTAACTATTACATATTAATTACTAACACTTGTAATCTAGTTTAGGAGTGATTCCAACAATCTCCCCCTAAGTGTTGGTGATTAATGATTAAAGTGATCTTTAAACGTTGTAGGTTCTGATGTAATAGTAGCTTTGACGTCTTCTGACATTCTTCTTTCTTGTGAGAAGAATTGTCTTGATTCCAACAATCTCCCCAGTGTAGGGATCTTGTTTACTTTGAAGTTTTTCAGCTTTAACGTCTTCATTTTCTTTGTTTTTTGATCTTTGTTCTTTGTGGTGGTAGTGATAGTATGTTGTGGTTATCTGCATCAGGTCTGCTTCGTTGCTCCAGTGTCTCCACGTCTTTCTCCAACATGCTCACATGCTCTTTAACGTTGAATTTCAGTACTGATGTAGTTCTCTTAGTCTTTAAACTTTTGTAGATTCTTTGACTTAGACGAAGAATCATTCTGACTTTGTGTTGCCTTTTGAGAGAACTTCAATTAGTGTTGTTGTTGGTATGAGCATGTGAAGAATCTGCACGATCTTTTCCACCCGCGAGCATTCATAACAAGAAAACATAAAACATGGGTTAGAAATAATCCAGCGTTTACAAGTTTGAACTTCGAGTGTGTTAACAGCATAGTGTGAAAATACGTCTCTAATTCTCACAAAGATTGTTCCTGAACAGGATTCCCACAAGTGAGATAACACGATGTACCGAAGTACACCTACAGTTCAGGTGAGTCGCTGAGGTACACCGAAGCATCACCCCATGACTATAGACCGTTTGAGACACACTAAGCGTAACCTACAATGAGTTACCGAAGTGACCTGCTGTCAGGGCTGTTTGATGTTGACCCTGGCAGGAGTTTCCATTCAATCACTGAGGATCACAGTTGTGAACCCCTCATAAATGTTCTCGACATATTGCTAATATCTGTGAAGGACTTGATAATGTATCACTTGTGTTCTTATTTTAGAACGACAAGCAATGAATTGTCAAGTGTACCTAAGAGATCTTTTGATGAATCTCGTGGCTCTAGACTCAATAGTGCACTTTGGTTTTCCTGAGTGGAGACTAGGGAGAGGGTCTCCTTCTTCAATACCAGCAATCTCTAAGAGAAAGCCGATAGTTTACGTAAGGTTCCCTGTGAGAATGAAACAAGCTTCTGTTGAGAGAAACTTGAGTGGCTAAGAAGGTTTAGTGCATGCGTCACTGGGTCCATGACAACTTTGATTCTTCAATACTGATGTCAACTAGTGACAACCAGTAGCATATGAGTTGAACCCGGTGTCTGCCCTAAGTTGAATAATCTGGAGGGCTATTTATTTTCACCCTTTTCTTTACTTTTTTTTTTTAATTCTTCAACTCCTTCTTTCTCCGATTCTCATTTTCTCCTTTTTATAATCATACCTAAGGACTTCTAAATTCTAACTATTGGTGGTGTCCTTGGGTAGATCCCTCCAGCTCTGGCGGATCATCGGACGGTTATTCCTAACCTTAGTCACCTTATAACACCATGACTAACCTATGTTGCCATAAAACCATTTTCATGAAAATCTCTCAAAGTGGTTATGAATAAAAGCATTTTGTACCACTTGAAGAGTTTTATATTTTTGCAGAAATACTCCCCCTCCACACGTGCTTAAGTATTTTGACAGAAATCTGCACGGTGAGAGAAGAGCGCGCACTTTTGAATTGATCAACTCAAGATAGACAATTCCCCGCGAGACACAGTTACATCACTGACTAGGTCAGCTTGAAGTTGTAAACACTCTTTGGAGAGGAGGTTTGACCTGTCAAGGTTCATGTCTACCAAGAGTTTCTCGAATGGTACATTCTACTAGGACAAGTCCTTTGCGAGACACATTTACATCACTAGCGAACTAGCTTGAAATTATTACCCGTCCCGGACAAGTCTTTTCGAGTTACTAACATTTAAAAACTCGTCAATTCAATGGTTAAGTCTTTAGTATGACGATTCAATAGCAATTTGCAACATATTTCTTATCACATAATTTTTCTCCCCCTCAAAAATGGCATATAAAAGTTATTTTTGACGAAATTTTGATATCGAATATGTCCATTTTGAGTTTTGTGGGAAGAATTCCACGAAGAACACTTTGTAAACAAATTTTTAAGCAAATACTCCCCCTCAACAAGTGATATTAACTTTTGAGGTTTTGAAAATCATAAGGGGAAGTACTTGTTCTTTTGAGCAAAACTTTGAAAGTGAAAGTTTTGATACTCAAAAGTAAGAAGCTTTCGCTCCTTTTATAAGGATTGTGTCACTGAAGCGTACCACAGGGTCCTTTCATTACAAGTACGGGTTGTACACTGTTATGTGTGCACAAGCCATAGCTAAGAATAGATCACACATCCAAATATAATGAAAGAAACAAATCAAGGAGTACCAGGTAGTCCGTCAATAATACCAAGGATTCTTTCTGGACGATGGTAGCCTGTTAGAGATATGCTTTGACGTCCACCCACGAAAGTCTCCAATGTCCTCATCTGATCCCGACGAAACAACCTTTCATCAATCCTGGTAATGATCTTCTTCGCATCCCTCCTTTCCCTAGAATTCCATCTTTTCTTTGACCCAATGCCTTGATGAATCTCCTTTAACCGATAAGCCATTCCATCCCGAACCTTCTTCAAAGTATGATCACAGAATTTGTGAAGCTCCTTGCACGCCATGAAGCAATTTCGGTGAAGTTCACTACGATAAACTACCCCAAATGGTTTCTTAATGATGGTGTACTGAGGAAGATGGTTGATATCGGGAAGGTCTAGCTGTGGTGTTTTGAGATTAACACGTTTCTGGTATGATTTCACGGCAAGTTGAATATCTTCTATACGTTCTTGGATCACGATGCTTCTTATGAATATTAGCAATGACTTGATGTACTCGCGTTGGATATTTGTAGAGAATTGTCGCATTCATCCTTGTACCTTGGCAAGATACATGTCTTCAAGGTCATTGAGCGACAATCTTGGGAAATCTGTTTCTGTAAAGTCATATTCCTGTTCGTCTTGTCGTTTGACCCCAATTTTCTTTAGGGATGTGTAGTCCCACTTCGACGACAGGGTAACATGCATAATTACAACGATCCGTTTGTCACTGAACATTTCCTTTTTCCACTTTTGAACCTGGCAGCTTCTGTAGTAGATTCGTCTTCGTTCAGGCCAATAATGAATCCCATACAGTGCATCGAGGTCATACTTTTCCACTTTGTCGATAAACATGTGTGTGGCTTATTCCTCGATGGCTATATTATTAGAGTAGATTGCTGTCGGGAAAGGGATGGTGAGTGATGTAGCGTATTTCTTGGTGACATCGCTATCGTGTAGAAGGAATTCCAAGTCGTTGTTGAAGAAATAGCGGTAGGGAATCTTAGGTTGATCGGTCACCCATGGTAGGTAGTGGTTTGGTCAGTTAGTGTAGTATGGGCTTTGTCCGGTTTGGTGAAGTCAATGTTTGATTCAGGATTGAGCCAATCAATGTTGTTAGACATGGCTCGTACTATGTTGTCGAGATGGTATTCGACTTCAATGGCAGTCACGAGTCGTCCTTAAGTAGTTGAAACGCCGTTCTTGATTCGCCTCAACTCTGCTTTAGTCATTTCTTCTTCACTGAACTTTTCTTGTATAAGCTTCACATGCTCCATTGTGCGACCATCTACCGATTCTTGACCTTCCGTGATGAGGAGTTGCATCAACAAGTTTGAGAACCATCATACTCTTGGTCATCATCATCTAGCCATGACACAACTTTGATCTTTTCTTATTCTTAGGCTTTGGTGATGATCTTTGGTTTCTTTGTTGATGTAGATGAAGTAGGTTGTTGTTGGGGCTCAGGAATTTCTTCATCGTCACCACCAGTGTATTCAAAGTGATCACCGGTTTTCTCTGTTTGTAGTGGTGACTCAGAGTCCTGAGGTTTGTCTTTTGTAGGAGAACATGGTGGAGATCTTCTAGCGGTGGAGGTCCTTTGGGGTGGTGGAGGCATAGTAGATGAATCGTCATTTTTCTTCTTTAGTTTCGCCTCAAAATCCTTATCCGTATCATCATCGTCTCTTGGACGCTTAGCCCTTTCAGCTGCTGCTTTGTATGAAGTTTTGAGTTGAAATTCCGGAATGCCTCAAAAAGTTTAGCCGTCGAGAAATAAACGTTGCAGATCATTTAGACATTTGTAGAACAAGCTTGGAAATCAATTCTGCAGCAGAGACAACCGTAGGCTCAATTGGATTGATTTGTATTGATACAGGAGTAGATTGCATTGTTTGCTTGACTAATTGCATGAGATTTGGATAAAGTTGTCTGGTGAACATCTCTCTTGTCACTCAGGGGCGGTGTCGAGAAAAACTTGTGAGTATATTCTCGGATCGTCTTTTCCATTTCCCTTGGATATCTCTATTAAGCGTTGTATTTGTTCCTTTTCGTTGCGAACTTTATTTATCACGAAGAATGTTTATTCTATTGGCCAGTTGATTAAGTTTCTTGTTGACCACGTTCTTCTTCCTTACTTGCCTGACAACATTAACAATCTTTGTTTTGGCACGTGCTGCCCAAGTATCAGTTGGGTTCTTTACAAATCTGGATGCGGATCTGGTGGTGGTGTCTTTGGATGGTGGTGGTGATGAATGAGAAGATGAGTCTGACGATGATGAGTCATGAGGAGGCTCAGGGTCCTTTGGTGGCTCAGAAGTTTGTTCCTTGCTACGTACGGGACTATCTAGAATATAGTTATCTGCTTTAGCCTTTTCTTCCGCCTTAACCCTAGCTTCTTCATGCCTTTAGCTAGAGCTTCTTCTTACTTTTTCTTTGCTTGCAGACCTCAACATCTTCATCAGTAATTTTCTCAGTCTTCTCCTTCTTCTTTTTACGGTTTCTCAAGTCAAAGATAATCTCATCCTCGAGTTCTTTGTTGTTGCGATTTGTGGGTGGTGGTGCGGTTCCTTATCGGGTTGATTAACCGCATTCGGGCGGTGTGGTTAGTGCACCACCACTTGACCCTCGAGGGCGCGAGTTTGTTTTAGGTTGAACTCCTTAGCAACATGTTGAAGTCTAAGATTCTTCAATTTCTTTCTGTAATCTTTGTCTTCATCATCTGTGGCTCTTCATCGAGAGCTCTCTTCTTCCTTCTCTTCTTGCTGGAGTTTTCCCTTTATCAGACTTGGGACTTAGAGGTTTTTCAACTCTTAGTGTATCATCTGTTGCAGATTCTGAGTTGATAACCTCTTCATCTGTTTTAGTGTCCTCCGAGTCCTCGTCCATTAGTTTTTGTTCTGGTTTGGGAATAGGGATGGCACCCTTTGAAGGAATTCTCTGTTTGAGTGTGTGAGTCCTCTTTAGATACTTACGTGTACTCTCAGTGCTCGCAATACTTCCAGCACTGCCTCTCCTAGTCTTCCTAACAAGTGTAACAGAAGATTTTTCATCAATGAACCCCACTTTGCCTGATGCTTCCAGATAACGTTTGTATGATTGAAGTTCCTTGATATTAGTAGTAAGAAGGAAATCTGGCAAAACAGCACCTTGTTTCTTCGTAGTTGATTCTTTGAACCTAACGACATTGAGTGTAGGCTCAAACAATACGGAGTGATGGTTGGGGTCATCAAGTGTCAAAGGAATATCAGGATTATTCCCGAGCATCCTCTGGATCAACAGTTTTGTGTATCTAATGTAAGGGATTTTGGTGTCAGGTTTCCTAAAATATTACATCATGTCATCCCAAATTAGACTTGCGAAATCGATGTGCATCATGTTAACCATGCCCCAAAATACTTGTAGTTCCATGAGCTTGGGATGCTCATAACCACTATCCGTCAGCCGATTTGGTGATCATGATAGAGGGTTCTCCATGGTAGGAATATTCTTAAGATCTACTAAAGAGTGTTTGGTGATAATCCCAACAGCTTCATCATAGCCTATGTCGACCATGAACTGGAAGTGACACATTCGAAGGAGAAGCAACATAGTTGGCGGTCGGATGGTGCGAAGAGGAGAATAGCCCTTAAGTCTTCTGGTGATGGTGACTTGTTTTTGCGTTGAGTGTTACTTGTCAGACCTCTTGACCTTTGACCTTTTGCATAGTATGCCGAATTGATGAACATAAATCTCGCACGCGATTCGCGGAATTAGTGAGCATATTCTTGTAAGGATGAGTCTTCAGAATATCCACAGCAATTTGACAAGAAGACTCAGAGCAAGTGAAGTTATCAAAATCGACTCTGACATTGTTCTTCCCAATCTTCATTATGTAACCATCTGGGAAAATGTCTTCTATTGTGAGAACATTTGGTGCATCAACGTTTTGCATTGTGACGTCCATATTGTGATATGAAAGATATTGAGCCAAAAGAACCAACATATCGAAAGACATTACGTTAGTCAACAGTTGATTTTATTATCTAATTATTGAATATGTTATGCTGATGAATGTTACGAATCCAACGTCACTTGTATGACCAATAGTCCAAAGTAGTCGTGATAATTTTCGTAAATTTATTAGTTTTGAATTTTAAAGTCCAAATTTTCACTTATTTTCACAACATTTTAACCATTTTAGCTTATTAGTGACATTTTGGTTTTGTGACGTTATGATTTATTTATTTACAAGTATATGCGCAACAATTCATAATTAAGGTTAAAACAAGGCTTAAGCGTGAAAGTAAGCTTATCGTGCTTGATATACCCATGCAGTAGGCATAAGCTTATGCGTAGGAACTTCTCTACGTGAAATATTACGCGTAGGAAAAGGAAAGCGGCATAGAAAACTGCAGCGTGGCGTATGTTAGAAACTTATGTAAGGTTTTGCGTAGAGTGAACCTTATCGTAAGACTCAAGGATTTCGCATATCCTTCACGAGGATCTGGCGTAGTCTAATAGAACATGCGGCGTAAAGGTTCACGTGTAACATTACTCTTACGAGATAACCATTCTGGCGTAAGGATAATCCATTTAGTCAAACAAAGTCATAATATATATAATTGTAATATTTAAAAATAATATATTAGTAAATGTCTATACTCTTAATATAAATGTAAGTACCTAAAACTGGTGACACAAGACCTCCCCATAGCACAAGGAGTCCTACGGATAAGAATAAACCTATCAATATAGAATATACACACAATCTATTCTATACTTATCATTATACGAATACTAAATAATTATCCAATAGCAGTGAATATTTGTACTTGGCAGTGGTATACGTTTCCACTGCTAGTATATTCCAACGATGTCAACCACAATACTATCCGTGGTAACTGTTAGTATTATTCCCAACAATCCTCCTTTAAACTTATGATTTCTCTGCAAATCAATAAGTTTCTTCAATCTGCATCATCTTCAAGTTTGGGAATTCAACGAAACACTTTACTTCTTCCTTAGCCGAATAGCTCGGAACATTGATCTTGAAGCCTATGTAACAATGCTTTGAAAGTTCCATTTCACAGTGGATATTCTTTCAAAGAGCATGAATGCATCTACTCATTTACGGTAGAAGCATGATGAACTTCACATGAATCATAGTAAAACCATTTAGTACCAGGACATGTACATGAGAATTTCCAGAAATCATCATTAACATCAGGTTCATAGAGCCTTCTAAGATTAATCCATAAGCGCATCTCCTTCATATCTTTGAGATCTTGAGCATCAAACCTTTCTTGAACTAACTTCCATAATTTGTCAAGGTCATCTCTGTCAAAAGCTTTAATAAGATCTTCAAATTGAATGAATGATGAAGTTTCACCACCTAGCCTTGTGATCTTCCATGTTGGAGCAAAATTGCTAGCAGTGTAAACTTCCCAATCAATGATAGGATGTCTGACTTGCAGTGGTTCTGGATAAAAATCTTCTTCTACTATCACAATCATTCCAGTCATCTATTCTTCAGTGAACTTCTCAGTTGGAACTTCTTGTTCTTCAGCAACCTTAGTCTTCTTAACAGTCTGAGAATCACTTTCTTTGGCCTTTCTCTTCAATCCATGAAACCTTCTTGCTTCTTCTTGAGAGCCTATTGAAATAAAATCTCTATCGTGTTTTTGAACTATGTAGTAGATACCTTCAACTTGATTATCAGGCATTCCTTTGAATTGATGCTTTTTCCAACCACCAACATGACAACAATAAGTCTTCATATATGAGAGAATTTGTTCCTTGGTTGGTTGTCTTTGTTTCTTTTGACCCTTTCTGACTGTACTAATCACATCTTGAAGTGCTTGATTGTTCTTCATTTGTATAAAATCCTTCAACTGAGCAATTCTTTGATCTTGATTAGGACATATCACAAATAGGTCAATTGCCTTCTTCTTGACTGTTGGATTATTAGCAATCAAGAACTCAATATCTTCTTCAGTAGGAACATAACTGAACTCTGGAGTCTTTTCTCTAAGTATTGTTGGTTGAACGCGGAAATGGATTTTCAATCTATCCAGCCTTTAGCCTCCAAAAAGCTTGCAACTTCCAATTCTTCAAGCTTTTTCTTTTTAGCAACTTGTTCTTCATTAATCTTTTCAGCAATTTCTCTATCAAGAGCAATCTGTACTGTCTGTGCTTGTTCTTTCTTAGAAATCTTCCTTCCAGGTTGCTCTTCACTTTCCATAACTGCTTTACCTTTATCTTTCTTTTGTTTATCAACTTCTTCACTTGCAGTGGCCACATCATGGTCATCAGTGGCAATTAGTAGTTCTGCAGTGCAAATTGAATCAGTGGTAAAATCAGTTGCAGTACATAAAATGTCTTGCTCTAGTTGCTTTTCTTGAGTATCAGCTTCCTCTGGACCTTTACTATAAACACCTTCATCTTCAAAATCAATTTTACAGAAAATGTCTTGCTCTAGTTGCTTTTCTTGAGTATCAGCTTCCTCTGCACCTTTACTAGAAACATTTTCATCTTCAAAATCAATTTTCCTCCCCTGAGTTTTAGCATCTTTTTTCCTCCCCTGTTTGGGAGAATTACTCAAATCTTGATCAAAACCGGCTGAATCACCAGCATTAGGTGAGGATGAAGATGAGATCACCAACTTTGCAGTTTTCCTTTGCTTTTTCAACCCCTGCAACTCATCCTTCAAGGTCAGAATCTCCTCTGTTAAATATTTAATATCCATGGCATGGTGCTTCTTGACATCTGCCAGGTCCTTCTGTAGAGATTCAACCTGCTTGGCTAATTTGGTACACAAAACCATCAATTCCATTTGTTGCCTACTGCCCTCATCACTTCCAAGCTATGTGACCTATTGGGAGAGGTGAATCATGGGGCAATGGCTCAATTCCTCCCTAGTTGGACTAGGTTGAAGTCTAGAACCACCACTGCTTGTTCCTAAACCAAAAGATTCAGAAACATGTTGTGTTGCCATGAGAGGAGTTGGTCATTTAGACCTTCTCTCATAGGTGTGAGACGGTGGAGTATAAGCAATGTTTGGAACATTAATTATAGGTAAGTTTTGTTGATTTGTAATCTTTGCAAGCATGTGAGGAAGGAGAGTGTAAAATCATGTTGCCATCTTTGTTCATGTTTTGAAAACTTTAGGCTTACGGCAACTGATTTTGTAAACATTAGTATGGGATTGCAGTTGAAATTCATTTAGCATTGCTTGCACAAACCTTGGATACATTAAAAATTTTGTTGAACTTTTTACACTGCCAGTCATACTTGTAAAATATATTTTTGACCATTAAAATCTTATCAATGGCTAGACAAACCAAAGGGTAAGCCATGGTTGAACTAAATTTCTCATAAGATGTTTTCTTTGGACTGAGACAATGTAAAAAAGTATGTATCAAAAATCTCCATTGGGGACAAAAACCACTCTTTTTGAAAGTAGCATTTTTATCAGTGGTATCATACCCCATGGATGATAAATGTAAGATCTTGGTTTGTTAAACAAGAGGTTCGGCTACTAGGTTAAGAGTTTAGAGAGAGAAAGTGAGAGAGAATGGGAACCCTAGAGAGACAAAGAAAAATGTATTATGAAGCTCCAACCCTTTGCCTTGGAGGGCAAAGGGTATTTATAGGGTACAAGCTTAGATGCCTCTTAAAGGCTGTGGATCGGGCATACGATGGGTAAAGACCGTCCGTCCTCACGGTGTTACAAAGTAATCTAAATACTAACACTGAATTACTACGACTACTAGCTTTCTAACGAGTATACATACTTGAGGTGACCGACACTTTAAGTACTGGATTTACTAAATCCAACAATCTCCCCCGGGGAGGTCACCTCAACTTACAATGATTACAAACTGATAAAACATTTCGTTGTTCTTGGTTTCTTTGATTAAACACTTTTGTTCTTTAGCTCGTAGTCATGATTCATCATGTTCTGCATGTTTTAAAAATCAAGTGGAGGTCATAAACTGATCCACGTGATGATAAAGTATTTGAACCAGCTTTGAGATTATCAGCAACCATAAATCTATGTCTCTTCCTTTGTGGCATTGATATTATGTGATGTTGTGACTATTGGACCGACATGCTCACATTCTGGATCATGATATCATCTTATCAGAGTAGCGGAAGCTTTAGTTGATTCATGATATTTGCGCGGCGAAGCATGGAGTGAAAACATCAGATTCATTGATGCACTTATCATGATTTCTTAAGAGATGAATGTAATGTGTGAGCATATGGCTATGGATTGACCGCTTCATTACGAACATTACAAACGTCGGGTGTTCCCATAAACAGTTAGCAATAAAGCACACAAAAGTGTCTTTGATCACTTTTGTTGAATTGAGGTACACGGCCCACGATTCCCCGTTGATCAGATACAAATCTTTCTGTGATCGGTATAATTCAAAGAATCTCCTTGACGAGGGTTTCGCAGCCTCAAGCGTTCTCAAACGGAACGTCTCAAAGAAGACAACCGAGTGAGTGAACCAAATGAAATAAGATTCGATTGATGAAAATGATTTGAAAACAATCGTGTATTGCTTAATAGAAAGTGTTTTGCAATACAATGAAGGTTTTATGGAAAATCAATTATCAATCATAAATACCCTTTAATTTTGAAACATAAATACACAGTCGATGTGCTATGGAAAAGAACTTTTAAGCACAACGACCGGTTTTTCAATGGTATCCGTCAATTAATTTCCTGGACCAAGGTTGATTCAAGAATGAATCGCCCCATCGTTTCTATCCAGTTGTCACAAGCTTGATCTTTCAAGTAGATCTCACATGCCACCTACCAGGAGCTTGCATGATGTTGGCTCCAGAAGGCTTTCCATCTTCATTGTGAATATGTATGCATATCACTCAGATGTTCTGGCAATACCGCAAGGATAATGCGTAGGACTCAAGATATAATCTCTCTTTCCACATTGTGTGAAACAGTGAGTCTTCATTGAAAGTGTCCTAAGGAGATTTATTGATGATCTCGTGGCTCTAGACTCAATTTGTGCATATTTGGATCCTATATCGGAGACTAGGGAGAGGGTCTCCTTTTTCAATATCAACAATCTCTAAGAGAGAGTCGATAGATTATGTCGGTTCCCGTGAGAATGAAACAAGTCCTTTTAAGAGGAACTTGAGTGGTTTGGGAAGTTGAAGTGCGTCACTGGGTCCATGACGTCTTGTCTTCAATACCGATGTTACCTTGGCCACCGTAACATATAGGTTGAACCCGGTTCTGCCCTAAGGTTGAATTATTGGAGGGCTATTTCTTTTCACCCTTTTCACATTTCATTTCTTTTCATTCTTCAACCCCTTCAGTGCTTACCGAGACTTCATTACTAGAACCTTGTTGGGTTTATTCCAGTACTAGCTCTGTCTTAGTCCGCACTCTTCCCATATCTCATTTTTCTCCTTTTATCATCATACCTAAGAACTCTACACAAACTAGTGGATAGTCCACAGGTAGATCCCTCCGGTTCTGGCGGATCATGGGAACACATACCTAACCTTATCATCCTTATATCACCGTTCATAAAGTAAAGTTGGTCGGTCTATTTGGTATTGTTCATCTGCCATTGGAACCAATTGAAAAATTATTTGGAAAAACAATCAAGGTACTTATGATACGAGATCAAAGCATTTTGTACCCTAATAGTTTTGATCATTTAGAAAACCTCCCCCTCAACATGTGCTTATGATTTAGAAATTGTTTAGCACAAGGAGGCAAGAGGACTTTGAAATATTTTCTTTGATCACAATTTTCTTAGAAAAAGCCATTTGATTTTCTTGGTAAATTCTCCCCCTCAATATGTGCGTAGGATATTATAAATCATTTTATCACATAGAGGCAAGAGTTCTTTTGAAGCACATCCACGAACACAAAAGCCATTAAGAAACCATTTGTTCCCCCTCAATATGTGCTTCGAGATTTGAAAGCGTTTAGCACATATGAGAGGCGATATGCACACTTGAATCAAAACGATCACCTTTTATCAAATTTCATTATTAAATCACAAATTCTCCCCGATCAAAAATATCAAACCCTTTGAGATTTTGGATCCCAAGTGATTTAATAAGGTTTATAAACATGGGAGAACTTGTGGCTTGGTTTAGTTTTGAAAAATGAGAGATAAGGACCATTTTAAGACATTAAAGATTGTTAGTGTCAGGTATGATTGTTTTAAGAGATCTTTTAGTAAAATTAAACAATTTCACAATCAGACAAGAACAGAAAAAATTTCATTTTGTAAGATCTTTGAGTTTTAAAGAAAATCATACCATGACATAGCCTTAAATCTTTAGATCACCACATTTTAGCGTACAAACCGGAACTATTATGAAGAAATATTGTATGAAAATATTATATTTAAATCACTCTCCCCTCAATCGATGAGAAAGTCGATAATTGAGTGACATAGGTTTTGAGAAGTCTGGTGATTTTCAAAATTTAGTCCAATTTATTTTCAAAACAATATTTTTCCATTTTCAAAAACAATTTTATTCAAATTTTTAGAAAAATGGTATCCCCTACAAAGATACGTTAGGTGGTTGAGAAGCTTTTGTTGTTGTTGCTGAGGGTTGGAAGAAAAAACCATCTGCTGATGCTTGATGAGACTTCTTACATTGCATTTTAATGCCAACTAAGGTCAAATTAAGCTCCGTTTCTTCAATCACTTAGAAGAAAACCATCTGCTGATGCATTGACACCTCTTACGTTGCATTTATGCTAACTCTCCATTGAAGTCCAATTAAGCTCCGTTTCTTAATTTGTCAACCCAAGATATAGTTACCCTTTCCTTTCGGCATCCAATCATCATATTATGTGGGATCCGGATCGGGAATATTCTTATACCAAAATACGCATCGTTAGTGAACACACATACAGATATACGGTGGTCGACATCACCCAAACAGCAATCGACTACTTAAAAGTCAATGCAACATATCAATCAGTTCGTATAAAGCATGGGAATAATGTGTTCATCAAACTATAATCATCTAATCCTAACAATCACATCCTAGAAACCTAGTCCTTCAACATAGGCAATTATATTTTTAATTAAGCACGTAGGATAATAAAGAAAGTCCGTTAGATGATGTAAATTTGAAAACATTCTCCCCCTCAATCAATGACTTATTTTATGAAAAGTTTAAAAGCGCTGAAGTCATTGATTGAGTTTGCAAATTTTATAAAAACTCTGAATCTGATTGTTTTAATAGCAACTCATTTACCACCATTTTTGAAAACAACAAATATTTTTCTGAAGAATCTTGGAAGGAAAAACATTTGTGTAGGAACAGCAGTCCTTCGACATACTTTCCTCAATATGTTTTAGGATAAGTGCATGAAATTTTTGAGAATCGGTTTAGCGCAACACTTTCCTTTCTTGAAGAGCGGGTTGCTATTTGAAATAATAGCAAACCATAGTTTTAGTGCGGGTTACAGTCTGAAATAACTGCAAGCCATTTGATTTGTGACATGTTTTAAAAGGAAATATTTACACCTCCTGCTCGAACTTCATCTATGGTCCCGTGCCATTATTGAATGACATTTCTAAGACCGTAGATGTTATCGATACTAGAAGACATGTCTTGAAAAAACATATTTTTGGTATTTTTCAAATTTTTGATTTTTATGGGTTTTTGAAGGTTTTATAATTTTCTATTTTGTTTTGTTGGTTTTATATTTTTGTATTTTGTTTTTCTGAATAATATTTACAAGGATAGATTAGATGATATAGTTAAAGAAGATGATGATACGTGTACCGAGATAAGGATATGTCGGCACGCATTCGTAGAAGATAGAAGTCATCAACTCTTAAACATTCACCACCAAAGCTTCTAGGGCTCTTGAATCGAATAAAGAAATTGAACCAATCGAAAGTGAGACTTTGGCGACTTCCCCAACCGAAAATCCTTTAGCCGGCAGTTCGAAGCTCTATTTCAAGCTTGCCTTAGCCAGTGCGAGAAGCACACCATTATCATAAATCCGGCTGCTCCTTTCAAGAATAATCACGTGATTCTTAGTTCGAGGTTATATCATCAACAAGAAGAACGACGACCGTATCATCCCACACATAAACAATCTTCTCAAATTTCTTTTCTCTTGATGTGAAGCAATCCATTCCAAAAGGTGTCAAGAGACCACTTCCCCGTAGTTGAATTGATGCGTCGTCTCTTATACTAGAGCTCACGAACCCGAATACACGTATACCCAAAGACAGAGAAACTTATAACATCGAAGTAGCATTAAGTCCGATAGCCAAAGAATAACCCCGATGAATACTTTTCTCTCCCCTGAAGAAAGTGTATGAAGCTCATGAACCTGACGTACCCGAATGCCCAAGGAAAGAATAACCGATAACACTGAAGAAGCATGTTGAATCACTGATTATCTCTGCGGATGTCAACTCCGGAATAAGTGATTATATATGAATCAGCGATTAAGCCCTCAAGTGAGACAGTGAGCATCCCAATGTACACAATCTCTCTCCCCTGATGGTTGCAATAACATCGAAATCATCACACACTTGTGTACCTCTTTTATCTTCAGAAACTTTCTCTTACATCTCTTCCCCCACGTAGTTGGAGTAAGAACACTAAAAGCCACTAGATACCGAGTTTCTCTGGGTCATGACATTTGTCTTTCCGGGATAACTTCAATCACTTAGAAGTATTAAGTTCATCATGTGTAAGTTATGCTTTTATGTAAGTCTCCTTCCCCTTCTGGTTTTGACACTTCAGAATCGACATATATATATGCCCAAATACTTGAAATCTTTTGAGAAGATCGGCTTGAGTCTTTTGAGAATCAACTAGCTGAATAATGTGAGCAAGTCTAATTAGGGATTAAATTTGACTTATCACTCTCCCCCAATTAGTGATCTCCCCTAAACCGACAATCTGTTTGATAAATGCCTTCTTCAAGATTGTCCAGTTGGGGAATGGAAAGTTAACATCTTCTTCTCACCAAATGCATTCCCGTTAACTTATATATATAGCAAACCCCCTTAACTCAAATCTCTCCCAATCAAACAAGAACAGAAAGATGTTCATCAAGGAAATCAGCCTCTCAACTGGAAGCACTTTGTCATAAATCTCATTAGTCCGTGAGAAGATGTCAACCAACGGCTCTTAGAAGAAACTCCATGTAAAGATGACCCGATAAGAAGAAGCTCGGTTCTTACATGAGTTTGGAGCCAAATGACCATATATTCTCTGATAAAACTCAACATTGCAACAGTTTCACACTTCTTCTCCCCCTCAAGAATTGCATACGGAGTTGCCATTCTTGATTAACCAAGTGAAATCATCATGATGTAGTTTATTCACCCTTCTCCCCCGCAAAACTTGCAAATGAAGTCGCCATTGCCAATTCTGATTGAGCAAGTGAAATAAGAATACTATCAATGGTAAATAGATCCACTTGAGCAAGTGAAATCATCACGACGTAGTTTATTCACACTTCTCCCCCGCAAAACTTGCATTTGATGTCGTCATTGCTGATTTTGTTTGAGCAGATGAACTAAGAATACAATCCATGGTAAGTAGATTCATGGTGGTGAACGCGCATGGAGAAAGCATGAAGGTTGTTGATGCGAATGGTCATACTAAGAAGATTTCTCTTCTTCAGAAGATAAAGCGCACTGAAACGTACACTTTTCTTTTCTTTAGATTGTGTACATTGGGGATGCTCAGCTGTCTCACTTGAGGGCTTAATCAGTGATTCAGAGATATAATCACTTATTTTGGAGTTGACATCCGAGAGATAATCGATTGATTGACATGCTTCTTCAGTGTTATCGGTTATTCTTTCCTTGGGCATTCGGGTACGTCAGGTTCATGAGCTTCATACACTTTCTTCAGGTTTCATCTTAAAATGCTCAAATTCATCATACAGGTGTGATTCTCTGTCTTTGATAATCAATTCAGAACCCGAGAGAAGCATCTTGACATTATCCCAAACTGCCTTGGCTTCTGTGTTGTGATTGATAAGCTTGTAGATATCTTTTGGAAGACCTTGAAGAATAATATTTGAAGCCTTGATATCAGCATCGAATCTCTTTTTCTCCTTATCAGTGAGTTCATCATACATCTTAGGTCTATCCATTCCATAAAATATTGTTCCATCTGCAGATTATCAATCATGTCTCTAGTAGTCTCAACTGATAAGGACCTTCATCAATAGACTTAAGGATGTGCCCCATTCTCCTTTCCTAAGCATAACATGGTTCTTTGTGACCAAGATTCATAGTCCGTTCGTCAGAAGCATGGGGAGACAGTATCGATCCCCGGCTTGCACATCATCAAAGCGGAAAGACATGTTTAAATTCTACGGATTTACAAATCTTTACTTAACCGGAAATAGAAAAATTTCACGGGATTTTACAAAATCAAGAGATAAATCGTAAAACTTATGCACTTATGCGTAGACAACGAGTTATGCAGGGAACTTATGCGTAGATGAGAGCTTATCGCGACACGCAGCTTCGCGTAACTTACAACTTACTGAGACACAGGCTTCGGCGTAGACGAGTTTACGCGTAGTAGAGCTTACGCGTAGGATATGAGGGTAAAATACTTAAGTTTATGCGTAAACCAAAGCTTAGGCGTATGAACCTTATGCGTAAGTTTCCCTTAGGCGTAAGACAAGCTTATGCGTAAGAAAAAGCTTATGCTTAAGAATTGTTACGCATTAAGTTTTATATGCTTATGCGTAAAATTAGGGTTTACCCAAATCGATCTCTTATACTTCACGTTAATGCGAGATATCCAAAGTCGAAGTGTTTTTCAGGCTTATCCAAGCAAGAAGAACACTGAGTAATCACCAGAGATGAAGATCAAGAGACAAATTCCATACGCCAGAGGATTAGGGTTTCGTATGCGTAGGAAGTACAAATTTGCCAAACACGCTTTTATGATCAAAAACGTAAGACAACAGATAAAGATGATAACACAAACTTAAAACACCAAACAACAAGTCTCAAGATCAAAACCACCTTCTCTCTTACGCGTAGGTTCGTACACACGTATCCAAACACTCTTAAAAACCAAGAAAAACTCGTAAAGTTCAAAACTTTTTGCAAGAAACTGAAAGTTTAACACTTAATAAACCTTAACCACAAGAATCTTGGATTAAAAAGTGAAAAATTTAAAGCTATAATGATTCAAAAATATCGTTATAGAGACAACTTTTTACGCAGATAACCAAGCCTTAACCAAAGAATGACAATCAAACCAAGAACATGAGAGATGGATGATCAAACCTGGCTCTTGATACCATTTGTAAGATCTTGGTTTGTTAAACAAGAGGTTCGGCTACTAGGTTAAGAGTTTAGAGAGAGAAAGTGAGAGAGAATGGGAACCCTAGAGAGACAAAGAAAATGTATTGAGCTCCAACCCTTTGCCTTGGAGGGCAAAGGGTATTTATAGGGTACAAGCTTAGATGCCTCTTAAAGGCACGTGGATCGGAGCATACAGGTGGGTAAAGACCCGTCCGTCCTCCAAGGTGTTACAAAGTAATCTAAATATTAACACTGAATTACTACGACTACTAGCTTTCTAACGAGTATACACACTTGAGGTGACCGACACTTTAAGTAATGGATTTACTAAATCCCAACAATAAAGTATCATGGATTTCTGGCATAGGTAATATGATGATACCATTGAGATCATCCAATTGGAGAACTCTCCTCAAGGATGCCTCAGTAACATCAATAGTTACCCCATCCACAGTGGCTCTTAGAGCATCCACTATTTCATGTGTATCTCCATTCTCAAGTGTTATAAGGCAAAGAGTCCAAAACCGCTTGATTTGAGAGATATAGATTGTGGGTTTTAAAAGCAAAGCATACCTTATATGGGTAGTATTGAGAAAGTCCACAATCTGATGAAAAACAGGGCCACTCTTCTCATTTTACTTTTGTAGGAAGGCCACTTGGTTGTGCTCATCTGCAAATTTTAATGGTGCCATAGAAACTTTTGATGAAAAACAATATTATGTCAGTAATAATTGAAGGAATAACTAGCCAATCGAGAGAGAAAGATATATAGGGTTAGGATTAAGTTTATTGCGCAAGAAATACTATCTTTGGAAAATATTTATCTTAAGAAGATAAAAGTATAATTAATAAAGTAGATAATCCTCTAAAAACTTACCCTATATTTATGGAAAGTGTTTTCTTTCAACGGCTAGTAAAAAATAAGTTACTGACACAATCAGTTGTAACGGCTAGAATAACAGTGGTAAAATA
The DNA here is from genome assembly GCA_910596185.1 of Chrysanthemum makinoi. Lineage (NCBI taxonomy): Eukaryota > Viridiplantae > Streptophyta > Magnoliopsida > Asterales > Asteraceae > Chrysanthemum > Chrysanthemum makinoi. The sequence goes on from OU343217.1 coordinate 221,511,125, forward strand.
ACTGTCAAGTGGAAACTGTGAACTAGCAAAGGTAATTTTTCACAAAAATTTCAAAGAGCAAGGTAAAGAAAACATATGAAAACTAGATCACTCTTATCATAGTTTTTAGCAAACTACCAGCTATCAACGGATTTGATATGTCTTTACCATGAGCCGCTTGCTATGGACTAGCCAACTCTTAATCATAAAGAATATGGTGAGTTGATAACCATATAGTTTTTGGTAAACTATCAACCATAAACGGATTTGTCAAGTCTTTATCAGTAGCCGTTTGCTCTGGACTAGATGATTCTTATGTGGATTAGACATGGTGAATCAATAACCATTTGTTGTGTATCTCAGCTATACACCTTTTAAGATCAACTCCCATCTATGCTTCATTATATATCTGTATGTGATAGGAATAATCAACTTGTTCTTAACCAAAGTTACTTTTAACCAAACCATTACCCAAGAAGAATATCTTCCAAAGACAACCCGATAATAACTATATTTACTCCTTAACCTACCAAAATAGGAAAAAGTAAATATACTCATTAATTAACCCTGGTAACCGACTTTGTCTATATAAGGAGGCTTGGCGTATTGAAATCTTCATCAAAACACATTCAAACACACAAAATCCCTAAATATAATCATGAGCAACCCTTCCAACACCATTAACATCTCCTCTGATTCAGAAGAAGAATATGTGATCGAGTCAGAGACTTCCTCAGAGGCAGGGATGGCTGGATACTTTCCAAAGATGGGCTGGAAGCACTTCATCCAAGAAGTACACTAAAGAGACTGCCAAGAGTGTACCTGCTGCAAAACTTGCACCATCTCTTGAGTTTTACTCCAACTCATTAGATGATGATGAGACGAATGATGAGACCTATTCCATGGCCAAAGAATTGCCAAGAGCTCTTACAAAAGCACTGGAAACAATTATCTCCAACATGAAGCAGATATCCATACCAACGAAGTCTGCAATGCTACCAAAGCCTCCTCCACAAGTTCTTTGTCTTCCTTGTCCAAGAATGCAATCCACCTTTGAGAACAAAAGGAAAAGAGCACAGAAAAACAAGCATGACTATGTGGGCAAAGGCAAGAAGCCAATGGAGTAGCTGATGTTGGGTGTAGTAATGTAGGAAGTTGTCTTTTGTGTTTTGATTGTGGTTGTTGACCTTCTCTTTTGGATGTAATGACTCTTGCGTATGAATTGAAATATCTCTGTTTTCTCTTTTTCCAATTTGAGAATAACATATTTCCACTGCTTGCATTATAGTTTCCACTGTTAGATTTAATTTCTGCATAGAAGATAGTGGACAACTAAAAAGACAAACACTAAAGAACAACCACTTCAATGTAATCAAAGAATCCTTCAAATCTTCATGTCACAAATAGAAATCATACACTAAAAAAAGTGTATAAAGTATCAGTGGTTAGAGAATAGCAAAGAGTGAGTCCATAAGCAGTGTTAATTTTGGTCAACTTCTAGTCACTAATCCGGCCACCAAAGTCAAAGACTTCATTTACTTCTCAACAACTTATACCTTCCCTTCATTAACTAACTAATTCCAACTTAAACTTGTATTTAAGAACCAAGCACCCACAACCTTCTATCACACCAACACTTCTCTCTCCTAAAATCTGTCAAAAGCAACTTTGCCAAAAATTACCATGAGCAACTCAAACCCAATCAACATCTCTTCTGACAGTTCAATTTCACACAGTTTTTGGGATGAAGAGGCGGAATTATGTGCTAAAAATCCGGTAGAAGAAGAAAGAGGTGTTTGAAGCAGTTTCATCAAGAAATAGAACTCATGCAGATGCTTATTCACCCCTTGCTGCTGGTCCTTTTTCAACTCATCCAATACCACAAGAAGTGTCATTATTGAAGATAGCTCGACTCAATGCAAGCTACATATTCCCATGCACAAGCACAAATGATGATACTAAGTCAAAGGTTTTGGATGTGCTACTCTGCAAGAATCCTTCCATCGGAGAACTGCAGATGCCTCCTTTTCCACCACAAGCTAGCATACCAACACAAGAGGGACCTTCATCATCTTCCCCACCTGTTAGAAAAGTGGTGATGGGACTAGCAAGCACTAAGGTGTATGACTGGATAGATATGCGTAATGCACCTAAAGTGATGCCAACTTGGGCCATTCCAAAGAAACCATAGGTGGTAGATGGTGGTTAATTGGAGTATGGTTGTGGTAGGTTGTGGAGCTTTTGTGTGAAGTAGGTTGTTGAGTGTTGTTTTCTGATGTAATGATGATGCTTGTAGTCTGTATTCCATGGATGTATCTATCGCACTCAAGTGTAATTTTGTGAAATAATAATAATGATCCATGTTTCTCTTTAACTTTAGAGTCCTTGCATCATACATGTTGTTCCATTAAATTTGCACTTAACTTCACTTTCAAAGTTGACATATACCGTCCATCATAATGTTCAAAATCTGAAAGATAGGACTTGTTTCCAGTCATGTGCCTTGAACACCCACTATCTGTATATCCTTGATATGATCTTTTTGACCTTGGATATTCCTGCACATAAAAGAAAGAGTTAGTTTCTTTTGGGGACCCAAGCCATGATTGACTTGATCTGCCTCAGTATCAATATAGTTAAATCTATCAAAGGTCGTTGATACACCATTGGGATTGGTTGTAGAGGTAGTTCCTTTAGGTTTCCATTCCCAACGTGCTGAGGCCTTCACAACATTGCCCATGTCCCCCTTTCCTTGTTTACAACCATTGAAGTGGTAACTTTTGAATGAGCAGTGGAAACTTCTGGTTTGGTTTTAGGTACCCATTGTTGATTATAATGAACCTTTTTAGATTGAAAAGTTCCTTTCCCTGTTTGTGCAGATTTTGCAAAAGTTGTTCTGGACTTTGCACTTTTAACATGTGACTTAGGGTGAGCAAGTAGCAGCTTTTACAGGGCAAAATTTTTTAGGCCACTTCTTAGTTGAACTGCTCTTGGGACCATTTTGCAATGTGAATTAGGGTGTACTTTATTTTGAAACCTGTTAGACTCCACCCTTTTATTCCCATGGACTTCCCTTCTCCCATTATGGTAGTCACAATAAGCATGTAAATGATCAAAACTACCACAGATATAGCATGCTTTGTTGTACATCACAAAATCACTACCTAGTTGTTAAGATTTAACATGATTCCAACTCCTCTGGTTACCCCTAGGAGCTGTAGGTTTGTTCCTATACATCTCAACATACATTACAGTTGGTCTAGGTTTATTAACCGTTTCCTAGGTTCCTCTGAACAAGATAACAACTTTTGGGATAATGCCTCTATATTCTTTTTAACTTTCTCATCAACAACAGATGAGTCACTACCACTCTCAAAAACATCATTATCATGCTTAACCTCATCCTCACATTTCACAGCTTGTGTCCTTTAAAGGACCATATTCACGCTTAAGATCCTAAACTCTTCTAAGCCTGTATGAGCTAAATCTATACCTCGAGGTGATGGAACACCTCTTAGTGGTGGAGGCACTGTATTATAACCCATACCAGACTTAACTTTACTTATTATTTGAGCATTCCGAATTTTATCAATTGACTTAGACTGATGGTAACATGTATCTAAAGTTAAATTGACATTTTCATTTTTCTTTTGAAGTTTTTCAAACTCCTTTTGGTATGCTTCATTCACGTACTGTTGTATGCTACCTCTCTTCTAAGAAGAATCGTATCATCGTTATATTTTGACTCATTTTCTTGATAGTGCTTTAGTTGAGCTCTCCTAAGGTTAGACACTGTATAATTAGCAGTATACAACTCTTGTCTTTCATTAGAATATAAATCATTAAGCCTTTCAACTCTCTAGCGCCCTACATGCTTTAGAACAATTTTCAAAGTTTTGTACCTCGAGTCGAGAAAGCCATGAGAGCAAATTCAAGAGAAATAAGAGCAAAGATTCATGTTCTTCTTCTTGATCATCAGCCATGAAACTCCAATCATAGCTCACACCATCAATAGCCAACATTGCCTTTGGTTCTTCCACAGTTGGTTCCTTCTTTTGCTTGTACCAAATAGACCTGGTGTCCTTGGTCTTTGGTCTTCTACATTCTCTAGCAAAGTGTCCCAACTTGTGGCGCGTTAAAACATTCCACTTTCTTCTTATCAAAGCCTGCAGTTTCACTACCATTGATGTGAATAGGCTTGCCAGTCTTCTTGTAGAATTTCCTAGCTCTTATGCTAAGCAGAGCTATTTGCCATTTTATGTCCATATCCTCTAAGTCATCTTCATCAATTTGCTCTATGTCTTCATGAGTTAAAATAGATCCATTGAATTGAGTGGAGATAAAAGCATAAAAGGTAGGATCTCCAATGCCAGCAACCTTCTTCTTTGAACCTGCAGTGGTAACACAAACATTACTGGAAATCTGAGAACCGCATGGCAATATCATCATCACTGTCATCTTCGATCATCATGTCAACAGAGGTTGACATCAAAGCCAAGCTGCTTGAGCTTGTACTAAGTTTCCCAGCCTTCTTTAGTCTTTGTTCAATGAGTTTAAAGTTGTTGTAAAGATAATTGAGCTTCAATGTATCAATGTCTACTATGTTTTACCGTGACAAACATTATTTGAAACTCAAAAACTTCTTAGAAACTTCAAATTGAGGTCTTTTTTCTACCTCAATGCCAAAACACGTCATTGTGTAACAATCTTCTGAATTTTGGTAAAGATGCTATCAATTGAGTCATTGCTTGAAGCAGAGAAGTTTTCATAACTTTGCTTCAACAATGTCTTTTGTGTCTTCTATGTAGCATCATTACCACCAAACACTGAAAGATCTCTTCAAAAGCTTCTTTAGCAGTCTTGAACTTGCTAAATGCTATGATCTGGTCTCTAGGAAGAGTCATCAACAACAAACTTCTAGCCTTAAGATCATTCTTCCTTAGTCCTTTTCAATATCGGATTCAGCACGTAAACTTTCACAACTTCGTCACCAACCTTCGAGAACTAGTCAGGCTTGAAAGAATCACCAATTTGAATGATCTCCCATAGAGCATAGTCCTGACTAAGGAAGTATTGCTCAATCAGTATCCTCCACATCTCAAACTCATTAAGTTTGAGCTTAGGTAGTCTTGGTGTAGAAGAGTTGTACTGATTGTTTTCCATCTCCATTGAATTGAGTGTCACACCCCCAAATTACCTGTTTTGCAGCGGAATGGAATTCCTGGGGGATGACTGTCATAGCATCATAATTACAGTTATATTGAACGACCTAAAGTGTCGTTTTGAAAATACATCGTTTGATATAATAAAACATTCAGAGTTTACAAAATGTAGGTCCCAAATGAAATTAGACATGTGCGGAATTAAGTTTGTTACAATCCAAACGATGTTTTAAAGTTCATAAAACCCAAGTGAGACGCGTTGTCACCGCGACTCTATGATATGTCCACATGCATGCCATGAAGTATGTACCTTAGATACCTGAAAATACATTGATAAAAGTGTCAACACAAAGGTTGAGTGAGTTCATAGAGTTTATGTAAATGTTTTATATGACCGACGCAAGTATAAGTTATGTATGACAAATATGTCACAAAAATGGTACAATTTCTTAAGCACATGACACCGAAGCTAGACTGTTCCTGATGTTCGCCCCAACAGAGTGTTTTGCCAAACAACTCAATGATGATAAAAATGAAATGCATCCGTTGACCAGTTGGGACCACCAACACGGATGTAGGAGTTACCCTCAATAGATCTATCCACTCACCCTCGCTTCTTCCGAAATTAACGGTTCATGATTATGAAATGGGGACATTCAATTGGCAATGAGGTAACTTAAGCAATGTAAATGAATTTGAACATACTTGGGCTCGTATAAAAAAAATGATGTGCAATGTATTCTACCCCGTAGGTTTGAAGTAATGTATAAACTTGAATAAATCGAGGCTATGAAAACTCATCTGGTGCAATGTTTATGATGATATAATGGCAATACTGAAATGAGGCGCAACCTCTAACCGCGACCTATTATGAATGATATGTTCTATTGTAAATCATGAAACAATGTTATGCATGCAAACTCATATGATATCCATACCACTTGTACATTTGAAAATAATGTTTATCGTCTAAATATATATTTATGACATCTCGTCATATTATAAAATACTTTACAAGTATTTACGTTGAAACAACCTCCTACGATAGTCGTTTAGTGATTTATCAAGAATTTATAGCTTTTCGTCGCAAAATAATATACTTTGATAATTTGTGAAAGTGACTAAATGACCTTGAAAAGATGGTCGTAAAATAGTGAATATCGATTGTTAGGAAACAAACTCAACGGTTTTGAAAAGCTTGTATTGTTATCTCAAAGTTTTAGCTTTTAAGTTTTTATCATAGAGGTCTCGATCATGGAAAAAAAACATAGGTAAAGTAGGATACTTGTACCAAAAATATTGTTTAAGGGTGGTTTTCGGCAAAGTTTAAGTGACCGTATTTTACTCGTTACAACTCCGTTTGATGAACGGTTGGAAATTTTGGAAAATAGACTAGGTGAACTTACTTTTACTAGAAGACATCATTTTATAAAAAGTATTTATCAATGTTAAAAACGACCCTCAACATGGTCATTCGCGGCCGATATTTTTGGCTATTAGAAAATATATTAATTATGCTTATATGAAATAGTTACGACAACCTTGTTTAAACGCATGTAATTTAATCGTTACAAGTCCGTTTTCTACGTTTTATATGTCCTTAGCTTCGTATTAAAGTATACTAATATATTTTTGATAAATCGACTCTTTTAATAACGCTTAAGACTTATTTTTGACTTGTAAAAGTTTGAGACAACATGCTGAAATTTTCTGAAAATATAGTTTTCGTCGTTAAACTTGAAAATAACATAACTTCTTCGTTATAACTCCGTTTTAACCCATTCAAGCGGCCACGTTTTCGTTTTAAAGTATATATTTTAAATATCTAGCCCAAAAATTTTTACCAACTGTCGAAATTTCCAGAATTCACAGAAATGATCAGACCCTTAAATATAGTTGTCGAAATGGATTTTTCTCGCGTAAAACTTATTCTAACCACTTCAAACCAACGCCAAAGCTATTCTAAACCTACCATACACCTTCTTAGGGTGTCATGGGTTCCTAGACATCATCAAAAATGATATGTTTCAAGGGATAATTATAGGATGATATATATTCATTTATAGTACTTAAAAACAAATAAAGTGGTATAGATAATCATATAACTTGCATGTTTTTCCTCAAGCATGATAAAATGACCAAAGTATGAATATGAAAAATAAAAATGATCATGAAATGATTACTAGTTAATTGATGAGTTTTAAAGAACAAGGGTTTATCCTAATTACCCTAGGTTTTTATTTCAAAACCTTGATTAAGAGTATGCTAGAGTTGTGAAATTACTTGTCTTGAAAAAAAATATGAACTTCTTGCTTGGTCTCACCCTTGGCCGGTTATATTGGAGAAGAAAGGGAGAGTATGTTTTTTTTTACACCTTGATAATATCTTATGTATGTGTTAAGTGTTATAATATATTAAACCTAAGTATGTAAAATGGTGTACATAGATATTTTAGGTACTCTAATATTATGTGTCATCCTTGTGTCGACAAACATAAGACAAAGAAAGACTTGATGTATTTTGTATCATTTAAAGTATAAGTATATTAGTAATTGTATAATTATTTATGTATAGTTGGTAATTGTATATATAATTAAGTATTTAGGGTAGCATTAGCTAAAAATAAATTTTAACGGAACAAAATAAAATGTATCAAAGTCATAAAAATTATAAAAACACATTTCTTACAAAAATTGAGTGAAATAATAATTATCGAGTAGCATTTACGAAAACCGTCGTAATTATATAAATATAACAATTTATATACAAAAAAAAAATTTAAAACACCGGGTAAACTAATAATATTATTTTTATAATCTTAATATGACTATAAAAATATATCGGGATAATTTTTGGAAGTGTCGGATCAAATGTTCAAAATAAATGATTACGCGATAGCATTTATTTAATAGGAAATAGACGTTTAATGAAAAATGCAAACCCATGCATAATATTGTTATGAAATGATGTTACTAATGATATGTAGACTAATTCTAGTCTATATGAAATGTCCTTGATGATATTCCATGAATACGCAGCTTAACCCTCCAGGTTACGCGTATTCGATACTCGTAAACCTAGTTTACGAAAAATGATGAATAGTGACTCATGAATAGTGATTTTCTCCGAGAATGAATAGTGTTTTGTGAATAGTAAAATTTTAAAATACCCTTTCAAAATATCAAATCGACTTCAAAAATGATGAATAGTAACCAGTGAATAGTAAATTCCTGAGATGAATAGTAAAATTTTCAAAGTTTGTAAAATGACCTAAAATTATGAGTTGTCACATTCGCCCATCCAAAAAGGAATTCAGTCCCTGAATTCAGTCCATGTTAAGTTCTACGGTGTTACTTGTGAAAAGGTGAGGATATTTGAGTCGCATCGGGTCTTCCCGCGTTTTCTGAATCGTACTACGCCTTTCCAAGGCGAGATTTTGAACATAAATTTGTTGCCAACTTGAAATTCTAATGGTTTGCGACTTATGGAACATACTTCCAATATTTTGCGTCGTATATCGACGTAGCTTATCTAGTTATTTGTTGTTGCTTGTAACTGATTCTTGATTTGTACGATTTCTTTGTTGTTTCATGAATAAGTCATGGACTAGTGAGTTGGACTTTCCTGATTTTTGGCCCGTAAACAAGTGATTGACACCTCAACTTTAGAGTGCCTCAATTGGTGTAGTCAATATGTTCAGGTGCTAACTATTGTTGTAAAGCAACTTGTTCGATGAAGAATGATTTGTCTAATCATTTCTAGAAAATTACACATGCCTTGAGTATATCTTTTAATGTTTGAATTGTTCTCTCGCTCTGACCAATGAGCTGAGGATAGTAGGTGGTAATCATGTCCTAGTAGGTTCCATGGGAATCTTGAAATGATTGTCAGAAGCCAAAGGTGAATCGAATAGCTTATAATAGGTACATCTGAAATTGATACCACGTGTCTCATGCCAAATTTCAAAATGTTAAGTCTGTCGAAAAGAACATTATTGAAAAGAATAGATTTTGGGTAACACTTGTGATTCCTCGCTCTTCTAGTTCTAGCGAATGTCATGACTTGAGTCTTACTTGCCTAAGGTGCTTAGTTTCCATTACTAAAATGTTTAATGTTTGATGGTGTCTCTCCTAATTTCTCTTTTCAAAATATTTCCACGCTATATGTTGTCAAGTCACAAAACCTTAAATATTTAAGTGATGTGGTGTAGTGATTGATTTTCAAGATTTGTCACGATATTTAGTGCTTCTAAAATATTTCATCACTTATATTTTTATCATGCTAGCAAGAAAATAGATATCAGCTCATACTATGTCGAAGAATGTTTGTTCAAATTTCACTTGTAGATGGAGAGTCATTGATTGTCCGATATGTTCAAACCTGTTGCATCTCTTGATATGAAAGTGAGGTTATCTGTAATTTCTAGAGAACACAATGCCTTAGGGGAAGTTTATATCGATAACCTTAATTTAACCAAATTTTCCTTTAAGGGAAACTCATTGTAGGGAAGTTCACATATTGTTGAGGCCATGTTTAGTGAAATGTTCTGTAGTCTCAGTTAGAAGACTTGGTTTATCCCTATAGTGTTTCTTAGTGTGTATTCGCTTCATACTAAATCTTGTAACTCGGTCCAACTGATGCTTTTGAAATGATATAATTTGGCTTCTAATTCAAAGATAGTGGTTCGGAATGTCTCGTGATGTCTTGAGATTTTTGTTAAGTTTTGAAAGATATCGCTACCTACTTCTAGTCATTGTTGGTAATTTCGAAATCCTTTCATTGTTTTCTTGTATCGAGGAATCCTCCTCATAGATGGTATAGAAAGCCTTTCCTAAAAAGTCACTGGTAAAAATTTCAACTTATCGGTTGAGTGAGTGATGAATGACGTAGGCATCTATAGAGTGTTGACAAAAGATATGTTTATGAGCAATTTATCTGATTACAAATCCTTGCTTTTGAGTGAAGATTGTTTTAAGAGATTTGAATTGATGCTTGTTACTTTCATGACATAATTCTTCCTGAATTATACATAGGTGATCAGGCTATGTATAATCAAGGACAAATGACGTGATGCTTGGTTTTGTTAAAATGGTATTATGTTTCTCCGAAGTTTTAGATGGTATTCAACGTTTTGTTTTGTAAGATAATGGCTCAAACAATTTTTCAGAGTAACATGAAAATCGTTTCGCATGATGGTATTAAATAGTTGATAAAATGACTGAAAATCAATTTATAGGGTGGTAACAAAACAGCTTGCTTTAGAATTCTGTGAAGCCATTTTCCTAAAATGGTAGTAAAATAGCTTGAAATAAAATGATGTGAAATAATTTTATGAAGTAGTAGCAAAGTAACTTGAAATATAATTTGTTGAATGGTCTCTAGAATACATGGAAGAACCTCATAGAATGGTAATAGTCTCCTAATTGGTCAAGAATAAAGTTGGCCTAATCCCTAGTAAGATAGTGGTATATTGTTGCGAAGTGATTGAAAATTAGGCAATTGGAATAGGGAATTAAATAAACAAAGGTTATGATTATCGTGGAGATAATAAATGATAACGATTACATTAGCTAGAAAGGTACTTATTATCTGTTCCTGTTGATGGTCTAATCATGTCTCAAGTGTAGGAGCAATAGGTTGTCTAGCAGCAACAGCCCTAGAACTTTCACAGTCCTCAAACCTTTAAGATGGTGTAATGTTTATAGTCTTAGTGATAGATGGTAATGATTTGTCAAATCATGCACGCTTCCCGAGCTGCAAGTCAGATGTATGTGTTGGAATTACTCCTAAACCTTTATTCAAGTGTTAGTTACTCATATGTAATAGGTAGCTTATTATGGCCTTTATGTTTGTTTAAGGTCTAGCTTATGTAGAAGGCCCATAAGCTTTGGCCCATGTCCATTAAGGAAAAGGGAAGGAGTGGGAGTGTTGCCCTAGCTCCTTGCCTATAAATACTTTTGTATAACCCTCACTTGAGGGTTGGTTGTTCAATGCATTTCTTTCACATACTCTACGCCTAACCATCTATAGCTTATACGTGTGTGTGTTTGTGTGTGTATTGTTCATCCGCCTCTCTATCTCTTTCATTGAAGCTTGTGTTGTAAATCTAGTGACCTAACAGTGGTATCAATCGCCTACTAGTTGGGTGAATCGTATTGTTTTTGAAGTGGGTTTTGGTCCTACGCGTAAAACAAACGAGTGATACTTTGGTTCGCTTAAAAACACGTTTTTTACACTTTTTAATCCAAGATTCTTGTCCTTTCAACGTTTTAAGGTATTAAAATAACTGTTTTTGGCAAAAAGTTTCAAACTTTATGCGTGGATAATCGTTTTTAAACTAGTTTTTGTACGAGGGTTTAATCCTACGCATAACTGTTTTAGGAGTTTTGGCTCATCAAGTTTCACACTTTTGTGTCATTTTAGTGATATTGAAGCTATTTCATCACAAAAATCTGGTTTAGAAACATCTTTGGGCAAAAGTCATTTTTACGAGTAAGTCTACGCGTATCAAAACCCTAAACTTACGCGTAACTTATTCCTTGGTTTGATCTTCAGTTTTGTGGTTTACTTTCTTGCTTGGATAAGCCTGAAAATACGTCGACTTTGGATATCTTTTGCACTGTGATAGTGTAAAAGATCACTTGGGATAAAACCCTAAACTTACGCATAAGCATAAGCTTACGCGTAGAACATCCTACTCATAAGATTCATCTTACGCCTAAGCCTAGTCTTACGCATAAGGTAATCCTACGCCTAAGTTTCTACGCCTAACTTACTGTTTACGCATAAATTTAGTGATTTTTCCTACTTGCGTAAGCTAAACCTACGCGTAACTCTCATTGTTACGCGTAAGTTTGGTATTTTTACGCATAAGTCCTACTTGGTTTATTGTGATCTCTACGCCTAAGGACATTTCATCAACAAAGGTTCATTCGACTACAAAGATCCATCAACACAAGTTATCAAAAAAAAAAAAAAAAAAACAAAAAATTTGGTAAAACTTAATTTTTCGGGGAGACTAAACGTTCAATTTTTACGCAAGATTCAAATTTTGGTTTAACTGTGAAAATTTTGGTCAAAAATTCAATTTTTTTGGCCCAAATTCAATTTTTTCGGGTAAAATTTGGCGTCAAAATTATCATAACTCAAAAATTTCTTTCAACCTTAGAATTGGATTTTACAGTGAATTTCAAATTTTGAGAGTCAAAATTTTTTCAAAATTATTTTTGGAGGGAAACTGAGATTCACTATATCGACCCTCTCAGGTGCTATATCGACTTCGCACATTTTCTTCTTGTTGACTCTTCTGCAGGGGAGTGAAATGGATTCTGATCATAAAGATCCATTTGTTGCATTGGAAGAAGGATACATGGCTCTCGCTCTGGCATTTGAAGCGTCAGACATCATCAAATTCCCGATATCCCGCAGTCGTGCAAGGTGCAAGAGTTGATGTACATGAAAGGAATGCTCAAATGGACGTTGAGAATGTTGTGATTAATGCAAATCGTTGCAGAATCGCGACAATGAGGTTGTAGCATTGGAAAAGCAGGATGACAGCAGCAGATCTAGAGAAGATATCATACTTCACTACGACCGAGCACAACCGTGACAAAGAACAAATGGTTGAGGAAGATATCTTACCCACCTATGACACTGATACAGAACAGATGGTCGATGTACACCCATCGTTGATCATATTCTGACCTAAAATGCGACACAACATACCGAGCAACCTGAATTTAGTAATGAAGGAGAGGTTGACCAGTGTGTTGCACAATGTCCGAATAACTATCTCATGTCTGAGCCCTTACTTGTTAACAATTCAACTGAATCGTCAAATCAAACTCTTGAATCTGAAATCATTCTTCTCAAAAAGACCATTTCTCGTTTCAAAAGATTTTCAAAACTTGAGGCTCATTGCATCTCTCTTGAACTTAAACTGCAAAACAATGTTTTAAACTCAGAGCCAAAAAGTAAATCTTTGAATGAACAAAGTAATCATGTGGATACATTAGTTAAACAAAATGAGCATTTAAAGGCTCAACTTCAAGCAAAGGGGCTTGCACATGTTGCTTTACTAAACAAACTGAGAAGATTCACCGACAAGAGTGTGGATACTAATTTTGCAAAACCAACAATCTTGGGGAAATCGTCTTTACAACCTTCGAAAACAATCAGTAGTTAGACAACCAACCGCATTTAAATCAACGTTCATAATCTTCAAAACCACGGTTTCCCTCCCAAGTTGTTGAGAATAATCATTTGTTAAAACCAGTCACTCTACATTCCTGGCCTAAGAATAATGCTTCTGTTTCTGTTAAACATGATTTTGTTAAACCTGTTTCTGTTATACCTGTTAAACCTCAACATGTGGCTGCTCCTGGCAAATCTAGGATTAGTTCGAACACTATGTCTAAAACGAGCATTAAAATTAAAAATTCATATGATTCAAATGAGGCATACAAGAACTATGATCTAGAAAAGGCTAGGAAAATGGCACTTCTTCAAAAGGATGGAATCTTAGGTTCACGACCTAGTGTATCACCTTCAAGTGTATTACTGAACACTACCTGTAGTAGCAAACCAAAACCTAAGCTAACTCAACAAACAGTTAGAAGTAAACCCGTTGATATAAATGTAAATTGTCAGAAACCTAATAGGTGGATCCATATAGGACGCAGACTCTTCCCAAAAGAAGTTTCAACATCCCCTAGATCTTACCTTAGATGGATACCAACGGGTAAGATTTTCAAAACTGTTAGTCTTAGGTGGATTCCTACAGGCAAGATACTAAGTAGTTGCACCAAAACAAGTGGGATACCAACAACATCCATCCCTGAGGCAGGAAAGGAAATTATCAAATTAGCATGTTCAGGTGTCAAGAAGATAATTGACACTACATCTCTATGCTTCTAACATCACGGAATCCAGTTACACTTGGGGATCCATGTTTTTTCTCTTCCTTGCCCCCTTCTATTTTTCTATGCAGGTACAACAACAATGGCTCCTACTGCAAAACAATAGTAGGACCCGCTTCTCACCGTCAAAAAATATCATGATCCATCACTTCCACCATTGTACTTAATCGTCATGAATTGGAAACATTGCTTGCTCCTCCGGTTAAAGATTCGCCAAAAGTCGTGTTTCGATGTATCGAATGTTTCACTGCACAACCGATAATATTCTAATTTCAGATACACCTTAATCTACAACAACAACCGAATCTTCTATAATAGAAGATCAAACTGCCCAACAACAATGACACGCTGATGATCAACATAATGAACAGAGATGTTTTATCAGCAGTTGACTCTCTCGAAATATTTTTGGTACTTCACACTTGTTCGATCAATTGGACATACATGGTTTCGCTATCTCCTTATACATGGTTTCGCTGTCTTCAATTCATCATCAACATACGTGTTGTATGATTCTGAATCATTAAAAACATCGAGGGGAAGAGAATATGTAGGTGGTCATTGCTTCCTTGTTCTTCTACATGCTTCTTTGCGAAAACCTAATGCCTTCTTGAACTTCTTCAATTAATGGGAAGAAATAAGACGATATGTGGCTCAAACGTCTCACTTTGGTGTTATCGTCTCAATTTCACGGGTGATCTTGTGTGAAGCTACCCAAATATGATGTTAAGATGCCTCACACACGGTCTTGGCATCGAGTTATTGCATATTCACAGGTGATTAGTATTCCGAAAGACCACAACATTCAAGGGAAAGTCGTATCATTTCGTCTTTCGTGGTTTGTTTGGTGTGATGCATCTACATACGTGAGAAGATCTTGTTGATTTCTGGCATGTTATCCTCGAACGGATCTTCCCAATTAGTCGATTTTATTTGTGGTTTACTACTCATCTACAAATTCCGCCGCATACTGAAACCTTCAAAAGTTAGAGGAAATGTAGACTTCATCAAAGTTTTAAATCCGCTAAAGACAGTTGTCGGTTTGGGGAAACTGATTCAAATTTCTTCATTATGGCTTCGAGTATAACAGCTTGGAACCCGTCACAACCGCTTAAACTTCCCCAAACCCCATCATCACCAAACAAGCCCCAGTACTCACTCGTCAACAAATGGAAAGGTTATTTGCTCCTCTGTTCAGTGACGATATTGATGATCGTGCTCCAGGTGTATCCGCTGCTTCGGTCGCCGCCAACCCGATAATACTCCTATACCTGATACACCTACTACAACAACTCTGTTCAAGAAGAAGCACCACTAGTTGACTCCAATACAACAGTTGAACAAACCGCTTCCAACAATGATGAATCAGCTGATGATGTTCTGAATGAAGTACCCCACTGCAGATTTTGATCCAAATGCTTTTAACCCGTTTGCTAATGAGATCTGCTGCACCGATGTCGCGAATCTTCAACAAGCCATTTGAATCCTCAAAATCTGCACAATGTATACCAACATCAACCCTCCCCACATAGATGGACAAAAGACCATCCTCTGGAAAACATTATTGGCAACCCGAATCAATCAGTCGTTACGAGACAACGTCTTCACTCAGATGGTGAACATTACATTTATGCACTCACCACCTGCCAATCCGAACCTAAAAATATCAAAGACGCAATGACAAAAGACAACTGATCGAATCCATGCAAGAAGAACTCAACCAATTCAAACGTCTTGAAGTATGGGAACTGGTTGAAAGACCAACAGGGTCTACGTCATTGGTTTAAAATGGATTTGGAAAACAAATTGATGTGAAGGAAACGTAATCGAAATAAGTCACGTCACGGTGGCTAAGGGTTATCGCCGGAAGAGGGTATTGACTTTGAAGAATCTTTTGCTCCGCTGCTCGTCTTGAGGTGCGGATATTTCTCGCTTTGAGGCTCATATGAATATAACGGTCTTTCGGATGGTCGCCAAACCGCTTCGAATGGGAAACTAAAAGAAACGGTTTATATCAGCCAACCAGAAGGATTCGTTGATCCCGCCTACCCGAACCATGTCTATAAACTGAACAAAGCTCTGTATGGTCTCAAACAAGCTCCTTGGGCGTGGTACGATAAGTTATCATCTTTCCTCATTGCCAATAATTTTACCAAAGGTTCAGTCGACCCAACTCTTTTCATACAATATCACGGGAACATATTTTAATTGTTCAAATTTACGTGGATGACATCATTTTTGGGTCACCACATAAAATTACTCAATCGCTTTTGCAAAACTAATGAAGAAACATTTTGAAATGTCAATGATGGGTGAACTTACGTTCTTTCTAGGACTACTAGTTCATCAATCACCCGCGTGGTATTTTTCGAGTCAGTCAAATATGCCCTTGAAATTCTGAACAAATTTGCAATGCAAACCTGTGACACCTATGCCACACCAATGGCTCATACCAAGAAGCTAGATGCCGATTTACATGGGAAATTGGTGGACCCTACAAAATACCGTAGTATTATTGGGTCTATCATGTATCTAACAGACTAGCGTGACCTGATATTGTCTTTGTTTGATATCTTTGCTCCCGTTATCGATCGCGACCAATGAAACCCACCTCTCGAGGCTAAAAGAATCATCCGATACATCAAGGGAACCATTAATTTGGGAATCTGGTATCCGAAGGATTCTGGTTTTAAACTAATTGCTTTTTCGACGCGACCATGCATGATGCTTAGATTCACGGAAAAGTACTTCGGAGCGTTACAATTTCTTGGTGACAAACTGGTGTCATGGCAATCGAAGAAGCAGGATTATACATCGCTGTCCTCAACCGAGGCAGAATATGTAGCCATGTCGGCGTGTTGTGCTCAAGTCATTTGGATGAGAACACAACTCAAAGACTATGGTTACGTATTTGACAGAATCCCGATGTATCGCGACAATCGGAGTGCCATTGCGATCTCTGCAACTTCACCAAAGACTGAAATCAAAGCACATCGATCTTCGATATCATTTCATCAAGGATCACGTGGAATGTGGTACTATTGAATTATATTTTGTGGGTACAGAATACCAATTGGCCGATCTTCTCACCAAAGCCTTAGCTCCCGCTAGGTTTAATGAGTTGGTCCACCGGATTGGTATGAGGTGTTTGACTCAAGAGGAATTGGATGAACTCCTAAAACAGTCTTAAAAACCTGTCAAACACCAAAATCTCTTTTGTAAATAAATTTTCAAAAACAAAAATACAAAAATATAAAATCAGATAAAAACAACAAAAATATTCCTCTATCTATATTTCTTTAAACATTGCAAGTACATTTCTTCCGTCAACACTATAATCTTTCAAACTTCTGTATTTTTCCGATCAAGTGTTGAGGGGGAGAAAATATCTACTTAACTATTTCAAAACATTCTTGTACTTGCATGTTACCATATTATGGTTGTTTCTTTTATCAATAGTGGTAAACTTTTCTGGTTAAGCTGACACTCCTCGGACTAAAATTTATAACCTTTCATTATTTTCTTAAGTCGAGGGGGAGTGTCATCAAGTTTCTTTCTTAAAATCTTTGTTTGATAACCAAAACGGAAGTTAAATGGCTTTGGATAAAAAAGGAAAAGGTGGAGGGACCAAAACTGTCAAAACTTCAAAGTTATTTTAAATAAAATACCCTACCAACCTCATTAACTTCATCACATTTATTATCTTACCAAACATAATCCACGATCCATAATCGTTTGACAAATCCGTGTTTCATATCATCAATTTGTAAGTGATTTCGTGTTTATAACAAGTTTTTAAGCAATGATTTTGAATTTTTCAAAAATCCAACGGTTTAATCTTGAGATATTATCACTTTTGTGTCTTACGCGTAAGCGCAAGAACACCAAATCATGAAAGGGTGTTTATGGTTAAAAGGGTTGTGTCAAAACGTTCTTAAAACATGAATGATACTTTTTTAATCATCAAAACGCACCCAGAAACACGAATTGAGTGTATTTGAAAACTAGGGTTTATGCGTTGTTTTGGGTATTTTCAAATGAGAACGTTTTTGGTGATAAAGATTATTGTATGAGGTTGTATTCAAGTTGAATTGAACATATCTAAACCCATATTTTACCTAGAAACTCAAATGAATCATCAATGGGAAGTTAGGGTTTATATTCATACGGTTTGGGTACTTTTGATTCTTGACATTTTTTATGTTAAAACTTGGATAAACACACTCAATATGCTTCTTAGAACTCCCAGAAACACGTTGGTGCATATCCTATGGCTAGAAATCATATGTGTAATTCATGAACCTTAGGGTTTTGACTTACGCGTATGACTTTCTACGCATAACTGCTTAACATGATTTCATGCCTTGATCTGTTTTAAGATTGAATGTATAAGTTAAAATTGATGCTATGATGATGATTTTTCAGGTTTTCTACTCATAACATTCAGAATCAAGGTTGTTGTTACTCTACGCATAAGGATCACCTTACGCGTAGAAAGTTATGCTTAAGAGAAATTTTACGCGAATGCTACGCGCGTAGGTTCTACAATGGGACTACGCGTATCCTGTGAAGGATATGCGTAACAAAGGACTCTACGATAAGGTCTACTCTTACGAGTAAGCCTTACGCCAAAGTTTTATACCTACGCGTAAGCTCTACGCATAAGGTTACTCTGTTCCTACGCGTAACATTTCTTACGCGTATGATAGATTCCTACGCGTAAGCTTGTGCCTACGCATATAACCCCTGTTTATGCATAAGCTACTATTCCTACGCATAAGCCTTGATCAAACCTTCGTTTTGAATTGTTACGCGTGCAAACTTGTAAATAAATGAATCATAACGTCACGAATCCAATAATGTCACTAATAAACTTAAACGTTTGATATGTTGTGAACTATAAGTGATAACATAAACTTTAAAACTTAAAGTTAACTAACTCACGAAACGTTTCACGACGTCATTGGACTATTGGACAAACAAGTGACTTAGGACTCGTAACAATCATTAACATTGTATATTCAATAATTAGACAATAAAAACCTTCTTTTGACTAACATTATGCCTTTTGATATGTTGGTTCTTTTGGCTAATGTTATTTTAGATCACGACATGGCTGCTCAAATGAATGTGGATGCACCTGAGGTTCTCACAATGGCCGATATCTTCCCTAATGGCTATCCAAGAAAGATTGTAAAGAACAATCTCAGAGTTGACTTTGAAACCCTCACATGCCCAGAATCTTCTTGCCTGATTGCTGTGGATATTCTTAAGAACCATCCGTACCAGAATATGCGCTCACACTCTGCTACAGTACCGGAGATCTACATACAACAATTCTGGAATTCAATGCAAAGGATCAAAGGTCAAAGTGCGGTGATAGTGACGTTAAATCACAAACAAATCACCATCACACATGCAGATTTACGGGTTGTTCTTCTTATTCCTGATATCGAGCCAACCGACTTCTATGCCACACCTAATGAAGAGACAGTTCGCAATTCCTCATGGATATTGGCTATGATGAAGCTTCAGGAATTATCACTAAGCATTCTCATGTGGAGCTTAAGAACATTCCTCAACCGTGGAGAACCCTCTACATCATCATCAAAAAATCGGTCTCTGGTCGTGATAGTGGTTATGAGCATCCCAAGCTCATGGAACTACAAATCTTCTGGTCATTAATCAACAAAAAGGACATCGAATTGAAGCAATCTGCTATGGGAAGACATGATGTCATTTCACAAGAAACTTGGCTCAAAGATTCCCTATATCAGATACACAAAGTTGTTGATCCAGAGAGCACTTGGACTTCATCCTGATATTCCCAAGAGGCTCAATGACCCTGACAATCACCACATGTTGACTGAACCCATCCTATCAGTCAAAATCAAGGAATCGTCAACAAAGAAACAAGGTGTCGTGTCTGCTCGATCACCTTCGACAAATGAAATCAAAAAGCTTGAAACATACAAAAGGTATCGAGTAGCAGTACGAGAAGGCAAAGTTGGTCTTCTCGATGAAAAGCCTTCTGGAACTCCTACTCGGAGAACCAGAAGAGGAAGTGCTGGAAGTGCAAGAAGCAGAGAGTCAAAGGAAGGTCCCAAAGAGGAAACCTACTCCAAAGAAGAAAGTTCCCTCCCAGAAGCGCTCCTATTCCTACACCGAACCACAAAGAAAGCTACTGGACGACTAAAGCTCAAGATACACAATGGGACGAGAGGTCCACTACTCTGAAAATGCAAAGGATGACACTCCATCAGTACCAAAACCTCCTAGTCCAATAGCTGAACATGGCAAAGGAAAGACTCTGTACTTGTGCCATATGATGAAAGCTCAGAAAGTGATGAAGAGCAACTAGATACATCTTACAGGAAGAATTTCAAACTCATTAGACTCCAACATTTTGCAAAGGAATTTGCAAAGGATCAAATGGGTGGCCCTGGAGGTTCAAGTGGTGCAGCCCACTCTAAACCATCTCCCTCGATAAGCAAATCGACCCGATATGGGAGCGGTGCCACCACTCTTCGCAACAACAACAACTTTTGGAGGACTCTATTGATTATGAGTTTGAGGAACCAGGAAAAGAAAAGACTGAGGAAATACCTGCTGATGAAACAAAGACTGATGACAAGGCTATGTCTAAGGAGGAAACTTCTGAACCGCCTAAGGACCCCGAGTCTCCTCATGTCTCCTCCTCATCAGACTCATCATCTCACTCTTCACAACCACCATCAAAGAAATCAACCAAATCATCATCCAGATCAGTGAAGAAGCCAACTCCATCTTGGATGTCTCAAACTAAGAACCAAATCACCAAAGCTGTCAAAAGAGTCAGAAAGAAAGACATGCTCTATAGAAAGCTGAATTTCATTGATGATCAGATAACTTATCCTCACGATGAGACGGACAAGATGAAAGTTGAAAGGGAGTATGTACAGAAGCTTATGAAGGATGATCTTCAAGAAAGCATGGACGAGATGATCAAAGGATACTCTCATAAGTTCCTTATGGAGGTCGTTCCGAAACTGGCGAAGGAGATGTATACCGCACAACGTATCCAAATCTCATGCATCTAGCCAAGCAAACCATGAAATCAACACCACCGATGATGTAACATCAACCCGTTGAACCCACAATCTTCTCTGATGATGAATTGGTGAACCGGCTAGTAGCGCAAATGTCGAAACGCTCTGCAATGTTTGCCTCACACGAAGCTAAATTGTTTGAAGCTCTACTGGAATACCAACTCAGATCCGTATTCCGAAGAAGGCTGTAAGGCCCAAACGTTCAAGAGAAGATGAAGACAAAGATCAGGATAAGGATAAAGAGCCCAAACGCATAAAGAAGTCTGGTGAAACATCCTTCATTCAGTACTCGATGAAACCTCCACCACAACGGACTCCTGCTCAACAAAGATCTCCTCCTCCCTCTTCTGCAGATAAACGTCAGATTCGAGACACCACCCCATCGAAAACCGGTGACCACTTTTAGTATACGGGTGGTGACGATGAAGAATACCATGAGCCCCAACAACAACCCGCTTCTCCCGACAAAGTACGAAACCGAATCTTCATCTAGGCCTAAGAAAAGAAGAAGAAGGCGCCCAAGGTGACGCCGTATCATGGCTAGATGAAGATACAACATAGGAATTTGAATGGTTTTCTACACTTGTCAATTCCACTCCTTACCCTGCTGAAGGTCAAGATCTCGTAGACGGTAATACATTGGAGCATGCAAAGATACTGCAAGAAAAATTCCGAGTAAAGAAGATGACGAATCTGAGGCGCGAATCAAGAATGAAGCTTTTCAACTGTTAAAAGATAACTCAGAAAGTGCCATCGAGGTAGAATATCACCTTGAAAACATTGCTCGAGCTATGTCTAATAACATGGATTGGCTCAACCCAGAAGCAAACATCGACTTTACGAAGCGGGACAACCCTCCATATTACACCGACGGTCTAAACCACTACCAACGATCGCCAACCGGATCGACCTAGGATCCCATTCAGATATTTCTTCAACAAAGACTTGGAATTTCTTCTTCACGTGGCGATGGTTTAAGGAAATACGCTACATCACTGACACTTCCATTCCCAGTTTAATACTCAAAACTGCATAGCTATCGAGGATAGAGCTAATCACTTGTTCTCCAACAAAGTGGAAGCATACGACCGAGATGCAATGTATCGGATTCATCATTGGCCGGAACGCCGAAGAATCTACTACGAAGCTTCCGTGCACGAAGTCTCAACATGCGTGTTCAAGACTAAAAACATCGTGCCATCAAACACGTTCATCTTTCGTCCAAATGGGACTACACATATCTCAAGAATATTGTGGTCAAGAGACAAGACGAAAGGGATTATGCATTCTCTGAAGCCGACTTTGAGAATTTGTCTATCAACGACATCGAAGATATGTACCTTGCCAAAGTACGTGGTCGATGAGACAATTCTCCACCGAAGTACAACGTGAATTCATCAAGTCGGTGGTCATCTTCATCGATGCATAGTTATCAAAGAACGCGGTAGAAGATCTCCACTGGCAGTTGAATCTTATCGACCGAGTCAACTTCACTCCACCGCAGCTTGATCTTCCCGACATCAACCAGCTTCACAACGCATACACTCATCAGACAAACCATTGGCGTCGTTTACCGTCAGGAACTTTAAAGAAATTGCTTGATGGCGTGGAGAGATCTTCACAAGTTTGGAGATCACACTTTGAAGATGGTTAGGGACGGATTGGCTTACCGGTTGAAGGATATACACCAAAATATCGGTCTCCTAAGCGATGGAATTCTCAGGATCGAAGGGATGTGAAGAGGATCATCACAATGATTGATGAACGGTTGTATAGAAGGGATCAGTTCCGAAGATTGGAAAGCTATGTTGGTGGTCGACCCAGGAGAAACATCATCGGCTTTCAACGCCCGATTCACACTCTTGGCAACATCTCTGGACTACCTGGTACCCCTTGAACTGCTTCTTTCATTATAAATTTGGATGTATGATTTATTATGTCAATGGCTTGTGCACATATTATAGTGTACAACCCGTTCTTGTAAATAAAGGACCCTGTGGTATGCTTTAGTGCCACAATCCTTATAAAAGGAGCGAAAGCTTCTTACTTTTGAGTAAAACCTATCAAACCTTTCTCTTTTCAAGGTTTTGCTCAAAAGAACAAGTACTTTCCCTTATGATTTTCAAAACCTCAACCGTTTATATCACTCATTGAGGGGGAGTACTTGACTTAAAACTTTGTTCACAAATTGTTCACAGTGGTCATTCTTCCCGCAACACTCGAAATGGTCATATTTATTCTCAACTTTTCAAAAATAACATTTTATATGCCATTTTTGAGGGGGAGAAAATACGCGATAAGAAATATGTTGTGTTTTGCTATATGAACTCTCGTGTGAAAAGACTTTAACCCACGAATTGACGAGATCTTAACTGTCAAGAACTCGAAAAGACTTGTCCAGGACGGTAATAATTTCAAGCTAGTTCGCTAGTGATGTAAACGTGTCTCGCAAAGGACTTGTCCGAGTAGAATGTACCATTCGAGAAACTCTTGGTAGACATGAACCTTGACGGGTTTGACAACCTTTCCGGGTTGTCCACACCTTCAAGATAGTTATTAGAGCTAGTTGTCACCTAAAAGCCGACAATGCAACTTTAACTATGCCACGTAAACCTTGTGTCTCGCGGGGAATGTCTATCTTGAGTCGATCAATTCAAAAGTGCGCTGCTTTTCCTCACATGCAGATTTCCGTCAAAACTCTAAAGCACATGTGGAGGGGGAGTATTTCTGCTAAAATATAAAACTCTCATAGTGGTTCAAACATGTTTTCATCTACAAACCCTTTGAGAGATTTTCTTGAAAATGGTTTTATCGCAATGGAGTTATAAGGTGATTAAGGTTAGGAATAACCGTCCTATGATCCGCCAGATCCGGAGGGATCTACCCAAGGACACTACCAATAGTTTGAATTTAGAAGTCCTTAGGTATGATTGTAAAAAGGAGAGAATGAGAATTGGAGAAAGAAGGAGTTGAAGAATTAAAAAGAAATGCAAAGAAAAGGGTGGAAAGAAATAGCCCTCCATATTATTCAACTTAGGGCAGACACCGGGTTCAATTCATATGCTCCTGGTTGTCACTAGATGACACCGGTATTGAAGATTAAAAGTCGTCATGGACCCAGGGACGCATGCACTAAACCTTCTTAACCACTCAAGTTTCTCTCAACAGAAGCTTGTTTCATTCTCACAGGGAACCCTACGTAAACTATCGGCTTTCTCTTAGAGATTGCTGGTATTGAAGAAGGAGACCCTCTCCCTTGTCTCCGCTCAGGAAAACCAAAATGCACTATTAAGTCTAGAGCCACGAGATTCATCAAAAGATGTCTTAGGTACACTTGACATTTCATCACTTGACGTTTAACAATAAGGATTTTAGTGGTACATTATCGAGTCCTTCACAGATCTTAGCAATCTGTCGAAAACATTTATCAGAGGTTCACATTAGTGATCCTCAGTGATTGGATGGAAACTCCTGCCAGGGTCAACATCAAACTACCGACAGCAGGTCGCCAAGCAACTCAACGTGGATTGCGCTTAGTGGTCTCAACTATGAGGTGATGCTCGTACCTCAATGACTCATTCAATCGTAGGTGACTTTGGTACATCGTGTTATCTCACTTCGGACTCTCGAGAACGGCTTTGTAAGAATTAGAGTTGTGTTTTCACACTATGTCATAACACTCTCGAAGTTCAAACTTGTAAGTGCCGGAATCCGCTTATTACTAACCGTCTTTATGTTTTCTTCTTATGGAAGCTCTGGAGCGGAATGATCGTGCAGATTCTTCTCATGCTCACGCCAACCTCATCACTAATGGAAGTACTATCCAAAAGCAACACAACAAATAATGATTCTTCGTCAAATCAAAGAATCTACAAAGTTAAAGACTTAAAGAACTTCATCATTACTGAATTCCAACGTCAAAAGAGCATGTGAGCATGTTGAAGAATGATGTGGAGACACCGGAGCAACGAAGGACACAGGCAGACTTGATGCGATAACAACATACTATCACTTTCATCACAAAGAACAATGATCAAAGAACAAAGTTAAAGATGACGCCAAAGCATAACTGTTCAAAGAAAACTATCTCGCTACACTAGGGAGATGGTTCGAATCAAGGCAATTCTTCTCACAAGAAAGAAGAATGTCAGAAGACGTCAAAGCTACTATTGCATCAACCCTTCACCGCTTTTTCATCACCAACACTTGAGGGGGAGATTGTTGGAATCACTCCTAAACCTTTATTCAAGTGTTAGTTACTCATATGTAATAGGTGGCTTATTATGGCCTTTATGTTTGTTTAAGGTCTAGCTTATGTAGAAGGCCCATAAGCTTAGGCACATGTCCATTAAGGAAAAGGGAAGGAGTGGGAGTGTTGCCCTAGCTCCTTGCCTATAAATACTTTTGTATAACCCTCACTTGAGGGTTGGTTGTTCAATGCATTTCTTTCACATACTCTACGCCTAACCATCTATAGCTTATACGTGTGTGTGTTTGTGTGTGTATTGTTCATCCGCCTCTCTATCTCTTTCATTGAATCTTGTGTTGTAAATCTAGTGACCTAACAGTATGAGTAGTATCTATGGAATGTGATGGCACGGATGGTGCTCTAAATGATGGTGATGAAAATCCTAGTGGTAAGTTAGGAAAATAGGTCCATTAGGACTAAACCTATAAGTTCTACCCAATGGTATAATCTGTCCTGACAGAATGATTAAAATCGTCCGATCCTACGGTGAATCAATAATGATCGTGATGGTGTAGGTGCAACTTCTCGCCAAAATGTTCGATCTCATCATCCGATGTTATCGGTGTTAAGTCAACTGATGTAAAATTGTGATAGGGAATGCATGGGCATTCTCCATGTCAAAGTCCTGATGAGTATGATGGGATGGGTATCTGAAGGCATTAATGTGACAATCGATTTGAAATGAAAATAAATAACTCGCAAAATGTGCGTATGAAACCGCATGTATAGTGGCTATGCACTTATGATGAAATGATGAGATGCTATGATGATGTAGTTATAGTCTAGGGTCAATGATGTAACCTAGTTCTCTATAACCGAAGCTCTGATGCCAATCTGTCACACCCCCAAATTACCTGTTTTGCAGCGGAATGGAATTCCTTGGGGATGATTGTCATAGCATCATAATTATAGTTATATTGAACGACCTAAAGTGTTGTTTTGAAAACACATCGTTTGATATAATAAAACATTAGAGTTTACAAAATGTAGGTCCCAAATGAAATTAGACATGTGCGGAATTAAGTTTGTTACAATCCAAATGATGTTTTAAAGTTCATAAAACCCAAGTGAGACGCGTCGTCACCGCGACTCTATGATATGTCCACATGCATGCCATGAAGTATGTACCTTAGATACCTGAAAATACATTGCTAAAAGTGTCAACACAAAGGTTGAGTGCGTTCATAGAGTTTATGTAAATGTTTTATACGACCACCGCAAGTATAAGTTATGTATGACAAATATGTCACAAAAATGGTACAATTGCATAAGCACATGACACCGGCTAGATTGTTCCTCGATGTTCGCCTCAACAGAGTGTTTTGCCAAACAACTCAATGATGATAAAATGAAATGCATCCGTTGACCAGTTGGGACCACCAACACGGATGGAGGAGTCACCCTCAATAGATCTATCCACTCACCCTCGCTTCTTCCGAAATTAATGGTTCATGATTATGAAATGGGGACATTCAATTGGCAATGAGGTAACTTAAGCAATGTAAATGAATTAGAACATACTTGGGCTCGTATAAAAAAATGATGTGCAATGTATTCTCCCCCGTAGGTTTGAAATAATGTATAAACTTGAATAAATTGGGGCTATGAAAACTCACCTGGTGCAATGGTTATGATGATATAATGGCAATACTGAAATGAGGCGCAACTTCTAATCGCAACCTATTATGAATGATATGTTCTATTGTAAATCATGAAACAATGTCGTGCATGCAAACTCATATGATATCCATACCACTTGTACATTTGAAAATAATGTTTATCGTCGAAATATATATTTATGACATCTCGTCATATTATAAAATACTTTACAAGCATTTCGTTATAACTCCGTTTTAACCCATTCAAGCGGCCATGTTTTCGTTTTAAAGTATATTTTCTAAATATCTAGCCCAAAAATTTTTACCAACTGTCGAAATTTCCAGAATTCACAGAAATGATCAGACCCTTAAATATAGTTGTCGAAATGGATTTTTCTAGCGTAAAACTTATTCTAACCACTTCAAACCAACGCCAAAGCTATTATAAACCTACCATACACCTTCTTAGGGTGTCATGGGTTCATAGACATCATCAAAAATGATATGTTTCAAGGGATAATTATAGGATGATAAATATTCATTTATAGTACTTAAAAACAAATAAAGTGGTATAGATAATCATATAACTTGCATGTTTTTCCTCAAGCATGATAAAATGACCAAAGTATGAATATGAAAAATAAAAATGATCATGAAATGCTTACTAGTTAATTGATGAGGTTTAAAGAACAAGGGTTTATCCTAATTACCATAGGTTTTTATTTCAAAACCTTAATTAAGAGTATGCTAGAGTTGTGAAATTACTTGTCTTGAAAAAAAAATATGAACTTCTTGCTTGGTCTCACCCTTGGCCGGTTATATTGGAGAAGAAAGGTAGAGTATGTTTTTTTTACACCTTGATAATATCTTATGTATGTGTTAAGTGTTATAATATATTAAACCTATGTATGTAAAATGGTGTACATAGATATTTTGGGTACTCAAATATTATGTGTCATCCTTGTGTTGACAAACATAAGACAAAGAAAGACTTGATATATTTTTTATCATTTAAAGTATAAGTATATTAGTAATTGTATAATTATTTATGTATAGTTGGTAATTGTATATATAATTAAGTATTTAGGGTAGCATTAGCTAAAAATAAATTTTAACGGAACAAAATAAAATGTATCAAACTCATAAAAATTATAAAAACACATTTCTTACAAAAATTGAGTGAAATAATAATTATCGAGTAGTATTTACGAAAACCGTCGTAATTATATAAATATAACAATTTATATACAAAAAAAATTAAAACACCGGGTAAGCTAATAATATTATTTTTATAATCTTAATATGAGTATAAAAATAAATCGGGATAATTTTTGGAAGTGTCGGATCAAATATTCAAAATAAATGATTACGCGATAGCGTTTATTTAATAGGAAATAGACGTTTATTGAAAAATGCAAACCCATGCATAATATTGTTATGAAATGATGTTACTAATGATATGTAGAATAATTCTAGTCTATATGAAATGTCCTTGATGATATTCCATGAATAAGCAGCTTAACCCTCCAGGTTACGCTGGCGATTTGATACTCGTAAACCTAGTTTACGAAAAATGATGAATAGTGACACATGAATAGTGATTTTCTCCTGGAATGAATAGCGTTTCGTGAATAGTAAAATTTTGAAATACCCTTTCAAAATATCAAATCGACTTCAAAAATGATGAAGAGTAAAATGATGAATAGTAACAAGTGAATAGTAAATTCCCGAGATGAATAGTGAAAATTTCAAAGTTTGTAAAATGACCTGAAATTACGAGTTGTCACATTGAGTGAGTAGGTTAAGCTAATTCCTTGGATCTTCTAAAACAAAATATCAGAACCTTCGCTCTGATACCACTTGATGAATCTGGACACACACCTTGTGTCAATGATATTTTGTATGATATTAATAAGCACGTGAAATTTACTTAGTAATACTTAGAAGACGAATTGTATGATGTTTTGTAAGTAAACACAAATTAAACACAAAGCTTAAGCTCCAATATTATTGATGAATAATACGAGTGATCTTGCTTATCACTAGGGTTACACCTTGAAGCTGTAAGTACGTAGATAATTAACGAAGTACCTAAGACAATGACCTAGGACCTCCTTTTATAGCACAAGGAGTCCTTTACAAGATAAGAATAAACCTATCAATATAGAATATACACACAATCTATTCTATACTTATCATTATACGAATACTAAACAATTATCCAATAGAAGTGGTAATATTTGTACTGGCAGTGGTAATACGTTTCCACTGCTAGTATATTCCAAGCAGTATCAACCACAATACTATCCATAGTAACTGTTAGTATTATTCCCAACATTCTTTGTTAATACAAATATCGTAATTAAACGTTATTTATATTTTTGATTTTTACCGAAGTTTTGTTAATGACAAAAGTAAATTTTATTTTTATAAAGCTTAAAGCTTGTCAAGTTTAATAGATATTAAAATAAGCTTTTTCAAATAATATCTTAATCACTCAAGCATCTACATTGTGATTAATCATATCTTGATATGACTCTAACCATAATGTATGATAGTAGTTTTTAGAATGTTTTAGTTTCTTAAAAACTAAACATTACTTATGTATTTACGTATTTCTAAAAATAGAAAAACAACACATGACATCATGTGATGCGTCATGGAAATCATTGGAAGATTTCATTAGATATTTTGTGTAGATTTGGACTCTTCATATCTTACACAATCTTACATAGATATGGTTGACTTTGGTAAGATCTTGATATCTTACATAGATATGGTTGACTTTGGTAAGATCTAGATATGGTGCTTGCTGATGGTTTTGGCTATAAATAGCAAAGCCAAACCAAGTAGTTTTTTTATCCCTTTCTATCATACTCTCATACATATCTTCTCTCTAACCTTTCTAACTCAGTTTCATATCATATTAGTGATCTCTTTTGTAGCAAAGAAGATCAAGTCACATTCAAGCTTCAACGAGAAGTTGGAAGTCTTGTTTGTTTTGTGTTGTATGATCTTGTGTTGATTCATACTTTATTGTTGTACCAAACTATCATAATCTTGTGAGTGTGAGTGGTTAGTATTTTAGTCCTCAAAATACATTGTGTGTGGGAGTGGTTGTACCCTTGGAAAGAACTCGACATTTAGCTTGGTGTCGAAAATAGTGTGTTAAGTGTAAAGGTTTCTCTACGGGTGAAAGGAGCTTGTTGACTAGTGAAGTTAAACTCTCGAGTGTGAGACTCGGGGAGTGGAGTAGGGCAAAGAAAAAGAGTTCTTGTAGACCGAACCACTATAAACAACTTGTTGTGGTTTGATTGTTTCTTTCCTTATCTACTCTTTACATATTGTTTACATATTTCATTAACATATCTAAGATCAATATCAATTGATCTTTTAATAAGTTTCAAAACAAAGTTTTTAATCGGTAAACTATTCAACCCCCCTTCTAGTTTTCTACAATTGGTACCAGAGCCTCGTTGCTCAAGAATTTCTAAAATATATTGTATTTTATAAACTTGAAACGATCCATGGATTCTGAAAACTTTAAAGAAGGGAAATCTATTCAAAGACTACCACTCTTTGAAACCAATGGATTTATCTATTGGAAAAACCGTTTTGAAACATATGTAAAATCAAAAAATATAGATCTTTCGTTTGTTATTGTTAAAGGGGATTTTATTTCTACAACAAAAGATATTTCTGTTTATGAACAAAAGAAATTAACTGCTAAAAACAATGAAGCTAAAAATGATGCTTTACAATGCTTTGCCTAGAAAAGAATATGAAAGAATTTTCATGTGTGAAACCACCAAAGATATTTGGGAATCTTTGATTGTTACACATCAAGGAAATTCACAAGTCAAGGATAACAAAATTGATCTTCTTGTTCAACAATATGAACAATTTGTTATCCCTGAAGATGAAACCATTGATTGTGGCTTTGCTCGTTTTAATACTATTATTACATCACTTAAAGCACTTGATGAATCCTTTCGTAGTAAGAACTTTGTCATGAAATTTCTTAGAGCACTTGTTAGGAACATGTTTTATTATAAAGTGTAGGTCATTTCATTTGTAATGGGTTGTTAATAATTATGGTTTATAAATGTTTGTAATTAGATTCACAACTCATGTAGTAAGTCCATGAGCTGTGATAGAAGGTTCTTCTAGAACCAAGGGGAAACACCCCTACTTATGTAAACACTATAAATACCCCCTCCCTAGAAGGGAGAGGGTTGTTGGTTCTAATTGCAATTATCATTTCATTAATCATTGATTAGTTCCTTCCACTTTCTCTCACTAAAACTTTCTCTCTCTAGAAATAAATATTCATATTGAAATAATGGTGACCTAACAAGTGGTATCAAGAGCCAAGGGATAGTTTAGGTTAATATTGATTAGATTTAATAGAAATCCGTACTTAAAAACGTGTTTTAGATTGAAATTTATGGACTTATTGGACTGAAATACGTGTTTCTGCGAGTTTGGTGAGTTAGCCTTGAATTCTTATGAAGTTTCTCATGAATTTCTCATGAAGTTTCTTTGAATTTCTGCGAGTTTGGAAATTTTTTGAAGTTTTGGAAATTTCTTTTTGAAGTTCTGCTAGTTTCTATTTGACTTTCTGCGTGTTTGCAGAGTTGAAGTTCTGCGAGTTTCTTCTCTGCGAGTTTGGTCTCTGAGAGTTTGGTTTCTGCGAGTTTGGTTTCATGAGTTTGTTTCCTCGCAGTTTGTTTTTTTCTGCGAGTTTCTTCTCTGCGAGTTTCGCCTCTCGAGTTTGGTTTCGGAGTTTGGTTTCAGCCGAGTTTGTTTCCCCTGAGTTTGTTTTCATGAAGTTTCTTCTTTGCGAAGTTTGGTTTCTGAGAGTTTGGTTTCAGCGAGTTTAGTTTCAGCGAGTTTGTTTTCTGCGAGTTTCTTCTTTGCGAGTTTCTTCTCTGCGATTTTCTTCTCTGCGAGTTTGGTTCCTGCGAGTTTGGATTTCCACTACTAACTACCTGAACCTAAACAACATCAACCTTACTTATCCTTAACGATCCATAACACATCTACACATTTTTATCAAAAAAAAAAAAAAAAAAAAAAATTGAGTAAAATTTAATTTCTGGCGGGAAAATTTGAGTAAAATTTAATTTCTGAGGGAGACTAAACTTTCCATTTTACTGCCGAAATTTAAATTTTGATTAATCTGTGAAAAATTTGGTAAAAATTCAAATTTTGAGCCAAAATTCAAATTTTTTCGGTCAAATTTTGTGTCAAAATTTTCAAAACTCAAAATTTTCTTCTAACCTTAAAATTGCATTTTATAGTGAATTTCAAATTTTGGGGGAGAAAATCTTTTCATAATTATTTTTGGAGGGAAAATTAAAATTCACTATATCAATGTCTCTAATGCTTTCACAAATCTCCTCACCTTCCATCTACTGCTTAAAACCTTATTCACCAAACCTTGCTCGATGATTCTTGAAGATGCAAATGCATTTATGGAATTAAACAAAGGAATGATGTTACTGACTAAGATGTTCTCACAATTTAAGAATTCAAAGAGTCAAACTTCATGTGATCCCCGAAATCAAGCAGTCATGCAAGGTGAAAGAGTTGATGTACAAGGAAGGAATGCTCAAAGGCTTGTCATGAATGATGAGAATACCCTGAAATGTCAAGAATACGAACAATGAGGTTGTAGCATTGGAAAAGCAGGATGACAGCAGCAGATTTGGGGAATATATCATACCCAACTATGACACCGACCCCAACTTTGAGGAAGAACAAATGGTTGAGGAAGATATCGTTCCCACCTATGACATAGAGCTCAAATTTGACAAAGAATAGATGGTTGAGGTACATCCCATCGTTGTTCATACTCGCCTACAAATGCTAAAAACAAACCGAGCAACCTGAATTCGAAATGAAGGAAAGGTGACCAAAGATGTTGCACAATGTCCGAAAACTGTCTCATGTCCGAGCACTTATGTGCAAACAATACAAGCTGAATCGTCAAACCAAATTCTTGGATCTCAAAAACATTCTTCTCAAAAGACCATTGCTTAATTTCAAAAAGATTTTTCAAAACTAGAGGCACATTGCAATTCTCTTGAACTTAAAATGCAAAATAATCGTGTGGATACATTAGTAAGAGAAAATGAGCAATTAAAGGCTCAAATTCAAGCAAAGGGTCTTGCTCATGTTGCTTTACAAAACAAATTAAGAAGATTAACTGGCAAGAGTGTGGATACTAAGTTTACAAAACCAACAATCTTGGGGAAATCATCACTACAACCAATCAGAAACCAATAAGTAGTTAGACAACCAACCGCTTTAAATCAACGATCAAAATCTTAAAACCACGGTTTGCCACCCAAGTTGTTGAGAATAATCATTTGTCAAATCCAGTCACTCCACATTCCCGGCCCGAAAAAATGCTTCTTCGCTCTTGTTAACTGTTAAACCTCAACAAGTAGTTGCAACTATGATCAAGAAAAGGCTAGGAAAAGGGCACTACTCCAAAAGGATGGAATCTTAGGTTCACGACCTCGTGTGATACCTTCTAGTGTATTGCGTAATCGCACTCTAAGTGTAGTCAATGTAGAAAATTAGAAATAGACCCGTTGAATGAGAAACAAACTTCGAAATCTAATAGGTGGATCAATATAGGACAAAGACTCTTTCCAAAAGAAGTTTCAAAGATTTCCTAGATCTAATCTTAGGTGGATACCCACGGGTTGAATTTTTAAAACTGTTGGTCTTAGGTGGATTCCTACAGGCAAGATATTAAACATTTGCAACAAAACAGTGTGTTTAGGTGTCAAGAAGATAATTGACACTGCAAATTTATGCTTCTAACATCCGAACCCAGTTACACTTGGGGATCCATGTCTGTCTCTATCTCTCCCATCCTACTTTCTATACAGCTACAACAACAATGGCTTCTGAGCAAAATCGCTTAGGACCCGCATCCAACCGTCTAAATTTTCCCTCTTCATCAGCTGTTCCACCCATGGAATTTACTCGTCAACAATTGGAAATTTTGTTTGCTCCTCTATTTGATGAGATTCCCGAAAGTAGTGCTCCAGACGTATCGACTGTTTCTGCTGCACAACCTGATCATATTCTAATTCTAGATACACCCTGAATCTACAACAACAACCGTTGCTGGAGATGCACCTTCAATCGAATCTCTGATAACAGTAGATCAAACTGTTTCCAACTACAATGACACAGTTGATGATCAACTAAATAAATGAGTTGAAAAGTTTTATCGCCAGATGATTATCACGGATATTTACGGTACTTCACACTTGTTCGATTAATTGAACAAAACGAGTTCTGCTCCGATTTCATCATCAACATACGTGGTGTATGTTTCGGTTCATCGAAAACATCTGGGGAAGAGAGTATATGTCATGTGCTTTCTTTGCCTTCATTGTGAAAACTCTTTTCCTTCACGAAGTTTCTGAATCGGGGAAGAAATGAGGCGATATGTGGTTCAAAGCGTCTTACTTTGGTGTTATCGTTTTAACTTTCACTGGGTTATTTTGTGTGAAGTTACCTACATATGATGCTTTAACTGTATTATGAGGCCTCGCACACGATCATTTTATCGAGTATTCGCATATACACAGTCGATTATTATTCCGATATACCACAAGAATCGTGGGGAAGGAGTATTATTTCATCTCTCAAGGTTTGTTTGGTGTGAAGTGTATGCATACGTGAGAAGATCTTGTTGATTTCTTGCATGTTACCCCAGAACGAATTTTCCGCATTATGTACAACTGTGATTACGTGACAATTCAGATTTGCTTGATGTGGTTTATTGTTCATCTACAAATTTTGATGTGCACTTAAAACTGTAAAAAGTTAGAAGACATGTTAACTATATAAAATTTGAATCGATGAAGAGCAGTTTGGGGAAGCGATTCAAAAAACTTCATCAAAAGGAAGTGTATGGAGAAATTTCTAAAGACATGCGGTCAAATTGGGAAGATTTTTGAGAATTGCAGTTAATCTCTTCAGGATGAATCAGTTTAAAAGTCTTGATGTAAGGGAATTTGTTGAAAAACTTGATTGGGTCTATGTTATCAAGCTAAAATGAATTTGAAAAACAAAATAGATGCTAAAGGCACTGTGATTCGCAACAAATCTCGATTTTCAAAATAAAGGACCCTTGTATGCCTCAGTGCAATATTCCTAAACTTAAGGAGCGAAAGCTTCTTAATTTTTTGAAACAAAAAATCTTTGTTCAAAATCAAATGTTCTTGAAATCCGTTTCTTCCCAAAGGAATTTCAAACATCTCAAAAAGCATATTTTAATCAACATGTTTTCAAAAACATCATACATATGCTATTTTTGAAGGGGAGAAATGTGATTAAAATTGTTGATCAGGAAGTTATGAAATCTCATCATGTGCTCGACTCTAAATCACTAATGAATTGGCGATCTTTGAATGTCGTGAATCGAAAAGATTTGTCTTTCAAGACTTATCTTAGTAGAATGTACCAATCCGAGACACTCTTGATTGACATGAACTTTGACAGTTCTAACCTCCTTTTCAAGCAGAGTTTACATCTTCAAGGTAGGTATTAGAGCTAGTTGTCACCTAAAAGTCGATAATGGAACTCTTTAACTATACAACGTATCCGTGTCTCAAGGGGAATTGTCTATCAAGAGTCGATCAATTCAAATGTGCGAACTCTACCCTCTCAATGCTGATTTCGGTCAAAACTCATAAGCACATGTGGAGGGGAGTATTTCTGAAAAACCAAAAACTCTCAAGGTGTTAGCAAAACATGTTATTCATCATAAACATCTTGAGAGATTTTTCAAGAAAAGGTTTTTGTGGCAACATAGGATAGTCATGGAGTTAAAAGGTGACTAAGTTTAGGAATAAACGTCCTATGATCCGCCAGATCCGGAGGGATCTACCCAAGGACACCACAAATAGTTAGTATTTAGAAGTCCTTAGGTATGATTGAAAAAGGAGAAAATGAGAATCGGATAAAGAAGGAGTTGAAGAATTAAAAAGAAAAGTTAAAGAAAAGGGTGAAAAGAAATAGCCCTCCATGTGATTCAACTTAGGGCATAATCGGGTTCAATTCATATGTTACTGGTTGTCACAAGATGACACCGGTATTGAAGATAAAGTCGTTATGGACCCAGTGACGCATTGCACTAAACCTTCTAAGCCACTCAAGTTCTCTCAAAAGAGCTTGTTTCATTCTCACAGGGATCCCTACGTAATCTATCGACTCTCTCTTAGAGATTGTTGGTATTGAAGAAGGAGACCCTCTCCCTAGTCTCCGCTTAGGAAAATCAAAGTGCACTAATCGAGTCTAGAGCCATGAGATTCATCAAAATATCTCTTAGGAACACCTAATATCTAATCACTTGATTGTTCAAACAATAAGGACACAAGTGACATATTCCAGAGTCCTACGCAGATCTTAGCAATCTGCCGGAACATTTATGAGGGGATTCACAATTGTGATCCTCATGATTGAATGGAAATTCTGTGGTCAACATCAAACGGACCGATACGGCAGTCACTTCGGTAATCCCTTGTGGGTTACGCTTAGTGTTCGCGGTGGTTTCAAACGGTCTACAGTCGTGGAGTGATACCTCGGTATACTCCAATGCTCACAACAACGAGTGAAGATATTGAGTACAGTGGAAGTTCTAGCAAGTATCCGTCCGAGATTCGGTCAAAGATCATGCCGAGAAACTAGGATGTACTTGTACAAAATATCCAAACTCTTACGTCGGAAACTTTATTGCTAAGCTGCTTTTATTGCAGTGCGTGTCACTGGACCATAACCACCATCATTAGTATCACTCATTTCCACATGCTCATACATACTTCAGAAAGACATTCTCATCAAAGATCTAAGCAAAGAAAAGTTGACAAAATTTCACTACAAAGTCGAAAAATCGAAAAGTCACAAGTCAAAGATTAGAGATAAAGAATGTAAACTTCACATGTATGGATCACAAACTTCACAGAAAGTATGAGCATGTTGGAAAAACGAAAAGCACCATAAACAAACATGTTGATAAATGGCAATTTCTGGCCCGATCACAACAACAAGAACAAAGAACAAAGATGCAAAGAATCAAAGATGTCACAAGCTATGAACGCCAAAGAAGTTCAAGACGTCGAACGACCTAAGCAAGACAACAAATGATGACCAACCCTTAGGGGAGATTGTTAGGAACATGTTTTATTATAAAGTGTAGGTCATTTCATTTGTAATAGGTCGTTAATAATTATGGTTTAT
This sequence comes from Chrysanthemum makinoi, assembly GCA_910596185.1. Taxonomy (NCBI): domain Eukaryota; kingdom Viridiplantae; phylum Streptophyta; class Magnoliopsida; order Asterales; family Asteraceae; genus Chrysanthemum; species Chrysanthemum makinoi. Next base: position 221,548,388 of record OU343217.1, read on the forward strand.
AAATGTTTGTAATTAGATTCACAGCTAATGTAATAAGCCCATGAGCTGTGATAGAAGGTTCTTCTAGAACCAAGGGGAAACACCCCTACTTATGTAAACAGTATAAATACCCCCTCCCTAGAAGGGAGAGGGTTGTTGGTTCTAATTGGAATTATCATTTCATTAATCATTGATTATTTCCTTCCACTTTCTCTCACTAAAACTTTCTCTCTCTAGAAATAAATATTGATATTGAAAGAATGATGACCTAACAGCACTCCATCCGAAATGGAGAGCTAAAGTGTCGGCCATTGAAGAATCAAAAGATCTCTAAAAAATGTCACTAGACGAGCTAATCGAAACCTCAAAGTACACGAAATGGTGATGGAGAAAGATTCGGAAATCATCAAAGGAAAAAGAGAGAAAATCAAATCCGTTGCTCTAAAAGCAAGAACGGAATCAAGTGATGATGACGAATCTTGCTCCGTTAGTGAAGATGAAGAGTACGCCATGGCGTTAGAGATTTCAAAAGTTCTTTAGAAGAAGAGGAAAGTTTGTAAGACAACCTCGAGAAGAAAAAAGCCATTCGAAAGATCGGGATGACAAAAAGGTAAAGGTGAAAGAAAATGCTTTAGATGCGGTGATGCAAGTCATCTAATAGGAGATTGTCCCAAGCCACCTAAAAGTAAAACTCAACGAGCTTTCTAGTGGTGCTTGGAGTGATAGTGAAGATGATGAAGAATCAAGCAAGGAGGAAATCGCTCTAATGGCACATGAGTCAAATGAGGTACATTCCGACTCATCTTATTCTTCTATTGATGATGACACTTTGCAAAAACAATACAATCAATTGTGTGAGCTAAGTCTGAAAATCATAACTAAAAATAAATTTTTGAAAACTAAAAAGGAATTTTTAGAAAATGAAGTCTATGAGTTAAAAGAAAAGGCAAAACGATTAGAAAAGGGAAAAGCAAATGACGATGATTGCAAATCATGTCAAGAGCTTAATCTTGAAATAGAAAAACTAAAGCTCACACAAGATGTTCTAATCGAACATAATTCTAAATTTAAAAGTTTTAACAAAACCATCACTCTTGCCGATGAAATAGTTAGAATACATAAAACACCAGGAGACATGAATGGGCTAGGATTTAATGAGATATTAATTCCAAAGAGTCAAAACAAAACGGCCGAAAAAGACAAACATCTTGTCAAAAGCTGCTGCAAGACGCACTGACGGACCCAAAATAAGGGATCCGTCCGTTGAAAGAAATGGTGCCGTGGGTACTTCATCAGGACAGAACGTTTGTGATATGGACCGTAACGAATTTGTCAAAGTAACAAAGAAAACCAAGGATAGTGTTAAACTAAAACCAGCTGTTACATCAGGAGTAGGACTTGTTAACAATGAATTTAGATCAAAAACTACTCAACAACGACATAAAACACCTTTTGCCAAATTCCCCTTTCCTAAGAGCAACCACAATGTACAACCCAACTACCAACACAACGGTTGGAATCAAAACTTTCCTAGACCATATCAAACTCCAGATTACATGTCATGGAACTCTTACCCATTATTTCCATACATGAATCAAATAAATGGTATGTTTAACCCAAACGGACCCATGAGATATTGGGGACCAAATGCTTGAGTTATTTGCTTCTTTGGTATGCTTGAAAGTTGGATTGGAACTTGATGAGTGGATAAAAGATAGTGGATGCTCACGACACATGACGGGCAACAAAAGTCTCTTCTCATCATACCAAGAGTATGACGGAGGTAATGTCACTTTTGGTAGCAATCTCAAAAGCAAAATCATTGGCAAAGTTACGATCGCTCATAACTCCCTAACTATTGAAAATGTTGCTCATGTAGATAGGTTAGGATTTAATCTACTTAGTATTAGCCAATTATGTGATAAAAAGTATAAAGTACTATTTGATGAAAATGGTAGTAAAATACTAAAAGATGGTATCACCATAGCTAAAAGAGTTAGGAAAAATAATATATACGTCATAAAAATATATAAAACATCTAATGACAAACTTTGTCTAACAACGTTAGATGATAGCTCATCTCTTTGGCATAGGCGCTTAGGTCACGCTAATATGAGACTTATACAAAACCTATCTTCAAAAGAGTTAGTTAGGAATTTACCAAAACTTAAATATGACCAACACTTTTGCGAAGCTTGCAAAATTGGTAAACAAACCCATAGTAGTCATAAATCTAAAAATATGATGTCCACATCTAAGTGTCTAGAACTATTGCATATGGACTTGTTTGGTCCATCCGCTATAAGAAGCTATGGAGGCAACTTATACACTTTGGTCATAGTAGATGATTACTCAAGGTTTACTTGGACGCTGTTTTTGAAAACAAAAAATGAAGCTTTTGATAAATTTGAAATTCTTAGCAAGAAAATTCAAAATCAACTAGGTGTTAAAATTGTGTCGATCCGAACGGATCATGGTCTTGAATTTGACAACGAAACTCAATTTGGAAGCTTTTGTGATACAAATGGTATAACACATAACTTTTCGGCTCCACGAACACCTCCATCAAATGGAGTAGTAGAAGCGTAAAAATAGAACAATTCAAGAAATGAGTAGAACAATGCTTAATGAACAAAACATTCCTCAAAAGTTTTGGTGTAACGCCATTGACACTTCTACATATATTTTAAATAGAGTCTTAATTCGTCCTTTCTTAAACAAAACACCATATGAGCTTTATAAAGGTAAAAAGCCAACTTTAGGATATTTTAGAGTTTTTGGATGTAAATGCTTCATTCTTAATACTAAATATTATCTCACCAAGTTTGACCCAAAGTATTATGAAGGTGTATTTCTTGGTTATTCTCAAACTAGTAAAGCTTACATCGTCTTAAAGAAAGAAACAATGATAGTCGAGGAATCGTTGAACATAACATTCGACGAAAGTCCACCTCCCTCTAAGACATCACCTTTGGTAGATGATGACTTAGTTGAAAGTCAAATGGTAGAAAGTTAAGAAATAATTGAAAATGACAAGGAAGATGAACCATTAAATAATAAGATTATAAACATCAAAGAATCTAAAAGTCATCCTTTAGAAAAGGTCATAGGACAACTTAATCAAAGAACCTTAAGGTCACAAGCCCAAAATCAAAGTAATTATTTTGTTTTGTATCCACCATTGAACCGAAAAACATAAATGAAACAATAAAAGATGAATCATAGGTAATTTCCATGCAAGAAGAGTTAAACCAATTAATTAGAAATGATGTTTGGAAATTAGTTCCAAAACCTAAGGATCAAACTATAATTGGAACGAAATGGGTTTTTCGAAATAAAATGGATGAAAATGGTATAGTATCTAGAAACAAAGTTAGGCTTGTAGCACAAGGTTATAATCAACAAGAGGGGATTGATTATGATGAAACTTATGCACCGATAGCTAGGCTTGAGTCTATTAGAATATTACTTGCTTATGCATGTGCCTTATGACTTTAAATTATTTCAAATGGATGTTAAGAGTGCATTTCTTAATGGGTTTATTAACGAAGAAGTGTATGTTGCTCAACCTCTCGGTTTTACCGACTTTGAGAAACCACATCATGTCTTCAAACTCAAGAAAGCATTATATGGTCTTAAGCAAGCACCAAAAGCTTGGTACGATAGACTTAACACTTTTCTTGTTGAAAAAAAAATACACAATGGGATTAGTAGATAATACTCTTTTTACCAAGAAAAAGGAGTGACACATTATCATTGCTCAAATATATGTTGATGACATCATATTCGGATCAACTTGTCAAGAGCTATGTGATGATTTCTCTAAAATCATGCACGACGAGTTTGAGATGAGTATGATGGGTGAATTAAACTTCTTTCTAGGATTTCAAATTAAACAACTAGAAGATGGCATATTCTTTAACCAATCTAAATATATAAAAGACATATTTAAGAAATTTGGTCTTGAAGATTCAAAACCAACTAAGACACCCATGTCCTCGGACACTAAACTCACCATGGATGAGGAAGGTGAATCCATAGATAACACTAAATATAGAGGAATGATTGGTAGCCTACTCTATCTTACAGCTAGTAGACCCGACATTATGTTTAGTGTTTGTCTATGTGCTCGCTTTCAACAAAACCCAAAGGCATCACACTTAGAAGCATTGAAAAGGATTTTTAGATACATTAAGGGAACAATGTGTTTAGGATTATGGTATCCCAAAGGAACGGGTGTAGAAACCATAGTGTATGCCGACTTCGGATCATGGGTGACTATGTCGATAGAAAAGTACAAGTGGTATTTGCACTTTTGTTGGACATTGTCTCACCTCATGGTTTGCAAAGAAGCAAACAGCGTTAGCCATCTCAACTCTGAAGCAGTGTAGGTCTCGGTAGAAAAAGCATGTCAACAAGCTCTTTGGATGAAGCAAGCTCGTAGATTACGAATTCATTTCAACGATATTGTTATACTTTGCGACAACAAAGGAGCTATCGATCTCAGCAAAAATCCCGTCCAACATGCTCGTATGAAGCATACTGAAATCCGTCATGACTTTCTTCGCGATAATATTTAAAAAGGAAACATCTCAATTGAGAAAGTGTCCTCCGAAGACAACATTGCCGATATTCTAACTAAGCCTCTTAAACAGGAACCATTCAATCTTCTTAGACTTGGTTTGGGGTTAATGGAACCAAACATGTAGGATAAACATAGCCTAAACCTTAGAATAAACAAAACAAAACAATTTTGTTTTGTATCTGCTACTGTACCCACGACACCAAACGACAACAAGGAAGGAACCATAAATATGGTGCCGTCCGTCGTGGTGACATCGATGGCAAACCGCTACCTTACAAAACATCTTCTTCCTCAAAACCCACTTTACCAAAACTTGTAAACATTAGACCCAACTCATTGTTGACACCTTCTCAACCACTAATCACTGGAGATAACATCATTTTAAGTATGCTAACTACATTTTATCTCTTAATTCTGAGTCTAGGATTCTAATTTGTACACAAAATCACTACATGGGGTTTGTATATATTCTTATACAAAACATGGATTCAATTGGCAAATTGCATAACTATGCATTGAAATTAGGTACTACATTATCATATTGCATAGACAAATCATATTTCCCACTAATCAAAAGATAATGACTATAAGGCTTTATTCAAAAAAACCAAACACCCCATGTCAAAAAATTTTGAAAAGCTTCTCACTTGTAGGAAAACAATTTTTCATAGTTAATACTAATAGAAACGCTAAATTTTCATCACTTGCATGCTCTTCAATACTAAAGGTATTGCATAACTAATATGCGTTCCCGGGTATATTCAAATGAAGCCACATTGAATTATGAGTGTTTGGGTTATCTCATGCCGTTTGCCAAACACCCCCACTAAAGACTATTTTATGCATAAAATGAGTCGAGATAACCGCAACTCCAAATCGTTTTCATATAGACACACACTAGAATCAAAACGTTAAGTTTATTCTCATTCTTAACATATAAATTCTTGCTCATAGGAATAACCATGGTATCCGCAAAATTCTATGATCACAAGGATACCGTTAACTACATTCCCAAACACCACAAAACCAAAGGACTTTCAAAGGAGCAAGTCGAAATCTTTAAGAGACTAGAGACTAGGTACTTCCATGAGGGTAGAACCATTCAGTCCTCTTTTATCGAAAATACCAATCTCCGTGAAGAACTAGCCGCTATTCAATTCGATTGTCTCCTTGACATCAATGAACCTATTTGTCCTAGGTTTGTGTTAGAATTCTATGCTAGTGTCATCGGTTTCATTGATGAAGATGATGAATTTAGCCTTAGGTTTAAGATCAATCAAAACAACTACACTATCTCCTTAACCAACTTTGCTCAAGTACTAGGAATTCCCAACCGAGGGACATGTGTCTACTCGGATAAGTGGTCACTCACCATCCTTAATGCACTCAATGACCGCTCTCTTCCCTACCAAACACCTTTAGCAAAGAAGGATGTCATCCGTGAACGCCTATATATCCCAAGGGGAGATACAACCCGAGTCACCTGAAAAGGAAAGGAAGTGAACCGAGATCCATATGGAATGGAGCTCAATGAACTTAAGCTGAAATTTAAGAAATGGGAAGAACTACTTATAGCCAACGTCATTAGCACCATAGGGAATAGGGATCACATCAATACCTGCCTTTGCCACATGCTCTACAACTTGTCCACCCGTCAACCATTCAATTTAGCCTACTACATCGCTAGGAGAATGATTGATATTCCAACTCAAGGATCGGTTGCTCTTCCGTACGGGATGCTTCTCACCCGTCTCTATAGAGCTTATGCATCAATTCCACCAAGCCCAAAAGGGATGCACCTTCACTATGAGCTCATCCCTCACATTTTTGTACCCTTGAGTGACGAGCGAGTTGCTAACACAAAAGGCAAGAGAGAAAAACCTTCAACTCCATCATCATCATTATCAAATAGCTCCGAGGATGGTCTTCCAAACTCTCGCCTTCCACCTCATGAGTATTATGCATCTCTTCCCAAGATTGAGAATGAATCAACGAAGTTCAAGTAAACCAAGGGGATGTTCAAGTGCCTTGGTAGAATGATGAACAAGATCTACAAGAAGTTGGACAAGTGAGAATCGGTTTAAGGAGTGTTTGGAACAATACATTATCTTTAATCTTTGATACAATTTGGTTGTTTTTATTTTGTTGGGTGATAATATAACTTAAAACAATGTTGTATGCTAACTATTTCATGCAGGGGAATAGCTCAAGTGTGTTATCAAATTTTACCCATTTTCACTTCAATGTGAAAATCATTCACCCTTGGTCAAAATCTATGCTCCACTATGTCTGTGCATGTGTTATTTTCTTTTCCTAACTAGAAATAATTAATGTCACATGTTTTGAGCAAGATTTCAGGTTTCGAAAATGTCCCCGACACTTAAAAATACGTTCTGTGGTGATTTCTGGTGTCCACGGATCAGACGGCACCAATCTTTTGGTTCCGTCTGTTATAAGAATTGGTACCGCCGTGCACATGCAGGATGATGGTGGCACCCTTTTAAGGGTTCCGCCTGTGTAAAATTTTGGTGCCGTGGATTCTCCAGGTAATTTTATGAATTTCGCTTATTTCGACTTTCCAAATTACCATACATTGCTTGTAAGTTAATCTTGACTAGTTTTACCCATATTAGAACTAGTATAACACACTTAACATATAGGAAATCCACTTCCCACCAAAATTCAAAAATTTGAAAAATCAACCCAAGGAACCCTTTTGCATAAAGGAAGGAACCAAAAATTTGGTTCCTTGCAATCCGTGGGTAATCTGATTGTTAGGATCTTACAATCATTAGAACACATTTATTGCAAATCTTTGCCTCTTCACTCCATCCCTCTTGTATGGCTTGACTTGGGAGATATGACTAGCATTTAACCCACTTCCAAATCATTAGGAACCTCATCCCTTCTATGGTTTAACATCAAATCAAACACATTTCTCCATAATTTTTCACTTCTATAAATTAAGAGGTTTTACCATGATCATCTTCACACCTTCTCCATTCTTACCGTCAATTAGCAAAAACTCAAGTCAAAATGACAAAAACTTCTCCTTCAACCAAGCCTTGCAAGAAAACCGCTTGGATTAGCGTAAGACCTTGTTGTTTTGTCAACTTGAGCTCTTCATCCGAGTCATCTCCATTCACCATCTCATATCCTATAAGGGATGATACACACCTCACTTTAGCTACTCCTACACCCATTACCATCACCACTCAACCACCAACAAAGACACCAAGCTCACCACCACCGTCACCCCTCGAAACATCAAAAACACCATCACCACCAAAATCTCCAACCCTCATCCCATTTGAGTTATTTTCCACACCTCCCACTTCTCCAAATCCTTTCTTGGAGGACTTGGAAGATTTGCCTCCTAGGCCCAATCATCCACCACCTAGACCATCCTTCGACCCAAACGCCCCGTTAGGGCCAAGACCTCTTCTCTTCTACCCCATCCACAAAGACATCCATGGTCCTTTGTATGGGGATCAACCACTCCCTACATCAATGTCCCCTCACATAGAGGACATTGAGGAGTCCATGTGGGAAGATCATCCCACAAGAGAGGAGATTCAAGCCGAACTCCAACATCTCCACTAATTCTCAAATATGGTGGATTCTCACCTAAGTGAGACTATGCAAATGCAAAGTGCTTTGCTAGCCTCCATAATCACCACCCCAAACACCAACACCAACATCAACACATCTACCATTCCACTACCACAAACTCGTCAACCACCCCCTAGGCATGGTTGCTCAACTTGTGAACAAACTGCCCAAACCATTGATCAAACCCGGGTGATAGTCAATGAGTTCCAAGAGGAAATGAGGTTCATCCTCAATCACATCCTTGAGCGACTAAACGCTCTTTCTCATCCACCATCTCATTATAATGGTCCTAGATTAGCTCTTCTAAGCATTTTTTTTTTACTTTTCTAGGATTATTTCTTTTTGTTTATTGTACTAAACACTTCATTTAGTTCCCTTTTCATGGTTTTTAAATCATGAAAAATTTTAACTAATGAATGGTGTTTTCTATATTGTTGGTGCTTATTACATAGTGTTTGGAAATGCTTGTGAATGATGATTATTACTAGCAAATTTTTTTGTAGCTTTTTCACAATCCATGTATCCTCCCATTGGTACCCAATTTAGGGGGAGCATTGGTCAAGGGGATATAATGGCTCGGGCTCATTACACATTCCGCCTCGCATCTTCTTTTTGTTGAGACAAAAAGGGGGAGAAATATATAGAACTTGATTATATTTGACTTTTCAAAAGTCAAATGCATACATTGACTTTCTGAAAAAGTCAACATGATACTTCATTGATAATATTTGACTTTCTGAAAAAGTCAACTGCATACTTTGACTTTCTGAAAAAGTCAACATTATACTTCAACTAGTGAAGACTTTGACTTTCTGAAAAAGTCAAACATCATATACTTGCATTATCATTTCTTTTTCAAGTTCTAAAACTAATATTCTTATAACTTGTTAGGTCACTAGATTTACAACACAAGCTTACAAGAAAGATAGAGAGGCGATTGAACAAGTAAACCAAACACACAAACACGATATAATAAGAACGGTTACGCGTAGGGCATGAGTGAAAGAAAAACTTGAACAACCAACCCTTAAGTGAGGGTTATTACATAGTATTTATAGGAGGGAAGCTAGGGCAACACTCCTAGTCCCTTCCTTTCTACTATGGGCTTGGGCCTAAGCTCATGGGCCTTCTACATAAGCTTAAGGCTAAAAACAAACATAAAGGCCATAATAAGCTACCTATTACATATGAGTAATTAACACTTGAATTAAGGTTTAGGAGTGATTCCAACAATCTCCCCCTCAAGTGTTATTACATGTGAGTAACAAACACTCAAGTGTTGGTGATGAAAACGGTGAAGGCGTTGATATAATAGTAGCTTTGACGCGTCTTCGACATTCTTCTTTCTTGTGAGAAGAATTGCCTTGATTTGAACCATCTCCCAGTGTAGCGAGATAGTTTTCTTTGAACAGCGGTTATGCTTTGGCGTCATCTTTAACTTTGTTCTTTGATCATTGTTCTTTGTGATGAAATTGATAGTATGTTGTTATCGCATCGGTTCGCTCAGTGCTGCCCTTTTGCTCCAGTGTCTCCACGTCATTCTTCAACATGCTCACACGCTCTTTTGACGTTGGAATTCAAAGATCTTGATGAAGTTCTGTAAGTCTTTAACTTTGTAGATTCTTTGATTTGGCGAAGAATCATTTTGACTGTTGTGTTGCTTTTGGATAGAACTTCCATTAGTGATGATGTTGGCATGAGCATGAGAAGAATCTGCACGATCATTCAGCTCCAGAGCTTCCATAAGAAGGAAACATTAAAACGGTTAGTAATAAGCGGATTCCGGCACTTACAAGTTTGAACTTCGAGAGTGTTAACAGCATAGTGTGAAAACACAACTTTAATTCTTACAAAGGCGTTCTTGAATCGAGTCCCACAAGTGAGATAACACGATGTACGAAGTACACCTACGATTGAGATGAATCGATGGGGTACACGAAGCATCACCTCACTGTAGACCGTTTGAGACCACTAAGCGCAATCCGGGGAGTTGCGGCGACCTGTTGTCGCATTTGATGTTGACCTGGCGGGAGTTTCCATTCAATTACTGAGGATCACAAATGTGAACCTCTCATAAATGTTCTCGACAGTTGCTAAGATCTCGTGAAGGACTTGATAATGTACCACCGAAATTCTTATTGTTGAATATCAAGTGATGAAATGTCAAGTGTACCTAAGAGATCTTTTGATGAATCTCGTGGCTCTAGACTCAATGGTGCATTTTGGTTTTCCTGAGCGGAGACTAGGGAGAGGGTCTCCTTCTTCAATACCAGCAATCTCTAAGAGAAAGCCGATAGTTTACGTAGGGTTCCCTGTGAGAATGAAACAAGCTTCCGTTGAGAGAAACTTGAGTGGTTAAGAAGGTTTAGTGCATGCGTCACTGGGTCCATGGCGACTTTTAATCTTCAATACCGGTGTCATCTAGTGACAACCAGTAACATATGAATTGAACCCGATTATGCGCCTAAGTTGAATAATCTGGAGGGCTATTTCTTTTCACCCTTTTCTTTGCATTTCTTTTAATTCTTCAACTCCTTCTTTCTCCGATTCTCATTTTCTCCTTTTTACAATCATACCTAAGGACTTCTAAATACTAACTATTTGTGGTGTCCTGGGGTAGATCCCTCCGACTCTGGCGGATCATAGGACGGTTATTCCTAACCTTAGTCACCTTATAACTCCATGACTAACCTATGTTGCCATAAAACCATTGTTGTGAAAAATCTCTCAAAGTGTTTGTGAATGAAAAGCATTTTAGTACCACTGTTGAGATAAGATTTTGCATAAATACTCCCCCTGTGCTTAAGAGTTTTAACGGTTAAAATGCACAGTGAGGAAAAAGCGCACAATTTGAATTGATCAACTCAAGATAGACATTCCCCATGAGACGGTTACGTGGCATAGTTAAAGAGTTGCATTGTCGGCTTTTAGGTGACAACTAGCTCTAATAACTACCTTGAAGGTGTAGACAATCCTCGAAAGGTTGTCAAACCCGTCAGAGTTCATGTCTACCAAGAGTTTCTCGAATGGTACATTCTACTCAGACAAGTCCTTTGCGAGACACGTTTACATCACTAGCGAACTAGCTTGAAATTATTACCCGTCCCGGACAAGTCTTTTCGAGTTACTAACAGTTGAGATCTCGTCAATTCATGGGTTAAGTCTATAGCACAAAGATTCATTCGCATTTACACAACATATTTCTTATCACGTATTTTCTCCCCCTCAAAAATGGCATATAAAATGTTATTTTTGAAAAGTTGAGAATAAATATGACCATTTAGTATTGGGGAAGAATGACCACTGTGAACAATTTTTGAACAAAGTTTTAATTCAAGTACTCCCCCTTAATAAGTGATATAAACGGTTGAGGTTTTGAAAATCATAAGGAAAGTACTTGTTCTTTTGAGCAAAACCTTGAAAAATGAAAGGTTTGATAGGTTTTACTCAAAAGTAAGAAGCTTTCGCTCCTTTTATAAGGATTGTGGCACTGAAGCGTACCACGGGGTCCTTTATTTACAAGTACGGGTTGTACACTGTTATGTGTGCACAAGCCATTGACATAATTAGATCATACATCCAAAGTATATGAAAGAAGCAGTTCAAGGGGTACCGGTAGTCGGAGATGTCGCCAGGAGTGTGAATCGGGCGTTGAAAGCGATGATGTTTCTCTGGGTTGACCACCAACATAGCTTTCCATCTTCTGTGATCCCTTCTATACAACCGTTCATCAATCATGGTGATGATCCTCTTCACGTCCTTCAATCCGAGAATTCCATCGCTTAGGAGACCCGATCTTTTGGTGTATATCCTTCAACCAGTAAGCCAATCCGTCCCTAACCATCTTCAAAGTGTGATCTCCAAACTTATGAAGATCTCTGCATGCCATCAAACAATTTCTTTGAAGTTCATTTCGGTAAACGGCCGAAAGGTTTCTTTGATGAGCGTATATTGTGGAAGTTGGTTGATGTCGAGTAGATCAAGCTGCGGTGGAGTGAAGTTGACAGTGCGATAAGATTCAACTGCCACCTGGAGATCTTCTACACGTTCTTGGATAACTATGCGTCGATGAAGATGAGCTGACTTGATGAATTCACGTTGTATCTGCATGGAGAATTGTCTCATACGACCCTGTACTTTGGCAAGGTACATGTCTTCGATGTCGTTGATAGACAAATTCTCAAAGTCAGCTTTAGAGAATGCATAATCCCTTTCATCTTGTCATTTGACCACGATATTCTTTAGGAAGGTGTAGTCCCACTTAGATGAAAGATCGGCGTGTTTGATGGCAACGATACTTTTAGAACTGAATACTGCATGTTGAGACTTTCGAACCTGGCAGCTTCTGTAGTAGATTCTTCGGCGTTCCGGCCAATGATGAATCCCATACAGTGCATCTCGGTCGTAGGCTTCCACTTTGTTGGAGAACAAGTGATTGGCACGTTCCTCGATGGCTATTCAGTTCGAGTATATAGGCTGCTGGGAATGGAAGTGTCAATGATGTAGCGTATTTCCTTGAACCATCGCCACCATGTAGAAGAAAATCCAAGTCTCTGTTGAAGAAATATCGGAATGGAATCCTTGGTTCATCTGATTGGCCAATTGTTGGTAGATGTTTTGACCATCGGTGTAGTATGGAGGGTTGTCCCGTTTGGTGAAGTCGATGTTTGCTTCGGGTTGAGCCAATCCATGTTGTTAGACATAGCTCGAGCAATGTTTTCAAGGTGATATTCGACCTCGATGGCACTTTCCGAGCTATCTTTCCACAGTTGAAAAGCTTCATTCTTGATTCGCCTCAACTCGGATTTCGTCATCTTCTTCACATGGAACTTTTCTTGCATAATCTTAGCATGCTCCAATGTATTGCCGTCTACCAGATCTTGACCTTCTTCAGGGTAGGGAGTGGAATTGACAAGTGTAGAAAACCATTCAAATTCCTCTGTGGTGTCTTCATCTAACCATGATAGGACGTCGCCTTGGCGCCTTTTCTTCTTTCTTAGGCCTAGATGAGGGTTCACGTTTCTTTACTTGTTTGGGAGAGGTGGGTTGTTGTAGGGGCTCATGGTGTTCTTCATCGTCACCACCCGTATACTCAAATTAATCACCGGTTTTTGAGTGGGGTGGTGTCTCGAATCATGAGGTTTATCGGTAGAAGAGCGAGGAAGAGACCTTTGTTGAGCGAGGAGGCGTTGGGGAGGTGGTGGCATGGAAGATGATTCACCAGACTTACTTCGTCGTTTAGCTTCATCATTCTTATCCTGATCCTTATCTTCATCGTCTCTAGGACGTTTAATCCTTTCAACTTCGAATCTGCATGCTTCTTGGAGTTGGTAGTCCAGCAATGCTTGAAACAGCTTTCCTTCATCAGAAGTAAATGTCCCGGATCGTTTAGACATTTGTGTGACAAGCTTGGCCACCAATTCATTATCCGAGAAAACTACAGGATCGGATGGATTGATTGTGACGGTTAAGGGTGTTGATCTTATAGTTTGCTTGGCTATCCGCATAAGATTCGGATATAGTTGTCTGGTAAACATCTCCTTTGTGACTTTAGGAGCGATATCCAGAAGGTACTTGTGAGTGTAGCCTTCGATCATTCTGTCCATTTTCCTTGTAGATCATCCGCATGAGCTTCGTATGTATTCCCTTTCATTCGCATCTTGTCATTCTCATCATGTAGATCTGCATTTGGTCGACAAACCAATTCAGTTTTCTGTAGAGCATGTCCTTCTTTCTGACTTGTTGGACAACTTTCACAATTCTTTCATGAGTATAAGAAATCCAAGATCGAGGTGGCTTCTTCACGATCGGATGATGATTTGGTTGATCTTTTTGATGGTGGTGGTGAAGAGTGAGAAGAAGAATCTGATGATGATGAGATGTGAGGAGACTTCGGGTCCTTTGGTGGTTTAGAAGTTTCTTCCTTTGATCGTGCAGGACTATCTAGAAGAAATGTATCATACTAAACATCTTCTTCATTGCCGATCTTAGCTTGTTCATCGGCTTTGGCTTTTTGCAGCTTCTTCATCGGCTTTTACCTTCTCTAGCTTCTCGATTCGGCTCTTCAAAATCATACTCTATAGTGTCTTCAACACGTGTTTGTTGTTGTACCAAAGTGGTGGCACCAGATCCCTTATCGGGTTGATTAACCGCATCAGGATCCGGTGAAGGTTGAGCTGCACCACTTGACCCTCCGGGGCCACCCATTTGTTCTTGAGCAAATTGTTGTGCAACGTGTTGAAGTCGAACGAATTTGAACTTCTTCCTGTATGATTTATTCAGTTGCTCTTCATCACTTTCTGAGCTTTCATCATATGGCACAAGTACAGAGTCTTTCCTTTGCCATGTTCAGCTATTGGACTAGGAGGTTTTGGTACTGATAGAGAGTCATCCTTTGAGTTTGAGTAGTGGACCTCCTCGTCTGATTGAGTATCTTCAGAGCTTTCGTCCAGTAGCTTTCTTTGTGGTTCAGTGTAGGAATAGGGCAGCTTCCTTGGAGGGAACTTTCTTCCTTGGAGTAGGTTTCCTCTTTGGGACCTTCCTTTGACTCTCTGTGCTTATTGCACTTCCAGCACTTCCTCTTCTGGTTCTCCGAGTAGGAGATCCAGAAGGCTTTTCATCGAGATGACCAACTTTGCCTTCTCGTCTGCTACTTGATACCTTTTGTATGTTTCAAGCTTTTTGATTTCATTTGTCAGAAGGTGATCAGGCAACACGGCACCTTGTTTCTTTGTTGTCGATTCCTTGATTCCGATAGAAAGGATAGGTTCGGACAACACGTCGTGATTGTCAGGGTCATTGAGCCTCTTGGGAATATCAGGGTTAAGTCCAAGTGCTCTCTGGATCAAAAGCTTAGTGTATCGACATAGGGAATCTTTGAGCCAAGTTTCTTGTGAAATGTCATCATGTCATCCCAAATCGTGCTTCGATTTCAATGTCCTTCTTATTGATCAATGACCAGAAGACTTGCAGTTCCATGAGCTTGTGATGCTCATAGCCACCGCGACCGAGACAGACTTAGTGATGATGATGTAGAGTGTTCTCCAAGGTTGAGGAATGTTCTTAAGCTCCACGTGAGAGTGCTTGTTAATAATTCTTGACGCTTCATCATAGCCAATCTCAAGTAGAAATTGCGAAGCTGTCTCTTCAGTAGGTGTGGCAAAGAAGTCGGTTGGCACGATATGCGGAATGATAAGTACAGCGTAAGTCGAAGGAGTGATGGTGACTTGTTTGTGATTAAGTGTCACTGTCACTGCACTTTGACCAGTGATCCTCTGCATAGAGTCCCAGAATTGTTGAATGTAGATTTCGGTCTGTAGCGAGTGTGAGAGCATGTTCCGGTAGGGATGATTCCTTAGAATATCCACAGCAATGAGACAAGAAGATTCCGAGCATGTGAGGGTGTCAAAGTCAACCCTAAGGTTGTTCTTTCCAATCTTTCTCGGATAGCCATTTGGGAAGATATCAGCAATAGTGAGAACCTCAGGTGCATCCACATTCATTTGAGCAGCCATGTCGTGATCTGAAATAACATTAGCCAAAAGAACCAACATATCGAAAGGCATAATGTTAGTCAACAGAAGGTCTTATTGTCTAGTTATTGAATGTAAAGTGACAATGATTGTTACGAGTCCTAAGTCACTTGTTTGTCCAATAGTCCAATGACGTTGTGAAATTTTTCATGAGTTAGTTAACTTTAAGTTTTAAAGTTTATGTTATCACTTATTGTTCACAACATATCAAACGATTAAGTTTATTAGTGACATTATTGGATTCATGACGTTATGATTAGTTTATTTACAAGTTTGTACACGTAACAATTCATAATGAAGGTCAATCAAGGCTTAGGCGTAGTTTTGGCAAAGTTAAGCGTAAACAATAATAACATACGCGTGAGCGAAAGCTTATGCGAAGGATCCTAACTTACGCGTAAGAAATGTTAAGCGTAGGAAAAGGGGACCTTATGCGTAGAGCTTACGCGTAGGCGTATATAAACCTTACGCGTAAGGCTTACTCGTAAGAGTAGACCTTATGCGTAGAGGTTACTGTTTACGCATATCCTTCACAGGATACGCGTAGTCCCATTGTAGAACCTTATGCGTAGACGCTACGCGTAAGATTACTCTTACGCATAACCTTCTACGCGTAAGGTGATCCTTATGCGTAGAGATTCAATGACCTTGATTCTGAGTTTTACGAGTAGCAAGCCTGAAATAAAATCATCATAACATCAATATTAACACATACATTCATTCTATAACAGATCATGGCATGAATACTTATCAAATAGTTTACGCGTAAACATACTTATGCGTAGGCCTAAACCCTAAAGTCAAAGTTTACGCGTAAGATATCTAGCCATAGGAATTGCATCAAAGTATTTCTGGGTAGTCTAGGAAGCATATAGAGTTGATTTATCCAAGTTTTAACATCAAAATCTAAGTGAATCAAAAATACCCAAACCGTATGAACATAAACCCTAGTTTCCAATTTATGAATCATTAGTATTTCTGGGTGATATCTGGGCCTAGATATGATCAATTCAACTTGATAACAACCTTATACAACAATCTTTATCACCAAAAACGCTCTCATTTGAAAATACCCAAACTTCACGCATAAACCCTAATTTCCAAAATCAATCAAATCATGTATCTGGGTGTGATTAAGTGATGAAAATGTAATCATTGATGTTGAAAAAACATTTTGACACAGTCATTTCAACCACAAACACACAAACTTGATTGTGTGTTCATACGCTTTAACCGTTGGATTTATGAAAAATTCAAAACCATTGTTTAAAAAATTGTTATAAACACAGAATAACTTACAGATTGATGATCAAGTAACTGGATTTGAAGAGCGATTTTTATGCGTGGGATTTAGGTTGGTGAATAATAAATGAGGTGAAGTAATTAGGTGGAGGTGTTTTTATTAAAAGTAACTTTAACATTTTGACAGTTTTGGTCCCTCCACCTTTTTTTCTTTTCAAACAAAGCCTTTTAACTTCCATTTTGGTTACCAAACAAAGATTTTAAGAAAGAAACTTGACGACACTCCCCCTTGACTTAAGAAAATAATGAAAGGTTATAAATTTTAGTTCGAGGAGTGTCATTGAACCGAAAAAGTTTACCACCATTGATAAAAGAAACAGCCGGTATAGAATAACATGCAAGTACACGAATGTTTTTGAAACAGTTTGGTATAAATTTTCTCCCCCCCAACACTTGATTGGAAAAATACTGAATTTTGAAAGATTATAGTGTTGATGGAAGAAATGTACTTGCCATGTTGAAAGAAAAAATAGATTGGAAGAATATTTTTGAGATTTTCTGATTTTATATTTTTGTATTTTGTTTTTGAAAATAATATTTACAAAAGAGATTTTGGTGTTTGACAGGTTTTTAAGACTGTTTTAGGAGGTCATCCAATTCCTCTTGAGTCAAACACCTCATACCAATCCGGTGGACCAACTCATTAAACCTAGCGGGAGGCAAGGCTTTGGTGAGAAGATCTGCCAATTGGTATTCTGTACCCACAAAATATAATTCAACAGTACCTGTTCCACGTGATCCTTGATGAAATGATATCGAAGATCGATGTGCTTTGATTTCGAATCTTGAACAGAGTTGCACGAGATTGCAATGGCACTCCGATTGTCGCGATACATCGGGATTCTGTCAAATACGTAACCATAGTCTTTGAGTTGTGTTCTCATCCAAATGACTTGAGCACAACACACAAACATGGCTACATATTGCTTCGGTTGAGGACAGCGATGTACAATCCTGCTTCTTCGATTGCCATGACACCGGTTTATCACCAAGAAATTGTAAAGCTCCTGAAGTACTTTTCCGTGAATCTAAGCATCCTGCGTGGTCAGCGTCTAAAAAGGCGATTAGTTCAAAACCAGAATCCTTCGGATACGGATCCCCAAGTTAATGGTTCCCTTTATGTATCGGAGGATTCTTTTAGCCTCAGAGATGTGGGTTTCAGTTGGTCGCGGCCGATAACGAGAGCAAAGATATACAACAAAGACAATATCAGGTCTGCTAGCTGTTAGATACATGAGAGACCCAATAATACGACGGTATTTTGTAGGGTCCACCAATTTCCTATGTAAATCAGCGTCTAGCTTTTTGGTATGAGCCATGGGTGTGGCATAAGTGTCACAGTTTTCATTCCAAATTTGTTTAACAATTCAAGGGCATATTTGGACTGACTCAAGAAAATACCACGGGGTGATTGATGAACTTGCAGTCCGAGAAAGAACGTGAGTTCACCCATCATGGACATTTCAAAAATTTTCTTCATTAGTTTTGCAAAAGCGATTGAAAACTTTTTATGTGTATTCCCAAAAATGATGTCATCCATGTAAATTTGAACAATTAAGATATGTGCCCCGTGATATTGTATAAAAAGAGTTGGGTCAACCGAACCTTTGGTGAAATTATTAGCAATGAGGAAAGATGATAGCTTATCGTACCATGCCCGAGGAACTTGTTTGAGACCATCTGAGCTTTGTTCGGTTTGTAGACTTGATTCGGAACTCGGGATCAACGAATCCATCGGTTGGTGACATAAATCGTTTCTTTAAGTTGTCCATTGAGAAACGCAGTTTTGACATCCATCTGATAGACCGTCATATTCATATGAGCCGCGAACGCGAGAAATATCCGAATAGCCTCAAGACGAGCGACGAAGCAAAAGATTCTTCAAAGTCTATTCCTTCTTCGGCGATAACCCTTAGCAACTAGGCGTGACTTGTTTCGATTACGTTTCCTTCAAGACATCCAATTTGTTTTCCAAATCCATTTGAGACCAATGACGTCGACTCCTGTTGGTCTTTCAACCAGTTCCCATACTTCAAGACGTTTAAATTGGTTGAGTTCTTCTTGCATGAATTCGATCCAGTTGTCTTTTGTCATTGCGTCTTTGATGTTTTTAGGTTCAGATTGGCAGACGGTGAGTGCATAAATGCAATGTTCACCATCTGAGTGAAGACATTGTCTTGTTATGACTGGTTGATTCGGGTTGCCAATAATGTTTTACAGATGATGGTCTTTTGTCCATCTATGTGTTGAGGGTTGATGTTGGTATACATTGTGCAGATTTTGAGGATTCAAATGGCTTATAGATGATTCCGCGACATCGTGCAGCGTCTCATTAAACGGGTTAAAGAACGCATTTGGATCAAAATCTGCGGTGGGGTACTTCATTCAAAACATCATCGGCCGGTTCATCATTGTTGGAAGCGGTTTGTTCAACTGTTGTGTTGGAGTCAACTGGTGGTGCTTCTTTAACCGTAGTTGTTGTATCGGTGTATCGGGTATAAGAGTATTATCGGTTGAGCAGCGAAACAGCGGATACACCAGAGCACGTTCATCAATATCGTCAGCGAGCGGAGCAAATAACCTTTCCATTTGTTGACGAGTAAGCCGGGGGCTTTGTTCAGCTGATGATGGGGTTTGGGGAAGTTTAAGCGGTTGTGACCGGGTTCTAAGCTGTTATACTCAGAAGTCATTTCCGTAAGTTCATCAAAATGAGCATGAATCGTTTCCATAACCTCCTTTGTTCGACGATTCCAGATTCGGAAGCCTTTAGAATTATCACAATATCCTATAAAGACTCCAATGTCCGCTTTGGCTTTGAGCTTTCCAAAGTCATCACGATCATTATTCGGATAGCAAAGAGATCCAAATACATGAAAGTGTTTGAGATTCGGTTTTCTGTTGTGGACAAGCTCAAAAGGTGTTTTGTTGTGGCGTTTTGTGATCATAGAACGGTTTTGAGTATAGCATGCAGAGATACGACTTCGCCCATAAGTAATCTGGAAGTTTAGCATTGATTAACATTGTTCTTGCGGCTTCCACTAACGTTCGGTTTCATCTTTCAACAACTCCGTTTTGTTATGGTGTACGTGCAATAGATGTCGATCTGAATTCCCACTTTCTCATAAAATTCACGAAGAGTTTGATTAACAAATTCAGTGCCTCTATCTATTCTGATTAGTCGAACGGCGTTTCGTAGCTGAACTTGTATTTTCGTGAGAAAGGTGATGATCATCTGTGGAGCTTGATCTTTGCTTCGAAGAAAGTAGACCCAAGTCCATCATGAATAGTCATCAACAATTACTAAAATGTAGCGTTTGCTATTGATCGTTTGCACGCGCATCGGGCCACACAAATCCATGTAAAGAAGATGAAGCACATGCTGAGAGCTGTGTTCCACCTTTGAAGGAAAATGAGCATGAGTGCTTTTGCCTTGTTCACAAGCTGAGCAAAGGTGATCTTTAGAATACCGAAACCGTGGGAGTCCTTCAACTAGTTTGTGTCGAGCAAGGTTGGTGATGGTTTGAAAGTTTAGATGTGAGAGACGACGGTGCCATAGCCAGGATTTTGTTGATGTTGCCTTTGAAAGTAAGCAGATGGGAGAAGAAGCAACCATGTCTTGCATAGAGATAGTGTAAAGACTTGAATTACGCGAGCCAAACATAAGGTCGTTTCCTTGTAGATCACGAATGAAACAAGTTTTCTCCCTGAAAGCAACCTCCAAATCTCCATCACAGAACTGACCTACTGAAATCAGATTGTGACCGAGGCTTCCACATAATAAACCCTGCTAATTTCGATGTTCCCATTGATATAGTCTCCGTAGCCCATGATAGCTGCGAAGTGATCATTCCCGAACCTGGCAGTGCCAATGAACTTTGCAATAAAGTTTGATAACAGTTTAAGGTTGCCTGTCATGTGTCGGGAACATCCGCTATCAACAATCCAGAGAATGATCTGTATCACCTGCATTACACACAAACGACACAGATGGAATAGAAGTAGATGTGGAACCCGAAATGTTAGAGGGGATATACACACATCAATAGCTTTAGGTATCCACTTAAATCCTAGTGTGTTTTATATCCATTTCTGCCATCTCCAACTAGTATTTGCTTTAGTCTTAGTGAATGCACTAGGTGGTACTATATTCTTAGGAGGTGAAACGGAGCTACTGAGGGGACAGCAAAGGGTTTCTTAGAATCTAAAGAGGCGGTCTACCAAGCACAGACTTAGAAAGATTAGTGGGCCTAGAGGTATTCGGTTCTTAGGATTCCTTAAACGAGAGATGATAGCTTTAGCAACACATTTATCATGACAATCAGAATTCATACTTTTACGACAAATAACACAAGGTGCATCAGACTGAATATCAAAAATACTTAACGGTTTAGCATTCGGTACATCACTATTTCTATTACATTTGCCGGACGCAATATCTATAGTGGAGGCAACGTGAGTCTTATTCATAGTCGTAGGGTGTTCTTCTACTTTAGCATTCCTTATTGATGTTTTCTTAGGTCCCAACTTCCTATTCTTCGATGTAGTGCTCCTAGGCTGTGAAGTACGAACATTTGGAAAAGACGCAACTAGTCCTGTTTCAGTAGAAGGAAGCACGTTAGAAACTTGTGATTTGGCCGCAGTGATTCTAGGTTCATGATACCACTGTTACCACTGTTAACCAAACACACAAGCTTACAACACAAGCTTACAACACAAACACACACACTAAATTTACAACACAAGCTTACAACACAAAAAGATCACTAGATTTACAACACAAGCTTACAAGAAAGATAGAGAGGCGATTGAACAAGTAAACCAAACACACACACATGATATAATAAGAACGGTTACGCGTAGGGCATGAGTGAAAGAAAAACTTGAACAACCAACCCTCAAGTGAGGGTTATTACATAGTATTTATAGGAGGGAAGCTAGGGCAACACTCCTAGTCCCTTCCTTTCTACTATGGGCTTGGGCCTAAGCTCATGGGCCTTCTACATAAGCTTAAGGCTAAAAACAAACATAAAGGCCATAATAAGCTACCTATTACATATGAGTAATTAACACTTGAATTAAGGTTTAGGAGTGATTCGAACATAACTCTTGTACAATCTTTGTATCTTTTATAAAAATAAAATTTATATTTTGTCCTCAACAAAAAGGGGGAGATTGTTAATACAAATATCGTCATTAAACGTCATTTATATTTTTGATCTTTACCGAAGTTTTGTTAACGACAAAAGTAAATTTAATTTTTATAAAGCTTAAAGCTTCTCAAGTTTAACAAATATTAAAACAAGCTTTTTCAAATAATATCTTCATCACTCGAGCATCTACATTGTGATTAATCATATCTTGATATGACTCTAACCATAATGTATGGTAGTAGTTTTTAGAATGTTTTAGTTTCTTAAAAACTAAACATTACTTATGTATTTACATATTTCTAAAAATAGAAAAACAACACATGACATCATGTAATGCATCATGGAAATCATTGGAAGATTTCATTAGATATTTTGTGTAGATTTGGACTCTTCATATCTTACACAATCTTACATAGATATGGTTGACTTTGGTAAGATCTTGATATCTTGCTGTCAGACCTCGGCGGCACCAAAAGTTATAACGGGCGGAACCCTTTTAAGGGTCCGCGGTCCGTGGTGCTTGTTGATGGTTTTGGTTATAAATAGCAAAGCCAAACCAAGTAGTTTTTTATCCCTTTCTATCATACTCTCATACATATCTTCTCTCTAACATTTCTAACTCAGTTTCATATCATATTAGTGATCTCTTTTGTAGCAAAGAAGATCAAGTCACATTCAAGCTTCAATGAGAAGTTGGAAGTCTTGTTTGTTTGGTGTTGTATGATCTTGTGTTGATTCATACTTCATTGTTGTACCAAACTATCATAATCTTGTGAGTGTGAGTGGTTAGTATTTTAGTCCTCAAAATACATTGTGTGTGGGAGTGGTTGTACCCTTGGAAAGAACTCGATATTTAGCTTAGTGTCGGAAATAGTGTAAGCGAAGTGTAAATGTTTCTCCGCCGGTGAAAGGAGCTTGTTGACTAGTGAAGTTAAACTCTCGAGTGTGAGACTCGAGGAGTGGAGTAGGGCAAGGAAAAAGAGTCCTTGTAGACCGAACCACTATAAACAACTTGTTGTGGTTTGATTGTTTCTTTCCTTATATACTCTTTACATATTGTTTACATATTTCATTAACATATCTAAGATCAATATCAATTGATCTTTCAATAAGTTTCAAAACAAAGTTTTTAATCGGTAAACTATTCAACCCCCCTTCTAGTTTTCTACATTCTTTTATCCACACATGGAATTACTATCAATAACAGTTACGCGTAAGATTTGTTTATGCGTAAGACTAAAACCCTAAACATTCAAATTTTACGAGTAAGGAATGTAGCCATAGGATTTGCACCAAACATTTTCTGGGATTCCTTAGAAGCTATATGACTATGTTGCAACAAGTTTTAACATCAATAACCTTATGGATCAAAAGTACCCAATTCGTATGATACTTAAACCCTAATTCTCAATTTATGCACAAATCATGTTTCAGGGAATGATTCAAGTGTGGTTTTGGTTAATTAACTATGTTCCAATCATCATATAACTATCTAATTACACAGAAACACTCCCAAATGAAAACACCCAAATCCACATATAAACCCTAATTCTTGAAAAATGATTGAAAATGTTTTCTGGGTGGATTTTGATGATGAAAATGTTTATAACCCTTGATTTTAAACGTTTTGACACAATAACATTCATCATAAACATCCAATGATGATTTTGTGTTCATACGCATACGCGTAGAACACAAAAATCATCCCAAACACAAAATCTAGCCGTTGAATTTGTTTAAAATCAAAAACTATGTTTAGAAATACATGAAAAACATTAAACCACTTACAAAGATGAAGATTAAAGCACGGATTAGAAATTTAAATCTTATGCGTGGGATATGGTTGTTGGGTTATAAATGTTAGGAGTAAATGAATGAAAGAGGTAGTTGAGTTGGTTTTGTTATATTTAGTTTAAGCTTTTGACAAAAATAGTCCCTCCACCTCAACCATTTTCATTCTTAGCCCATAACATCCATTTTTGTTGTGTAATGTATGATATTTGGAAAGAAACTTGACGACACTCCCCCTCGACTTAAGAAATAAAGAAATTTTACAAATTTGAGTCCGGGGAGTGTCAATGAACCAGAAATGTGACCACCATTATCAAAGATACACCCAGAATAAAGTAACATGCAAGTACAAGGTTTTATGAAACAGAAAATATTACTTTCTCTCCCTCAACACTTGACGGAGAAAAATACTGAAATTTGAAAGAGTAAAGTGTTGACGAAAGATTTGTACTTGACATGTTTAAAGAAGTTTTAGAGAGAAGAATATTTTTGAATTTTGAAAAATTTATATTTTTTGTATTTTGTTTTTGAAAACTATTTACAAAAGAGGTTTTGGTGTTTGACTGATTTTAAGATTGTTTTAAAAGTTCGTCCAGTTCCTCTGGAGTCAAACACCGCATACCAATCCGGTGGACCAACTCAGTAAACCTAGCAGGATCTAAGGCTTTGGTGAGAAGGTCTGCCAGTTGGTATTCAGTACCCACAAAGTATAATTCAACGGTACCCTCCACATGCTCCTTGATGAAATGATATCGAAGATCGATGTGTTTTGATTTCGAATGTTGAACAGAGTTGCACGAGATCGCAATAGCACTTCGATTGTCGCAGTACATCAGGATTCTGTCAAATACGTAACCATAGTCTTTGAGTTGTGTTCTCATCCAAATGACTTGAGCACAACACGCCAACATGGCTACATATTCTGCTTCGGTTGAGGACAGCGATGTACAGTCCTGCTTCTTCGATTGCCATGACACTAGTTTATCACCAAGAAATTATAGGGCTCCTGAAGTACTTTTTCATGAATCTAAGCAACCTGCGTGATCAGCGTATGAAAAAGCTATTAGTTCAAAACCAGAATCCTTCAGATACCAGATTCCCAAGTTAATGGTTCCCTTGATGTATAGAGGATTCTTTTAGCCTCAGGGAGGTGAGTTTCAGTTGGTATTGGCTGATAACGGGAGCAAAGATATACGGCAAATACAATGTCAGGCCTACTGGCAGTTAGATACATAAGAGACCCAATAATACTTCTGTATTTGGTAGGGTCAACCAATTTCCCATGCAAATCAGCATCCAGTTTCTTGGTATGTGCCATAGGTGTGGCATAGGTATCATAGGTTTACATTCAATGTTTGTTTAAAATTTCAAGGGCATATTTGGACTGACTCAGAAAAATACCACGGGGTGATTGATGAACTTGCAGTCCTAGAAAGAACGTAAGTTCACCCATCATGGACATTTCAAAATGTTTTTTCATTAGTTTTGAAAAAGCGTTTGAGTACTTTAGATGTGTTGACCCAAAAATGATGTCATCCACATAAATTTGCATGATTAAAATGTGTGCCCCGTGATATTGTATAAAAAGTGTTGGGTCGACCGATCCTTTAGTTAAATTATTGGCAATGTGAAAGGATGATAACTTATCATACCACGCCAGAGGGGCTTGTTTGAGACCGTAGAGAGCCTTGTTCAGTTTGTAGACGTGATTAGGGAATTCTGGATCAAAAAATCCTTCTGTTTGACTAACATAGACCGTTTCCTTCAGTTTACCATTCAGAAAAGCAGTTTTGACATCCATCTGAAAGACCATGATGTTCATGTGAGCCACAAATACCAGAAAAATCCATACAGCCTCAAGTCTAGCAACTGGTGCGAATGATTCCTCGTAGTTGATCCCTTCTTCTTGTCTATAAACCTTAGCCACCAGACGTGACTTATTTCCGATAACAGTACCTTCAGCATCCAAATTGTTTTTCCAAATTGATTTCAGACCAATAACATAGACCCCTGTTGGTTTTTCAACCAATTCCCATACTTCAAGACGTTTAAACTGATTAAGTTCTTCTTGCATGGATTCAATCCAATTGTCGTAAGTCATTGTTTCTTTAATGTTTTTGGGTTCAGATTGACAAATGGTAAGTGCATAAATGCAATGTTCACCGTCAGTCTGAAGGCGTTTTCTAGTTACGATTGGTTGATTCGGGTTTCCAATGATGTTCGCAAGAGGATGGTCTTTAGTCCAACGATGTGTGGAGGGTTGATGTTCATATACATTGTGCAGATTGGGATGATTCAAATGGCTTGTAGATGATTCCGCAACATCAGAAGTGGCAGTTTCATTAGAAAAAGGATTGAAGAACGCATTTGGATCAAAATCTGCAGGTTGTGGTACTTATTGGTTTAGAAAATCATCAGCTGGTTCAACGTCATTTGATTCAGTTTGTTCGACTGTTGTTGTAGAATCAATTGGTGGTGCTTCCTCAACAGTAGTTATTGTGGCAGGTGTATCAGGTATTGGATTATTATCAGGTTGAGCAGTGGAAACAGTTGATACATTTGGTGCACGTTGATCAATATCATCACTAAACAGAGGAGCAAATAGTTGTTCCATTTTTTGACGAGTAAGTTGTAGGCTTGGTTCAGCTGATGATGGGGTTTGGGGGAAGTTTAGACGGTTATGTCCGGGTTCCAAGCTATTTTGCTTATAAGCCATTTCTGTATGCCCTTCAAAATTTTCATGAATCGTTTCCATAATCTCCCTTGTACGACGATTCCAGTTCCGGTAACCCTTAGAGTTTTCACAATATCCAACAAAGACTCCAATGTCCGCTTTGGCTTTGAGCTAACCAAAGTTATCACGATCATTATTCGGGTAACAAAGGGATCCAAATACATGAAAGTGTTTGAGATTCGGTTTACGGTTGTGGATAAGCTCATAAGGTGTTTTGTTGTGGCTTTTGGTAATCATTGAAAGATTCTGAGTGTAGCATGCAGTTGACACGGCTTCAGCCCACAAGTAATCTGGAAGTTTTGCATTTATCAACATCATTCTTGCAGCTTCCACTAACGTACGGTTTCGTCTTTCAACAACTCCGTTTTGTTCCGGTGTTCATGCAATTGATGTTTGATGCTCAATTCCCACTTTCTCATAATAAGCATGAAGAGTTTGATTCACAAATTAAGTTCCTTTTTCTGTTCTAATTTGGTTGACTGTGTTCTGGAGCTGAACTTGAATTTTCGTGAGAAAGGTGATGATCATCTGTGGAGCTTGATCTTTACTTCGAAGAAAATAAACCCAAGTCCATCTTGAGTAGTCATCTACAATTACCAAGATGTAGCGTTTGCCATTAATCGTCTGCACGCGCATCGGGCCACACAAATCCATGTGAAGAAGATGAAGCACATGCTGTGAGCTGTGTTCCACCTTTGAAGAAAAATGAGCACGAGTGCTTTTTCCTTGTTCACAAGCTGAGCATAGTTGATCTTTAGAATACCGAAATCATGGAAGATCTTCAACAAGTTTGAATCGTGCAAGGTTGGTTATGGTTTGAAAGTTTAGATGTGAGAGACGACGGTGCCATAGCCAGGATTTTGTAGATGTTGCCTTAGAAAGGAGACAGATGGGAGAAGAAGCAATCATGTCTTGCATTGAGATTGTGTAAAGACTTGATGTGCGTTGACCAGACATAAGATCCGTTCCTTGTAGATCATGAATGAAACAAGTTTTCTCCCTAAAAGCAACTTCCAAATCTCCATCACAAAATTGACAGACTGAAAGGAGATTATGACCGAGACGTTCCACATAATAAACTCTGCTAATTTTGATGTTCCCATTGATGTAATCTCCGAAGCCCATGATAGCCGCGAAGTGATCATTCTTGAATCTGACAGTGCCAATGAACTTTGAAACAAAGTTTGATAACAGTTTAAGATTGCCTGTCATGAGTCGGGAACATCCGCTATCAACAACCCAGAGGATGATCTGTATCACCTGCATTACACACAGACGACACAGATGGAATTGAAGTAGATATAGAACCCGAAGAGTTAGAGGGTTCCGATGCAGTTATAGGTGAAACACACATGTTAATGATTTTAGGTATCCATGTAAAGCCAAGTGTATTATGTAACCATTTCTGCCATCTCCAACTAGTCTTAGCTTTGGTCTTAGTGAATGCACTAGGTGATAAGTTCTTCCTAGGAGGTGAAGTGGGTTCTAAGGGTACATCAATGATTAAAGTATGAGCACTAGAAGGCGGTTTACCTAGCACAAACTTAGAAGCATTAGTGGGCCTAGAGGTATTCCATTTTCTATTATTCCGCTTACGAGATAAAATAGTTTTAGCAACACATTTGTCATGACAACCAGAAAACATACTTTTACGACAACCAACACAAGAAGCTTCAAACTTGACATTTAACGTACTTAAAGATTCAGCATTCGTTACATCACTTTTTCCATTACATGTGTCAGACGCAATATCTAAAGTGGGTGCAACTTGAGTCTTATTCAAAGTCCTAAGGTGTTCTTCTACTTCAGAGATCTTTATTGTTCTTTTCTTACGTCGCAACTTCCTATTCTTCCTTGTATTGCTCCTAGGCTGTGAAGTGCAGGCTTTGGGAAAAGAGGCAACTATTCATGTTTCAGTAGAGGGAATCACATTAGTTTCTTGTGGTTTGTCATTAGATGTTCTAGAGTCACATTGAATCAGTTTAGGTGCAGTTGCTGCTATGTTACTAGTCCTATCTTGCTTAAGTTTACCAACTCTGCTTTTAGATGATGGATAATGTGTAACAAATCTAGATTTTCAGAACGAGTGAGTCCATCTCGTCGTAAAACATCTTTAGTATATGCAAGATGATCACCAACATCTTTTGATGCTTGAGCACGAGTCTTTTTGAGTAAATCAAATATGACACAATATTCCTTTTTAGCTTTTGAAATTTCTTGTTCATATTTTGAAATTTGACACTTCAAAGACATGTTTTCATCATCCAGTTTCTCAAGTTTAGGATTAAGAGTTTTTGTGTGCAACTGGTTGATTTTTTTTTGCAAAGCGAGTTCTCGATTTTGACAATCTTTTTGACACCATTTAAGACGACGTTTTACATTTGAAAGCTCGTTTAACAATCTCTCATTTTCAACTTTTAAAGACTTGATTTGTGACACAGTATCAGTATTCTCAACATTTGCAACGGAATCAACAGGATCAGCAGAGATATAATTGATGAGTGTGTAAATACTCATCATTTTTGGTTAAATCTGAACTGCAAAACATTTAAAAATGCTCAGAAATGCATCAAAATACTGAAAATATCTCAAAATTGCATTTTATATGTTTCAGATGCAAAATGTTTAAAATCAGATGAAAAATGAGCTAAGTTCGCATAATTGGCAGTTTCAGTCTCCCAAGTTTCAAAAGTTGTCAGAAATAGTCCCTGAGCACTTATTTCAAAACAAAAGTCACCAAAGGTCCTTTTAAAATCATAACTTGTCATAATTAGTCCTTTGGTGAAAAATGTCAAAAGTTTTGAGAAAATGACAAGTTTGGTCCCTGGAATATTAGAGATTGACAAGTTTGGCCCTTGGATTATAATTTTAGAATGTACATAATTGGTCCCTGGAAAATCAGAAATGGCAGCTTTGGTCCCTTGCACTTTCAGAAATTACATAATGGTCCTTGTATTAATAACCAAGCCTCTTGGACCTTGGCCCTTGTCAAATACTCTTTGGACCCCTGCCAAACCACACTTGACCCCCTGTTTTTGACCCCCCTTTCAATATTAAACCCTCTGGTCAAAATAGTCAAAGCCCGCCAAATCCAAGTCTTCTCCTTCCTCCCACCTGCTCTGCAAACCCAGACACAACCATCCCTCCAGCTCTCATACTTCACCTCCCTTATCACTCCACCTCCACCAAACAACAAAAAAAGCATTAAATGCCCCCCCTCTTTGCACTCAACCTCTCCAACTGGCTAAATATGTTTTCCCGCCAAAATACCATCAACGGCTAAAAAAGGCCCCAATCATCCAATGGTTGAGATTATTAGTGGGAATTAATCAGAAGTCAAGTGGGAGCATTTTTGGTGTATAAAAAGAAGAAAGAGAAGGAGAGACAGGAGAGTTTTTTTTAGTTATTATTTTTCCTTCATGTCGTTTTTAATATCAATGTCTTAAATTAGTGCTAAATGTTTAACTTCCTTTTGTATTGTACTAAGAAAAACCTGTTTTATCAGTTGTAATTTAAATTCAAGTATTAATTTAAAGTTTGAACCTAAAACTTGTTTTTATGTTCCCTGTTCTAAATTCAGTATCAAGTGTGCTAAATCCAGGCTTCAAATGGTCTGTTTAGAACTTAGTTGAGCTCATTACAGCTTCATATAGCTGTTAGTAAGCTAAAATTTCAGTTTCAAGCTAAATCTCAAATTGGCCAACAAGAGTCAAAGGTGCAGAATCATGGATGACTTGTTCTGTGTTGCTGATTTGAAGTTGGATATGGGATGATTTTGATCTGAATTGGGTTGAAATTCAGTTGGGTATGGGATTAAAACAGTTGTAGGTAGTGGTTCTTTCATTGATCTCAAGCCACAGTGGCTAGGACTTCATGTGAGTTTTAGTTTCTCTTTTAAATCTTTTTAGCTTGTGAGGGTAATTTAAATAGTGTTGTTTGCAGTATAACTTGGCTTGATCTCAGTAGTTTGTTTGAGTTTTAATCTATTCTCTGTCATTAATTTTCTTTACATATTTGCACTAAACCTTAGCTTGCATTAGTTAATTTAGACTAGTCTAGTTGTTAAGTTTAGTTCAAAAAGTAGTAATTTCATATAGTAAATCTAGAGTAAACACTTTAGTGGATCAGATCAGTGAAACAGTAGGTTAGAGCTCAATTCAATGAGCTAAACTAGTGTTTGGATATGTGGTTAAAATTGAGCTTAAGGCTTGGTTTGTGCTCAAGATCAGTTAGCTTAGTCTCATTTAGGATTATTAGACTTAATTCAGTGGTTAGACTGCACTCTAGAACACAAAAAGTCAAATTCCATCTAAATCTGTCCTCTTCGCATATCTGTTGGAATTTGTGAGATCAAAAGCTTGAATTGTGTTTAGATATCATTAGAATAGCTTGCATTAGTCTTAGTTTACCATAAAATATCAATCTCAGTCCATAAATTGGTCTCAAAAGTCATTTTAGTCAAACTTTGCAAAATTATCAAAAGTCAAAAATTGAAAAATGCAGTTTTGGCAAAACTTTGTGTAATTTTCATATGTTCAGTTTTGGGTCAATTCAAGTAAAACTTTGGGTTTAAAAACTTCAACTGGTCTAGTTTACAAAAATTATTTTTGTTGAATTTTAGCAATTTTGTAAAAGCTTCAAAGTAGCTTGTCAATTTGGGCTAAAGTGCCCTGTGCACTAACTCGGTTTTAACTGAGTCTGCACAGTTCTTGCAGAGCTTGTCAAAAGCTCATTTGAGCTTCTCTCAGGCTAACTCTTGGTTTTTAAGTAGCTAGCCAGGTCTTCTTGAGAGTCCAACATCTGGTTTCAATTTTCAGCTTATTGGGTAGCTTATTCTTAGGCTGCAAAGTAGTAGCTAAATCTGCTTTTAGCACCTAATTTTAAATCATCAAATCTGTTCATTAAGCACAATAGAGGTTAAGAGCAGTGGTAATTAGTTGCATTTGGGTACTTTTAGCATATTATAGCTTCTATAATCAGTTGGTGGTCTTTGGTGTTCATTTGCTTATTCCAAGTGCTTATTTATAAGCCCTTGTCACTGCAGCTTCATATTCCTTCACACAGGCCACTGTTTTTATATTTTTCTTAGATTCATAATATTAATTTAGACTTTTCCTGAATTTTTCAGATTTTTCTAGGTCAGTTTGCTATTTTTCTTCATTTAAATCAGTTTTTAGTACTTTTTAATTAGCATTTAATACAATTAAATCAGAAAAACTTCAAAAAAATAAGTTTTCATTTTTCCTAGGTTAAGATAAATATAAAAAGTTAAAAAAATATTTTTCCAGATTTTTCTTAGTTAAATTTGTAATTTTTAGCAATTTAATTAGTTTTAAATAGTTTTTAATTCATAGAAAATAGAAAAATAATCAGAAAAATATAAAATTAGTTTTGAAAATTCTCTTTAGTTATTTTAGATTTTTCTAATTCATAATTTCATTTTTTAGCTTTATTTCATATTTTCTTGTATTTTAGTGTATAATTAAATAGTTAAAAATAGTTTTTAATTAATAATAATTAGATAAATAGTTTTAAAAATAATTTTATTTTTCTAAAAATTTTCTCTTATCATTAGGTTTGTAAAAATGTCATTTTCATATTTTTAGGATTAATATTGTTTAAGTTTCACATTTTCTTTTATACGTCACGTAGTTTTAAATTAAGTTTTATAAAAGAAAAATCAAAAACATCATTTTGCAAATAGTGATAGCTTTTATTTAATATAATTTATCTTTTTAATTTTCTTTAATTTGCATTTAAGCCCTTGTAGTTTATATACTTTTCCTTTTGTTCATAATCAATCATACCTCTTTTCCGTTCAAATCTTCTCGATCACTATTCGTTTGATTATTCTCGCACAGCTCGTTGGGACATAACGACCTGGGGAAACCCTATACTCTCCTGATCTTCATTGCATTTGGTTCCAGACTGTTTTAAGTTTGTTACGGTTGGCCATTCACAAGTGGTCAGCTTGTGTGACAAAACTTGACCGTCTGGGAGCGAATCAATAATCAAATGCATATGCAACAGAATGTAATAACACAACATTAATGGTATCAGCACAGATTACATCTTCCAAGAGTCGATCAACATCTTTTCTTAACATTTTCTTTTTACGTTTTGTATTTGAAATCGATGTTTCTGTTTGTTCGAAAACTCTTTTCAATTGTCCAAGTTCCATGTGAAAATCCCTTTCCCAATATATTGCACACATTTTCAAATTTCGGACATTAGGTAAAATTCTTTTCTAAAAAATATCTCTTTGGGCTCGCGCTTGAGACGATTGAAAATGTTCAACTTTTATTTCAGAATTGATTTCAATTTCACGTTCCAAAAGTTTGATGTCTGATAAGAATGTTTCAAAATATTTTATAACTTTACGTTGTTCAGCTAATGGTTTTATTTCACTGAGTGAAGGTAAAGGACCATTGATTTATGCAGCATTGGAAAGGGGACCCTCATTAGAAGACTCAGAAGTAGGTGTGATAACCCAAGGTGTGTTAGAAAGATCCTGTTGTGCGATGAAAGTAACGGCTTTTGAATAGTTAAATGGTTTGTTATAAACAACATTTTCCAATTTTGACCGACTCTCGTCTTCTGCATCTAATTCCTCCATGCGATTATATTCAACAACAGTCATAATGGAATCATCAATTCTATGTTCTGCACTATAAACTTGAGGATTTGGTTTGAATGCTCTATTTGAAAACTTAGGTTTGTAATCAACAAGATTCGGTCCATATCCATTTGGATTTGGTTTAAAAGTAAACTTTTGAATTGCTGTAATTGACTCACCATGTTTATAAACAACGTTTTAAAACTCTTTGATTTTGTTTTGTAAGTCGACAATTTCTTCAAGATAGTCATCTATTTGTTTCCTTGAATGCTTTTTGTACTCACAGAACTGTTTTTGACAAGTTAACAACTCAGACTTGGCTTTTTGAGTTTCCAAAGTGAGAGCGTTAAGTTGTTGTTTATGATCATATTTCTGTTATTCTATTTGAGACAACAAGGCATTCTTAGATGCAACTAGTTCACATATCTGTTTTTCCAAAGTTTTTTCGTTTTGATAGGATTTAGCAAAAGTGACTTCAAAACCTTTTTCACGTTTTTCTTGTGTTTGAAAAATGTTGAGTTGGAACTTTAAGCATTGAATGTCCTTAGTCAACATTGCATTTTTATCCTTTAATTGTTGATTTATGTTAAGGCATTTTTCCATTTGAGATTTTTAGTCCTGAATTAAGGTCATGAGCTCAATATCTGGATTAGACACCGGTTCAGTTTGTTCAACGTGAGTCTCAACATGATCATTATTTAGATCCTCAAATATAACCACGGAGTCAACTTGATTATCATTATTAACCATAAGGTCATCTTGATCGTCAAATATAACTACGGGATCTATTTGATTATCATCGGAATGAGATGTAGATGGCTCATGTTGAACACTCTGAGCCTTGTCGGATGCAGATGTTGGCGAAGATATCATATCAGAAAATAATGTAGTTTGATCCGGTACCTGAGACAAGCCGTCAGTGTCATACACTGGGCCTGTGTCACTCATGTAGAGTTCTTGCATGTTTGCCATTAACATCACAGCTGCATTAGCTTGCAAGTCCTCCATGTCATCATCAGAATCTGCATTTGCCATGAAGCTCTGTTCCTTGTTGGTAAGAGTTCCACTAGCTTCATCCTTGAGAACCAAGAGTAAAGCCTCTTTGTGATAAGCGCTGCCTCTTGTCCTCGGCTTTGAGCATGCATTAGCCAGATGACCCTTTTCATTACACTTATAACAACGAGGACCATTAACCCCATTCTGAGCATTTCCCTATTTAACCACTTGAGCCCGTTGTTGTGGAGCACCCATGTTATTCTTTCCATTAGCATTAAACCCTTGACCACTACCCATCTGACGAACATTACCATGATTTTGAACTTCAACACGTCCATTGTTAACAACAGCTTGATTCCTAGTGTTTGATGAAGTACGAATGCGATTGTTGGATTTGTTAGAGTATCAGCCGAAGGCTCTAGCAATCATGACAAACCCTTGTTGCAATGCATCGAAAGCCTCAGCATCCTCATTAGATTCACTGTAAAGTGCTTGATCATTGTTATTGTATGGAACCAATTGAGTTTCTTGAGATTGTTGCTTTGACGGATCATATGGGGTAATTGTAGCAGTTGGTTGTGGAGGATTTGTGAAGACAATTTGTAAAGTTGGAAATTGAGGATAACAAGCTTGAGCCCGCAATGCAAGAGTTGATTATCCGGGAGTGAAGGTGAAACAGGAGCTCCACGGATGACTCTTTCTCTGTCAACTTCCTTTTGGTGGGGCTTCAAATAGTCGTACAACAATCCGTATGTAGCATGATGAAGATTCTTCGCTTGACGGATGAAAATGACAAACTTTTCCCAATCGGGACCAAGACTACTTAGGAACTTAGTGTTGACTGCAATTCTTGGCATAATGATGTTGTGTTTATCCAAGTCATTGATGATGTCTGAGAACCGATGATGATATGACTCTAATGTCTCCCCTGGTTCAATCATGAAGTGTTCATAGGCTAAGTAGATTTTAGATTCCATGTCTTCTTGATTTAGTTCAGTGCCTTCCATAAGAAGATGAACGTGCTACCACATTGCTTTAGCAGTCTTCTGAGCATCAACACTACGGAGTATCGGATCGGGTAATCCCAAAAGGATATATTGCATAGCAATTTCATCAGCTTCTAAGTGAAGAAGTTGATATGTAGTAAGTTGATCAATACCGACAATGTTGGTGATATCATCTCTTGGTGGATTGGCAGTCGGATCTCCGGGTAGAGTGACAGTAGGCATCTAAAATGGACCTTCAAGGATGACCTTCTTTAAGAACTTTCTATGTGGCTTCTTTAGATCACAAAACCTAAAGAACCTTATCACCCATTGATCGTAGTTTCCGAGAGTGAGCATTGGAGGTCTGTCAAGGGATCCAGCTTCATGAATGGATTGTTGGCTACATAATGCTTCACACATCTTAGCAAACCAAGACGGTTCCTTCATAGCATACTTGGATGGATGCTGATTTTGAAAGTTTGTGTAAGGTTGTACTTGTAGACTAGGTGGTGGTTGAATCATTTGAGGTGGAATTGCTCCTTGAGGAAATTGTTGTTGTTGATAGAGTTGTTGTTGTTGTTGGAGTTGTTGTTGTTGTTGTTGTTGTTGAGGATACATATGAGGAAAGTAGCTAGAGTATAGTGGTTGAGACATCTTGAAACTTGTGTTGATGATGGATCTTTGTAGTCGAATGAAACTTAGTTGATGAAGTAACCTTATGCGTAGAAAACCAGCTTATGCGAAGGAAATAGCTTATGCGTAAAAACACCACCTTACACGTAGGAATAGAACTTACGCGTAGGAGTAGCTTACGTGTAGAGTTGATGAAACGTTAGCTTAAGCTTAAACCAAAGGCTTAGAAGTAAGAACCTTATGCGTAATATTTCCTTAGGCATAAGACTAGCTTATGCGTAGAAAATGCTTAGGCGTAAGATGTTTACTCGTAAGCTTTTATGCTTAGGCGTAAAACTAGGGTTTTAACCCAAAAATCCGTTACACTTATCCAGTGTAAAAGATATCCAAAGTCGAAGTATTTTCAGGCTTATCCAAGCAAGAAAACACTGAGTAAACCAAGAGCACTGAAGATCAAACCTTGAAAAGCTTACGCGTAACAACTAGGGTTTAGCTATGCGTAGGATTTACCAAAAACTTTGCCAAAACTGATTTTTCTGCCTAAAGTGTTTCTAAACCAGATTTTTATGATGAAACAGCTTCAATATCACCAAAATAACACAAAAGTGTGAAACTTGATGATCCAAAACGCGTATGCACCTTGCGCGTAGAGATGACCACACGACTAAAACCAAGCTAAAAAACAATGAAATACACATAAAGCTTCAAACTTTTTGCCAAAAACTTAAACTTTAACATCAAATAACTTTTAAAGTACAAGAATCTTGAGTTTTAAAGTGTAAAAATGAAAGCTTTTTGCTTATGAAAGTTTATAAACCGAAACCCACGCGTATACTTTTAAGACTTCAAAAACAAACCCGTTTCACCCAACTATTTGGCGAATGATACCACTGTTAGGTCACCATGTTTGTAACACAAGCATCAATATGAACAAATATAGCAGAGATAGATCGGTTGAACAAGAACAAACAATACTCGTATGAATATGTGAAAAGTTTATGCGTGAATATTGTAAGTAAATGAACAACCAACTCTCAAATGAGAGTTACGAAGGTATTTATAGGGAAGGAGCTAGGGCAACACACAAGCTCCCTTCCTTTCCTTATTGGGCTTGGGCCAAGGCTTATGGGCTTTCTACATAAGCCTTGCCATAATTACTAACTTAAAAGCCTAATTAAGCTAACTATTACATATTAATTATTAACACTTGTAATCTAGTTTAGGAGTGATTCCAACACATGAATTGTCCTTCCTTGTAATTTTTAAAACCTATTGTGATCGAAAAGTTTTTAAAATACGGTTTACTTTAAAACTTTTGTAAACTTAGCTCTTGATGCCAATTGTGGAAAACTAGAAGGGGGGGTTGAATAGATTTTAAGTTAGTTCAAAAACTTTAGATTCGATGTAATGTGAAATCGTGTGGATAGAGAGAAAGTATAGATCTATAAGTAATGCAGGTAAATAAAGCAAGTAAAGCAAAGGATAGAAATGACA
The DNA here is from genome assembly GCA_910596185.1 of Chrysanthemum makinoi. Lineage (NCBI taxonomy): Eukaryota > Viridiplantae > Streptophyta > Magnoliopsida > Asterales > Asteraceae > Chrysanthemum > Chrysanthemum makinoi. Next base: position 221,585,798 of record OU343217.1, read on the forward strand.
CAACCGATTCATAGTGGTTCGGCTACAAGGATACTTTCCTTTCCCTACTCCACTCCCCGAGTCACCTACTCGAGAGTTCAAGCACTATGTCAACAAAATCCTTCAACTCGGCGGAGAAGCCTTCACAACGTTGCTTACACTTTTTCCGGTACAAAGCTAAATACCGAGTCCTTAACACGAAGGACCAAACCAACTCTACTATAACACAACAAATATGTGAAATATGAAATACAAGATCTTCACTACAGAAATCTTATGGAGGAACAAATCAATCAAGGACCCCTTGCTTGGATGACTTGTAGAATGCTCGTGATCTCGCCTTAGAGAAGGACCTATATGAGAATCACAACAAAAGAAAGAAGAAATACTCTCTAGATCAAGTGATATTAGGTTAGAGGAATGTAAGAATATATGAGAGAGTTTGTAAGAAGAGGGGTAAGTTACAATGAAGAAATGGCTCTCTATTTATAGGCGATTTCTTGCTACTGTTGCACGGATCCCACGGATCCCTTGCCTGAGGGATCCGTCTAGTGTAAACGGAGGGATCCGTGAGACGCTCCTGTTTGCCATTGGTTTTGTGTTATGGGTCATGGGTCCCAGACTTTGGACCATGGGTATCTAAGTAGATACAATGTATCTAAAAGATGCAATGCATATAGACAATGGGTTATGGGTTAACTCCATGAGTTATGGATATGCTCCATGGGTATTTTTCATGGGTTGTGGTTTTTACCCATCCTAATAAACTATTACAATAAATGAATTATTACAACAATTTATATTAAGTGACTATATATGTAGATGCTTTACAAAAATAACATGTATCCTTATAATTTTACTTATGATAACATTTTATTTGTTATCAACAAAACACAAAGAGATCGCTAAATATTAATAAACGTTTTTACAGTTTATTTGTATTAACAGAGTTCATTTTCGTTATCGATTATTATGCTTGCAAGTTGTATGTTTCTGTGTTAACTTATGTAGCTGTCTTATGTAAATTTTGTGTAAACCTGAAAAATAAAAAAACTATCACTTGCTTTCTCTACTTATGAACAGTCAGTAAATCTTACCAGCAACTAAACCAACATTACTACTCATTTCAAGTGTCTGGTTGACAGAGCTACATAAACTTCTTCATTAATAAAACCATTTAGAAAAGCACTTTTAACATCCATTTGAAAGAGCTTAAGATCATTAGCACAAGCATAAGCAAGAAGTATTCTTATAGACTCTAATCTAGCCACGGGGGCATAGGTCTCATCAAAGTCTATTCCTTCTTGTTGATTATACCCTTGGGCAACGAGTCTAGCTTTGTTTCTAGACACTATACCGTTTGCATCTAACTTGTTTTTATATACCCATTTGGTTCCGATTATGGTTTGATTACTAGGTGGAGGGACAAGTGTCCAAACATCGTTAGAAACAAATTGATTTAGCTCTTCTTGCATAGCCATTACCCAACTTTCATCTTTTATGGCTTCTTGTGTATTCTTAGGTTCTATGGTTGAGACAAAACAAAATAAGCTACTTTGGTTTTGGACTTGAGACCTTAAGGTTCTTTCGTTTAAGTTTCCTATGACCTTATCTACGGGGTGATCTTTAGACTCTTTAATATTGATGATTTCATTGTTTAATGGTTCATCTTCTTTGTTTGTATTTTTCTTTATTTCTATGGCCTCACTTTCGACTATCTCGTCATCCACAAGAGGTAGAGTAGGTTTGGGTGGACTCTCATCAAATTTTACGTTTAATGACTCTTCAACCTTCATTGTTTCTTTATTTAATATGACATAAGCTTTGCTATTAGGAGATTAACCTAAAAAGATACCTTCGGTTGATTTAGGATCAAATTTAGTAAGGTAATCTTTAGTGTTAAGTAGAAAACATTTGCTACCAAAGACTCTAAAATGTTCTAACGTAGGCTTTTTGCCTCGAAGTAACTCGTATGGAGTTTTACCTATAAATGGTCTAATTAAGACTCGGTTAAGTATGTATGTTGATGTATCAACGACATTGCACCAAAACTTTTGAGGTATGGATTGCTCATTTAACATGGTGCGACTCATTTCTTGTAGGGTTCTATTCTTTCTTTCAACTACCCCATTCGATTGTGGAGTGCGAGGAACCGAGAAGTTGTGAGTAATACCATTAGTGTCACAAAAGGCTCCAAATTGCACTTCATTATCGAATTCCCTACCATGATCCGTTCTAATAGACACTATAGGACTTCCTAATTGTCTTTAGATTTTCTTACTTAATATTTCAAAGTAATCGAACGTTTCAGTTTTATTCTTTAAAAATTTAGTCCATGTGTACCTAGAGTAATCATCCACTATAACCAAAGTGTAGTAGTTGCCTCCATAACTTTGTATAACGGATGGACCAAATAAATCCATGTGAAGTAATTCTAGACACTTAGTTGTAGAGACCATATTTTTAGCTTTGTGACTAGCATGGACTTGTTTACCTACGTTACAAGCATCACAAAAGTGATGTTCATATTTTAGTTTTGGTAGATCTCTTACTAGATCTTTGGATGATAGCGATTGAAGAAGTCGCATATTGGTTAGAGTTTAGGTTTTCTACGTGATACACATCGTTAATGGTTAGAGATTTGTTAGAAATCGTACCTTTACCGATGATTTTGCTTTTGCTATTTCCAAATACCACATTTCCTCCATTGAAGGATTCATATGTGGAAAATAAATCTTTATTACCGGTCATGTGCCTCGTGCACCCGCTATCCTTGATCCATTCATCTGGATCTAGGTCCACCTTTAAGCACACCTAAGAAAACAATTAACTCAAAAGTTTGGTCCCCATTTGTTCATGGGTCTATTAGTGTTATACATTTCATTCATGTTAGAAATCTATGGAAAAGGTGAGTATGCATTCCATGGTGAAAAGTTTTGAAATGGAAAATCGTTTTGCATATTAGGATTCCATCCCATTTGATGGTTACTTCTCGGATAAACATTATTAGGTCTCCTTATAAATGTGTTTGGTTTTGAAAACGATGGACCTTTGTTTCTCATAAAACTTTGATTTTGTCTTGGAGGTGGTTGTCTAATAGTAACATGGGTTGGTTTCTTTTTATTAACAATAAGAAAATCGGTTCTAGATGAGGAGGCTACATTATTACTATTGTTTGCTTCAGCAGACCCACGGATCCCTGGTTTTACACTAGCCGGTTCCCTTTTGGTGGGATCCATGGGATCCGTGACTACAGTGACTTATTTTTCTATTGCTTTGACGAATTGTGTTTCTTTGTTTTCACTACTTGACACATCAAGTTGCTGAATACCTAAACCTTTTTGGTTGTTTCCTGTTTTAACCCTACCTAATATCATATCAAGAGTATTAGTACTCATTTTAACAATCTTAGAATCTAGATGATCAACTAGTGTTTGAAGTTGAAAGCAAAGCTCACATTCCCCAATTTCTATCTTCCCCTTTGCTAAATGTTTTAATTTAGCTTTTAACTCAAAAACTTCCTTTTGTAAACGTTGATTTTGGTTTTTCAAAAACTTGCTTTTGTTAATTACTTTTAAACTAATTTTGCAAAGTTTATCATATTGATGATGCAATGAATCATCATCTAATGATGAGCTACTATAGTATTCGTGACATACATCGTCATTTGCCATGAGACAAATTTCTTCGTCCTGCTCCTCGCTCATTCCCCACGAACCACTTACGAGCGCTTTTTGTTCGTCACGTTTGAGACACTCACTAATAAAGTGATTAGGGTCCCCACATTTAAAGCAAGCGCGTTCATCCCTTGCTTTCTTGTCATCTTTGCCTTTCCGGAACCCCTTCTTGTCGTCATATGGTTGCTTGACATATATTCCCTTTCTTCTAAAGAACTTCTTGAAATCCCTTATCGCCATTGCATACTCTTCATCATCAGTATCCGAAGAAGAGTTTTCTTCATCACTTGAGACCTTCTTGGCTTTTAAGGCAAGAGATTTGTGCTGCTCCTTCTTCTCTTTTGAGGCTTCGGAATCTTTAGCGAGGACAAGCTCATAGACCTTTAGATTGCCTATGAGTTCATCGAGGGTGAGGATTGACAAGTCTTTTGATTATTCGATTGCCATCACCTTAGATCTCCACTTAGATGGAAGTGCCCTTAGATATCTCCTAACATGATTACGACTAGAGAAAGACTCATCAAGTGCTTGTAAAGATGTAATTATAGTATTAAAGTTAGCAAAAGAATGATCTATAGTATCCTCATCCGATATTGAAAATTGTTCATATTGTTGAACAAATAAATCTATTTTATTGTTTTTACCTTGTTGATTTCCTTGATGAGTTACAACTAAAGAATTCCAAATTTCTTTAGAGGTTTTAGGCATGGAAATTCTTTCGAATTCCTTTTTGGGTAAAGCATTATATAAAACCATTTTAGCTTCACTATTTTTGGAAAGCTTTTTCTTATGATCATCGGTGAGTTGATCATGAGGTGTATTTACTAAATTTCCGGTTTCATCTTTTATAGTGGCTTTAAAATCACCTTCAACAATGATGTACCAAAGATCAATATCTTTTGACTTCATATACGCTTCGAATCTATTTTTCCAATATATAAAACCATTAGTTTCAAGTAGTGGAGGTCATTGCATGATGTTAGGTCATCATGTTTGTAACACAAGCATCAATATGAAGAAATATAGAAGAGATAGATCGGTTGAACAAGAACAAACAATACTCGAATGAATATGTGAAAAGTTTATGCGTGAATATTGAAAGTAAATGAACAACCAACTCTCAAATGAGAGTTACAAAGGTATTTATAGGGAAGGAGCTAGGGCAATACACAAGCTCCCTTCCTTTCCTTATTGGGCTTGGGCCAAGGCTTATGGGCTTTCTACATAAGTCTTGCCATAATTACTAACTTAAAAGCCTAATTAAGCTAACTATTACATATTAATTACTAACACTTGTAATCTAGTTTAGGAGTGTTTCCAACAATCTCCCCCTAAGTGTTGGTGATTAATGATTAAAGTGATCTTTAAACGTTGTAGGTGCTGATGTAATAGTAGCTTTGACGTCTTCTGACATTCTTCTTTCTTGTGAGAAGAATTCTCTTGATTCCAACAATCTCCCCAGTGTAGGGATCTTGTTTACTTTGAAGTTTTTCAGCTTTAACGTCTTCATTTTCTTTGTTCTTTGATCTTTGTTCTTTGTGGTGGTAGTGATAGTATGTTATGGTTATCTGCATCAGGTCTGCTTCGTTGCTCCAGTGTCTCCACGTCTTTCTCCAACATGCTCACATGCTCTTTAACGTTGAATTTCAGTACTGATGTAGTTCTCTTAGTCTTTAAACTTTTGTAGATTCTATTGACTTAGACGAAGAATCATTCTGACTTTGTGTTGCCTTTTGAGAGAACTTCAATTAGTGTTGTTGTTGGTATGAGCATGTGAAGAATCTGCACAATCTTTTCCACCCGCGAACATCCATAAGAAGAAAACATAAAACATGGGTTATAAATAATCCAGCGTGTTAATACAAATATCGTCATTAAACGTTATTTATATTTTTGATCTTTACCTAAGTTTTGTTAACGACAAAAGTAAATTTAAGTTATATAAAAGCTTAAAGCTTGTCAAGTTTAATAGATATTAAAACAAGCTTTTTCAAACAATATATTCATCATTCAAAGCATTTACATTTATGATTAGTAACATCTTGATATGACTCTAATCATTATGTATGATAGTAGATTTTAAAATGTGTTAGATTCTTAAAACCAAACACTACTTATGTACTTGCATATTTCTAATAATGGAAATACAACATATGACATCATGTAATGCATCATGGAAATCATTGGAAGATTTCATTAGATATTTTGTGTGGATTTGTACTCTTCATATCTTGCAATATGTCACTTAGATAGAGTTGACTTTAGCAAAGATTTGATATCTTGACTGTCAGACCGGCGGTACCAAAATGGTACACGGGCGGAACCCTTTAAGGGTTCCGCGGTCCGTGGACGCTCCTGTCCACTTTGGCTATAAATAGCAATGCCAAGCCAAGTAGTTTCTCATCCCTTTCTAACATACTCTCATACATATCTTCTCTCTAACCTTTCTAACTCAGTTTCATATCATATTAGTGATCTCTTTTGTAGCAAAGAAGATCAAGTCATATTCAAGCTTCAACGAGAAGTTGGAAGTCTTGTTTGTTTAGTGTTGTATGATCTAGTGTTGATTCATACTTCATTGTTGTATCAAACCATCATAATCTTGTGAGTGTGAGCGGTTAGTATTTTAGTCCTCAAAATACGTTGTGTGTGGGAGTGGTTGTACCCTTGGAAAGAACTCGACATCTAGCTTAGTGTCGGAAATAGTGTAAGCAAAGTGTAAAGGTTTTTCTCCGCCGGTGAAAGGAGCTTGTTGACTAGTGAAGTTAAACTCTCGAGTGTGAGACTCGAGGAGTGGAGTAGGGCAAGGAAAAAGAGTCCTTGTAGACCGAACCACTATAAACAACTTGTTGTGGTTTGATCATTTCTTTCCTTATTTACTTCTTACATATTGCTTGCATATTTCATTAACATATCTAAGATCAATATCAATTGATCTTTACAATAAGTTTCAAAACAAAGTTTTTAATTGGTAAACTATTCAACCCCCTTCTAGTTTTCTACAATTGGTACCCGAGCCTCGTTGCTCAAGAATTTCTAAAATAACTTGTATTTTATAAACTTGAAACGATCCATGGATTCTGAAAACTTTAAAGAAGGGCAATCTATGCAAAGACCACCACTCTTTGAAACCAATGGATTTATCTATTGGAAAAACCGTTTTGAAACATATGTAAAATCAAAAGATATAGATCTTTGGTTTATTATTGTTAAAGGGGATTTTAGTTCTACAACAAAGGATATTTCCGTTGATGAACAAAAGAAACTAGTTGCTAAAAATAATGAAGCTAAAATGATGCTTTATAATGCTTTACCTAGAAAAGAATATGAAAGAATTTTTATGTGTGAAACCGCCAAAGATATTTGGGAATCTTTAATTGTTACACATCAAGGTAATTCACAAGTCAAGGATAACAAAATTGATCTTCTTGTTCAACAATATGAACAATTTGTTATTCCTGAAGATGAAACCATTGATTGTGGCTTTGCTCGCTTTAACACTATTATTACATCACTTAAAGCACTTGATGAATCTTTTCGTAGTAAGAACTTTGTCAGGAAATTTCTTAGAGCACTCCATCCCAAATGGAGAGCTAAAGTGACCGCCATTGAGGAATCAAAAGATCTCTCAATAATGTCACTAGACGAGTTGATCGGTAACCTCAAAGTACACGAAATGGTGATGGAGAAAGATTCGGAGATCATCAAAGGAAAACGGGAGAAGATCAAATCCGTTGCTCTAAAAGCAAAAGCGGAATCAAGTGATGATGACGAATCTTGCTCCGGTAGCGAAGATGAGGAATACGCCATGGCCGTTAGAGATTTTAAGAAGTTCTTTAGAAGAAGAGGAAAGTTCGTAAGACAACCTCGAGAAGAAAAGAAGCCATTCCGAAAGGATCAGGATGACAAGAAGGGTAAAGGTGAAAGAAAATGTTTTAGATGTGGTGATGCAAGTCACCTCATAGGAGAATGTCCCAAGCCACCTAAAATCAAAACTCAACGAGCTTTTGTAAGTGGTGCTTGGAGTGATAGTGAAGACGATGAAGAATCAAGCAAGGAAGAGATCGCTCTAATGGCACATGAGTCAAATGAGGTACTTTCCGACTCTTCCTATTCTTCTATTGATGATTTGATTCGCTCCCGAACGGTCAAGTTTAATCACGCAAGCCGGCCACTTGTGAATGGCCAACCGTAACAAACTTAAGACAGCTCAGAAGCAAATGCAATTTAGATCAGAGGAATATAGGGGATTCCTGGGTCGTTAAGTCCCACGGAGGATGAATTGGTGTATAAACAACTTCAGATGTCGAATGATCACTAAGGATAGTGATCAGTAAGGATTTTGAGATATTTATACCTAAAGAAAAGTTTTGTAAATTACAGGGGCTTAAATGCAAATTAAAGGAAATTAAAAAGATAAAATATATTAAATAAACGCTATCACTATTTTTAAAATGATGAACGTTTAAAACCTAAAATGTACGTTTAAATAAAATTACGTAAACGTACAAAATAAAACGTGAGTTTTAACAAATAAAATACCTACAAATATGAAAATGATATTTTTACAATCCTAACAATAAAATAAAATTATTGGAAAAATAAAATTATTTTTATGATTATTTATTTAATTATTATTAATTAAAAACTACTTTTAACTATTATATAATAACCTTAAATATGATAAAATATGAAATAAAGCTAGAAAAATAAAATTATGACTTAGAAAAATCTAAAATATGATAAAACTTATTTTAAAACTGAAAATATATTTTTTAGACTTTTTATGTATTTATTATTAATTTAATACTATTTAAAACTAATTAAAATGCTAGAAAATACTATTTAAACCAAGAAAATTATGGAAAAATATTTTTTTGGCTTTTTATATTTATCTTAATCTAGGAAAATTGAAAACATATTTTTTTAAACTTTTTCTGATTTATTAGTATTAAAAGCTATTTAAAAAGACTTAAAAACTATTTAAAATAAAGAAAAATAGCAAACAGTGCAGGAAAAATATGAAAAATTCAGGAAAATACTAAAATATTATTCTTAATCTATGAAAAATATAAAAACATATGCTTATGTGGAGGAAAATGCACCTGCAGTGGATTGACTTATAAATAAGCACTTCAAAATAAGCCAAAAGCCATCACAGAGTACCAGCTGAACACAGAAGCTAACTAATGCTATATTAAGTCTAAATTGACTATTTAACAGTACTATAGATCACTAAAGAAACTTAAATTGGATTTGAACTTATTGGATTATTTAAGCAAAACAGTGATTAGGTGGCTACTTTAAGCTAGTGCATAAGTAATCCAAATAAGCTAAAAGGAAATACAGATATAGGGACCTAAAGTAGACCTGGTAGGCTACACAAGAACCAAAAATCAGCACCTCACAAGCTTGAATGAAGCTTGTGCAATATGCCTGTGCACACTCAGTGAATGATGAGTGTGTGCACAGGGCATATCATGGCTAATTGGAAGCTGATAAAAAGCTATTTATAGGCTGAAAAGAAGTAAGCTTGTATTTTTCTAATTTAGTTAAGCAACCAAATTTTATTATCCCAAAAGCTGATAGACTAATTCTTAATATTAAGCACAAACTAAAATTATGAAGTTTATTCAAAAACTGTATTAAGGAAAATTTGACTTTTTTAAGTTATGAACTAGTTTGACTAATTTGAACTTCTAATCAATTCTATGGACTGAAAATGTTATTATAAGCTATGATAAGGTGAAATTAAGCTACTATATCAAGTTTTAAACTAATTTGATGAGATTAGCAATCTAAAACCTTAACAGTTATATGGCAAATTGAGATTAAACTGAAATTTGACTTTTACACTAATAAAGACTGGTTTTTATTGTCTAATTCAGTTATTAGGAACTAATGTAATACAGAAAAACAACAAGTAACCACTCAAATACCTTATAACACAATTAACTGATTTAAAACAAACACCCCTTTATCTAACTGTTATGAAGAGTTTAGCACTAAAACAAGTTTTTAAAGCAAGCAATCTATTAATTAACTTATATTGGCTATAATAAAACAAGTTTGAACTGAAATTAACACTATGTAAGCACTTGAACTAAGAAATGGAAAATTTGAGGAATTTACTTACAAAATGAGTTTATGCATAAGAAAGAGATTCAAGGTCTGAAATCACACCCTGTGGCTTCCCAAGAAGCTCTAAACCAAAATGCAATCCAAATTCAACCATGCTTCAGTCTCTGGCATCTTCTCCATGAAATTTTGAATTTTCTCACTATTTTTCTTGATTTTTATGAATTTTTCTATTTCAACTCTAAACTGATTTGTAATGATTCTAAAAGCTTAGAAAAGCTTTTAGAAAAAGCTTATATGATCTTTTGAGTACAATACAACAATTACAAACAACATTCGACCTTATTGAGATTTTTGAAATTAAAAATTGCACAAACTTGAAATCAAACTGGAAACTGAAATTGATGTCTGAGAAAGGTTTATAATACACTGATATTACATAACAAAATACTTGTAAGCTTAAATAAACACTGAAAAGTAAATTTTAACTAAAAAGACATTTACTAAACTAAAACTACACTACTTTTTTTCTTTTCCTCTGCTTCTTTTTTCCTTTATAATGATCCATTTTACTCTTTGTCGACTTCTGAAACTATCCCACTTTGATCCAGCCATTGAATTCATCTTAACCGTACACATGGCAATTTGGCGGGAAAAAAAGTCTTTGAGTTGGTTTTTGCATTTAATGCACTGTGGTTGTTTGCAAGGTGGAGGGGGATGATAGTGAGAGGTAGATATGAGCTGGAAAGGTGGTGATGAGGTGGGAGTAGCAGGTGGAGGGGAATGAGTGGTAGCAGGTGTTGAGAGGTAGGGGATGAACAGTGGCGCGGGGTGTTATCTGTTTTAAATTTTTGGGCCGGATTTGGTTTTGGGCCTGGGTTGGATTTGGATTTGGATAATTAAAGGGATCCGTTTGGTTTGAGTTAACAACAAGGACCATTGATGTAATTTGGTAAAGTTGAAGGACTGAGATTGTAAGTTTCCCAAAGTTATCACAAGGACTAAACCTGCAATTAATGATTAGTACAAGGACTAAATTTGCATAAAATTTCTTTTTTTATAAGTCCAGGGACCAAAACTGTCAAGTTTGAAACTTTAAGGGCCTAACTTGTAATTTTCCAAAAGTTCACCATAAGGACCAATTTTGCCATATTTGAATAGTACAAGGTTTATTTTTGATAAATTTCTATTTTTAAATTTACCAAGGACTATTTTTGACATTTTTCAAAGTTCAGGGACTAAAGTTGTCATTTTGTAAATTTTAAACTTTAAAGGGTTTATTTTGACAAATTTTGAATCACATGGACCTTAAATGACATTTTACAAGTTTTTGAATTACCAGGGACTAGTTTTGACAACTTTTGTAACTTGGGGGACTAAAACTGCCAATTATGCAAACTTGGTACGTTTTTCATCTGATTTTGATATTTTTGCATTTAAAACACATAAAACACTTATTTGTGATATTTTCATTATTTCGATGCATTTCTGAGTGTTTTCAGATGTTTTTGCAGTCTAGATAGTACAAAAATGATGAGTATTTAGACACTCATCAATCCCCACACTAAGATATTGCTAGTCCCTAGCAATGATTTATGAAAAGTTAATGGATTTTATCTCTTTACCAAAATCCATTACTTCTCGAGTAGCCAATTGTTTTAGTTCAAGTAAGAACCTTGGTACAATGATAACCAAATGATTTTGAGCAAATCATAAGCTTTCAACGGGTTTGATTTGTCTTTACCAGAAGCCATTTGCTTCTGGACTAGCCAACTCTTAGATAAATTATCAATATTATCTTTGGTGAGTCGATTACCAATTATGGATTTCCACTGCCTTTACCACAAGCCATAAACTTGCGGGCTAGCCAACTTTTCACTAATTAAAGATATGGTGAGCTGAACACCATACAATTTTGGGCAAATTGCAAGCCGTCAACGGTTTTGAGATATCTTTACCAAGAGCCGTTTGCTCCTGGATTAGCCAATCCTTATGTGGGTTAGACATGGTGGACTGATTACCATTTGTTGTGTTTAGTACATAGTACTTCCACTACAAAAAATTTTAAAATTTTGGCCATTTTTTTGGGGAAAAAGGGACTAAAAGGGTATATTTATGATCAAATTCGCCAGAATTTCCCCCCCACACTTAGAAATGAATATTGTCCTCAATATTCAAAGTCCCGGGCTATTATGCCGAATCCTTGAACATAAAAAGATAACATTACTAGCCAAGTGTAGAAACACAACAATTATTTTCTTTTTTAATATTTACAAATTTCAATCATTTTTTAGATCTATATACAACATGTGGGGCATCTCCCCCACACTAGGGTGGTACACACGGGTGAAAACCCATGTTTAACTACTGTTTTTGATGTTTTTGATTACCGAGTCGCTAGCTTGACTCGACCCCGAATTAATTTGTTCATGGGGAAGTAAGTGGAAGAGACAATCTCCATCGGACTTTCATTCAAGATGTTTGTATAAACATTGAAGTACGTGAAAGTTCCACACCGATGAGATATACATAGAACCGGCTCACAAATGAGAAATGAAAATGCCGGGTCAAAATAATGTCTTCATTTCCGAAGGAGTGAAGAACAGGAGAAGCCACGGGATAGGTGAAAAAGAGAAAGAAAGTCATGATAAAGATCTTGACTAACTCATCATCATCAGAAGGGGAATTCATGATAGCATGAATTTCATCTTTTAAGCTCAATTGGTCTAGACATATCCCGGGTGTGTCTAGATCAAAGTAGAAGTTATCATACTCCGGTAGAGATATGATATGAGTGAGTTCAAAGGAGAACTCCACAAAGGAGAATGATTCATATTCGGGATTGATTTGAGTGAGTTCACTGGGGAACTCCTCAAAAGTGAATGATTCATAATCGGGGAGAGAATTATGAGAATGAGAAGTGGTAGTACCACTAATCTTCTCTCCCATATGATCAAAATGGAACGTTTGCAATTCCGGAATAGAATCATCGAACAAAAGTTCACTATCCTCAAAGGGGATAGGATATGAAGTAGGCTTTTCATTAAAAGCCTCGATTCTAGAAATGAGAAGATTAACATTCAATAATGTAAGACGAAGAGCTTCGTCTTGGATTATTTCTTCATCATTCTCTTCTCCTAAGCTAACAGGCTCAGAAGGTAATTCCCCCACATAACTTATGTCTCCACAAGATAAAGAATAGTCCTCATCAGGATCAGAGAACATCTCAATATGATCATTTTGGAAGACAAGAGGAGGAGGGATATCACACACATGATCAAGAATTCCTTGTGACTCTCTCGGGATTGGGACAAGGTCCTCAACACTAGACTTTATGAATTCGTCCGATTCCTTTTCAGGAACAGTGTCAAGATGCTCGTCCCCCATGTTTAGAGAGTGAGTGGGAGCTTCGGGTGTGATGGCAGTTGCTTGAGAATGAATCTCAACTGCTGGAATATCCACTGATGAACTTGATGAATCTTTATAAAATTGTAGGATACCAAGTGCATCCTCATCATCACTGTCATCAGGAATAAAACGAAATTGAGAGCTAGATCTGGCTGCTTTTTCTTTTGCAATTAATTCCCTAATAGATTTTTCAAAAGCAATTTGGGAATTTATTTTAGCAGCCTGCTCTTCAGCTAGCAATTCTTCCATGGATTTCTCATGTGAATTTTGAATGATAGGACACTGTGGGAGTGGAGATTTGTCAAAACCGGAAGGTTGACATTGATAATCATCATGAGGACCCTTACAATATACACAAGAAAAACTGGGAACATTATGAAATGCTGTTTTACTCAACTCCTCAGTTCTTTTCACTGACTCCAGAAGCTCTAGATAAGTGTCTTGTTGGGTTTGCTGAGGAGTTTGAGTCATTTGGCACTGTGGAGGTTGGTCGTGATATGAATAGTCGTAATTGTTACAAGGAAATGGATTCCCTGTTTGACAATCAGAGCTAAAATGGGGACCTCCACAGTTCTGACAACAGTGAAACTGTTGAGCCTGGATTGGTGAATCATATGGATATTGGTCATAACCAAAGTTCTGAGCATCACCGGAAAACTGTTCATAGACAATCGTGTTTCCGGATTGACATTCAAATCCTTGGTGAGGACCTCCACAAAATTCACAGCAGCTATGTTGATTATATGAAGATAAGTCGGGCTGTGGTGGATAATTGGAAAAATTTGAGGGGTCGTTAAATGTGTTCGGATTAGGATCATAATCAAATGAATTCCTCGAACCACAAAACAAACAACTCCCGTTCCGAATATCATTACCACGCTGTACACACGTACACCATGCAGGGTGAACCAAAAAGAGGCTCACCACAACCGACACAAGGAATAAACGATTCTATTTGAGAGTTATGAGAAGGAATCGGTTCATTCAAAGAATCAACAAAACCAACATGGTGATTTGAATGACTATTAAGACTCGAAGAATATTTTGAAAAATCCAGAGGTGGGACAAGTGGTGTGCTCTGAGAGCTAGCAATTTCCACCACTTTCGTTATGGTCTCTGGTTCTGGTTCTTGAGAAACGTGAAGATTAGGCAAGTCATTCTTGCTAGTCACCGGTCTAAACTCTGCATGTTTGCTTTTAACCGTAAATCGTGAAAGTTTAGGATCAATTTTAGACGGCTTAGGAGCAATCGAGGGATTAGATCTTTGGATAACCGTAGGTTGAATGTATTTAGCACCTCCATTATCAGAAGGAAGTACCTGGTCCTTTGTCATCCTGGTTTCTCATTCCATTTCCCTACGCAGAATTAATGGATCATCATGAACAACACGAATTCTTGACATTTGTGATAAAGTAGGAAGTTTTTCAACTTCGTTCCAGAATTCGTTGTAGTCGAGAGATTCCATGAGAATAGAAGAAGTTAGAATCAAATGGATAGAGGGTAAAAGGATAAAGAATCAAAAAGGGTAAGAGGATTAAGAGGAATATTTTTGGATTTTTGGATAAATATGTTGTAAAAACAAAGAATGAAAATATTTTTGGTGTTGTTAACACTTTAGGAAAAGTGTTAATGAACTTTTTGATTTTAAAAAATTGTTTACAAAAAGGTGGTATATGTGCAAGAATGGATCTGGAAATGCTTAAAACACGCTTACAGCCTCCCCGGCAGCGGCGCCAAAATTTGATTCGCTCCCGAACGGTCAAGTTTAATCACGCAAGCCGGCCACTTGTGAATGGCCAACCGTAACAAACTTAAGACAGCTCAGAAGCAAATGCAATTTAGATCAGAGGAATATAGGGGATTCCTGGGTCGTTAAGTCCCACGGAGGATGAATTGGTGTATAAACAACTTCAGATGTCGAATGATCACTAAGGATAGTGATCAGTAAGGATTTTGAGATATTTATACCTAAAGAAAAGTTTTGTAAATTACAGGGGCTTAAATGCAAATTAAAGGAAATTAAAAAGATAAAATATATTAAATAAACGCTATCACTATTTTTAAAATGATGAACGTTTAAAACCTAAAATGTACGTTTAAATAAAATTACGTAAACGTACAAAATAAAACGTGAGTTTTAAGAAATAAAATACCTACAAATATGAAAACGATATTTTTACAATCCTAATAATAAAATAAAATTATTGGAAAAATAAAATTATTTTTATGATTATTTATTTAATTATTATTAATTAAAAACTACTTTTAACTATTATATAATAACCTAAAATATGATAAAATATGAAATAAAGCTAGAAAAATAAAATTATGACTTAGAAAAATCTAAAATATGATAAAAATTATTTTAAAACTGAAAATATATTTTTTAGACTTTTTATGTATTTATTATTAATTTAATACTATTTAAAACTAATTAAAATGCTAGAAAATACTATTTAAACCAAGAAAATTATGGAAAAATACTTTTTTGGCTTTTTATATTTATCTTAATCTAGGAAAATTGAAAACATATATTTTTTTAAACTTTTTACGATTTATTAGTATTAAAAGCTATTTAAAAAGACTTAAAAACTATTTAAAATAAAGAAAAATAGCAAACAGTGCAGGAAAAATATGAAAAATTCAGGAAAATACTAAAATATTATTCTTAATCTATGAAAAATATAAAAACATATGCTTATGTGGAGGAAAATGCAACTGCAGTGGATTGACTTATAAATAAGCACTTTAAAATAAGCCAAAAGCCATCACAGAGTACCAGCTGAACACAGAAGCTAACTAATGCTATGTTAAGTCTAAATTGACTATTTAACAGTACTATAGATCACTAAAGAAACTTAAATTGGATTTGAGCTTATTGGATTATTTAAGCAAAACAGTGATTAGGTGGCTACTTTAAGCTTGTGCATAAGTAATCCAAATAAGCTAAAAGGAAATACAGATATAGGGACCTAAAGTAGACCTGGTAGGCTACACAAGAACCAAAAATCAGCACCTCACAAGCTTGAATGAAGCTTGTGCAAGGGCTGCAATATGCCTGTGCACACTCAGTGAATGATGAGTGTGTGCACAGGGCATATCATGGCTAATTGGAAGCTGATAAAAAGCTATTTATAGGCTGAAAAGAAGTAAGCTTGTATTTTTCTAATTTAGTTAAGCAACCAAATTTTATTATCCCAAAAGCTGATAGACTAATTCTTAATATTAAGCAAAACTAAAATTATGAAGTTTATTCAAAAACTGTATTAAGGAAAATTTGACTTTTTTAAGTTATGAACTAGTTTGACTAATTTGAACTTCTAATCAATTCTATGGACTGAAAATGTTATTATAAGCTATGATAAGGTGAAATTAAGCTACTATATCAAGTTTTAAACTAATTTGATGAGATTAGCAATCTAAAACCTTAACAGTTATATGGCAAATTGAGATTAAACTGAAATTTGACTTTTACACTAATAAAGACTGGTTTTTATTGTCTAATTCAGTTATTAGGAACTAATGTAATACAGAAAAACAACAAGTAACCACTCAAATACCTTATAACACAATTAACTGATTTAAAACAAACACCCCTTTATCTAACTGTTATGAAGAGTTTAGCACTAAAACAAGTTTTTAAAGCAAGCAATCTATTAATTAACTTATATTGGCTATAATAAAACAAGTTTGAACTGAAATTAACACTATGTAAGCACTTGAACTAAGAAATGGAAAATTTGAGGAATTTACTTACAAAATGAGTTTATGCATAAGAAAGAGATTCAAGGTCTGAAATCACACCCTGTGGCTTCCCAAGAAGCTCTAAACCAAAATGCAATCCAAATTCAACCTTGCTTCAATCTCTGGCATCCTCTCCATGGAATTTTTTATTTTCTCACTATTTTTTCTTGATTTTTGTGAATTTTTCTATTTCAACTCTAAACTGATTTGTAATGATTCTAAAAGCTTAGAAAAGCTTTTAGAAAAAGCTTATATGATCTTTTGAGTACAATACAACAATTACAAACAACATTCGACCTTATTGAGATTTTTGAAATTAAAAATTGCACAAACTTGAAATCAAACTGGAAACTGAAATTGATGTCTGAGAAAGGTTTATAATACACTGATATTACATAACAAAATACTTGTAAGCTTAAATAAACACTGAAAAATAAATTTTAGCTAAAAAGACATTTACTAAACTAAAACTACACTACTTTTTTTCTTTTCCTCTGCCTCTTTTTTCCTTTATAATGATCCATTTTACTCTTTGTCGACTTCTGAAACTATCCCACTTTGATCCAGCCATTGAATTCATCTTAACCGTATACATGGCAATTTGGCGGGAAAAAAAGTCTTTGAGTTGGTTTTTGCATTTAATGCACTGTGGTTGTTTGCAAGGTGGAGGGGGATGATAGTGAGAGGTAGATATGAGCTGGAAAGGTGGTGATGAGGTGGGAGTAGCAGGTGGAGGGGAATGAGTGGTAGCAGGTGTTGAGAGGTAGGGGATGAACAGTGGCGCGGGGTGTTATCTGTTTTAAATTTTTGGGCCGGATTTGGTTTTGGGCCTGGGTTGGATTTGGATTTGGATAATTAAAGGGATCCGTTTGGTTTGAGTTAACAACAAGGACCATTGATGTAATTTGGTAAAGTTGAAGGACTGAGATTGTAAGTTTCCCAAAGTTATCACAAGGACTAAACCTGCAATTAATGATTAGTACAAGGACTAAATTTGCATAAAATTTCATTTTTTATAAGTCCAGGGACCAAAACTGTCAAGTTTGAAACTTTAAGGGCCTAACTTGTAATTTTCCAAAAGTTCACCATAAGGACCAATTTTGCCATATTTGAATAGTACAAGGTTTATTTTTGATAAATTTCTATTTTTAAATTTACCAAGGACTATTTTTGACATTTTTCAAAGTTCAGGGACTAAAGTTGTCATTTTGTAAATTTTAAACTTTAAAGGGTTTATTTTGACAACTTTTGAATCACATTGACCTTAAATGACATTTTACAAGTTTTGAATTACCAGGGACTAGTTTTGACAACTTTTGTAACTTGGGGGACTAAAACTGCCAATTATTCAAACTTGGTACGTTTTTCATCTGATTTTGATATTTTTGCATTTAAAACACATAAAACACTTATTTGTGATATTTTCATTATTTCGATGCATTTCTGAGTGTTTTCAGATGTTTTTGCAGTCTAGATAGTACAAAAATGATGAGTATTTAGACACTCATCAATCCCCCACACTAAGATATTGCTAGTCCCTAGCAATGATTTATGAAAAGTTAATGGATTTTATCTCTTTACCAAAAGCCATTACTTCTGGAGTAGCCAATTGTTTTAGTTCAAGTAAGAACCTTGGTACAATGATAACCAAATGATTTTGAGCAAATCATAAGCTTTCAACGGGTTTGATTTGTCTTTACCAGAAGCCGGTTGCTTCTGGACTAGCCAACTCTTAGATAAATTATCAATATTATCTTTGGTGAGTCGATTACCAATTATGGATTTCCACTGCCTTTACCACAAGCCATAAACTTGCGGGCTAGCCAACTTTTCACTAATTAAAGATATGGTGAGCTGAACACCATACAATTTTGGGCAAATTGCAAGCCGTCAACGGTTTTGAGATATCTTTACCAAGAGCCGTTTGCTCCTGGATTAGCCAATCCTTATGTGGGTTAGACATGGTGGACTGATTACCATTTGTTGTGTTTAGTACATAGTACTTCCACTACAAAAAATTTTAAAATTTTGGCCATTTTTTTGGGGAAAAAGGGACTAAAAGGGTATATTTATGATCAAATTCGCCAGAATTTCCCCCCCACACTTAGAAATGAATATTGTCCTCAATATTCAAAGTCCCCGGCTATTATGCCGAATCCTTGAACATAAAAAGATAACATTACTAGCCAAGTGTAGAAACACAACAATTATTTTCTTTTTTAATATTTACAAATTTCAATCATTTTTTAGATCTATATACAACATGTGGGGCATCTCCCCCACACTAGGGTGTGGGGTGAAAACCCATGTTTAACTACTGTTTTTGATGTTTTTGATTACCGAGTCGCTAGCTTGACTCGACCCCGAATTAATTTGTTCATGGGGAAGTAAGTGGAAGAGACAATCTCCATCGGACTTTCATTCAAGATGTTTGTATAAACATTGAAGTACGTGAAAGTTCCACACCGATGAGATATACATAGAACCGGCTCACAAATGATAAATGAAAATGCCGGGGTCAAAAATAATGTCTTCATTCCCGAAGGAGTGAAGAACAGGAGAAGCCACGGGATAGGTGAAAAAGAGAAAGAAAGTCATGATAAAGATCTTGACTAACTCATCATCATCAGAAGGGGAATTCATGATAGCATGAATTTCATCTTTTAAGCTCAATTGGTCTAGACATATCCCGGGTGTGTCTAGATCAAAGTAGAAGTTATCATACTCCGGTAGAGATATGATATGAGTGAGTTCAAAGGAGAACTCCTCAAAGGAGAATGATTCATATTCGGGATTGATTTGAGTGAGTTCACTGGGAACTCCTCAAAAGTGAATGATTCATAATCGGGAGAGAATTATGAGAATGAGAAGTGGTAATACCACTAATCTTCTCTCTCATATGATCAAAATGGAAGCGTTTGCAATTCCGGAATAGAATCATCGAACAAAAGTTCACTATCCTCAAAGGGGATAGGATATGAAGTAGGCTTTTCATTAAAAGCCTCGATTCTAGAAATGAGAATATTAACATTCAATAATGTAAGACGAAGAGCTTAGTCTTGGATTATTTCTTCATCATTCTCTTCTCCTAAGCTAACAAGGCTCGAAGGTAATTCCCCACATAACTTATGTCTCCACAAGATAAAGAATAGTCCTCATCAGGATCAGAGAACATCTCAATATGATCATTTTGGAAGACAAGAGGAGGAGGGATATCACACACATGATCAAGAATTCCCCGTGACTCTCTCTGGGATTGGGACAAGGTCCTCAACACTAGACTTTATGAATTCGTCCGATTCCTTTTCAGTAACAGTGTCAAGATGCTCGTCCCCATGTTTAGAGAGTGAGTGGGAGCTTGGTGTGATGGCGTTGCTTGAGAATGAATCTCAAGCTGGAATATCCATGATGAACTTGATGAATCTTTATAAAATTGTAGGATACCAAGTGCATCCTCATCATCACTGTCATCAGGAATAAAACGAAATTGAGAGCTAGATCTGGCTGCTTTTTCATTTGCAATTAATTCCTAATAGATTTTTCAAAAGCAATTTGGGAATTTATTTTAGCAACCTGCTCTTCAGCTAGCAATTCTTCCATGGATTTCTCATGTGAATTTTGAATGATAGGACACTGTGGGAGTGGAGATTTGTCAAAACCGGAAGGTTGACATTGATAATCATCATGAGGACCCTTACAATATACACAAGAAAAACTGGGAACATTATGAAATGCTGTTTTACTCAACTCCTCGTTCTTTTCACCTGACTCCGAAGCTCTAGATAAGTGTCTTGTTGGGTTTGCTGAGGAGTTTGAGTCATTTGGCTCTGTGGAGGTTGGTCGTGATATGAATAGTCGTAATTGTTACAAGGAAATGGATTCCCTGTTTGACAATCAGAGCTAAAGTGGGGACCTCCACAGTTCGACAACAGTGAAAGCTGTTGAGCCTGGATTGGTGAATCATATGGATATTGGTCATAACCAAAGTTCTGAGCATCACCGGAAAACTGTTCATAGACAATCGTGTTTCCGGATTGACATTCAAATCCTTGGTGAGGACCTCCACAAAATTCACAGCAGCTATGTTGATTATATGAAGATAAGTCGGCCGTGGTGGGTAATGGAAAAATTTGAGGGTCGTTAAATGTGTTCGGATTAGGATCATAATCAAATGAATTCCTCGAACCACAAAACAAACAACTCCCGTTATGAATATCATTACCACATGTACACACGTACATTACGGTGGTGAACCAAAAAGAGGCTCACCACAACCGACACAAGGAATAAACGATTCTATTTGAGAGTTATGAGAAGGAATCGGTTCATTCAAAGAATCAACAAAACCAACATGGTGATCTGAATGACTATTAAGACTCGAACAACATTTTGAAAAATCCGAGGTGGGACAAGTGGTGTGCTCTTAGAGCTAGCAATTTCCACCACTTCCGTTATGGTCTCTCGGTTACTGGTTCTTGAGAAACGTGAAGATTAGGCAAGTCATTCTTGCTAGTCACCGGTCTAAACTCTGCATGTTTGCTTTTAACCGTAAATCGTGAAAGTTTAGGATCAATTTTAGACGGCTTAGGAGCAATCGAGGGATTAGATCTTTGGATAACCGTAGGTTGGACGTATTTAGCACCTCCAATATCAGAAGGAAGTACCTGGTCCTTTGTCACCCTGGTTTCTCGTTCCATTTCCCTACGCAAAATTAATGGATCATCATGAACAACACGAATTCTTGACATTTGTGATAAAGTAGGAAGTTTTTCAACTTCGTTCCAGAATTCGTTGTAGTCGAGAGATTCCATGAGAATAGAAGAAGTTAGAATCAAATGGATAGAGGGTAAAATTATAAAGAATCAAAAAGGGTAAGAGGATTAAGAGGAATATTTTTGGACTTTTGGATAAATATGTTGTAAAAACAAAGAATGAAAATATTTTTGGTGTTGTTAACACTTTAGGAAAAGTGTTAATGAACTTTTGATTTTTAAAATTGTTTACAAAAAGGTGGTATATGTGCAAGAATGGATCTGGAAAATGCTTAAAACACGCTTACAGCCTCCCGTGGCAAAATTTGATTAAGCTCCTAACGGTCAAGTTTAATCACGCAAGCCGGCCACTTGTGAATGGCCAACCGTAACAAACTTAAGATTTCGAAGCAAATGCAATTTAGATCGAGGAATATAGGGATTCTGGGTCGTTAAGTCCCACGGAGGATGAATTGGTGTATAAACAACTTCAGATGTCGAATGATCACTAAGGATAGTGATCAGTAAGGATTTTGAGATATTTATACCTAAAGAAAAGTTTTGTAAATTACAGGGGCTTAAATGAAAATTAAAGGAAATTAAAAAGATAAAATATATTAAATAAACGCTATCACTATTTTTAAAATGATGAACGTTTAAAACCTAAAATGTACGTTTAAATAAAATTACGTAAACGTACAAAATAAAACGTGAGTTTTAAGAAATAAAATACCTACAAATAGGAAAATGATATTTTTACAATCCTAATAATAAAAGAAAATTATTGGAAAAATAAAATTATTTTTATGATTATTTATTTAATTATTATTAATTAAAAACTACTTTTAACTATTATATAATAACCTAAAATATGAAATAAAGCTAGAAAAATAAAATTATGACTTAGAAAAATCTAAAATATGATAAAAATTATTTTAAAACTGAAAATATATTTTTTAGACTTTTTATGTATTTATTATTAATTTAATACTATTTAAAACTAATTAAAATGCTAGAAAATACTATTTAAACCAAGAAAATTATGGAAAAATACTTTTTTGGCTTTTTATATTTATCTTAATCTAGGAAAATTGAAAACATATTTTTTTAAACTTTTTCTGATTTATTAGTATTAAAAGCTATTTAAAAAGACTTAAAAACTATTTAAAATAAAGAAAAATAGCAAACAGTGTAGGAAAAATATGAAAATTCAGGAAAATACTAAAATATTATTCTTAATCTATGAAAAATATAAAAACATATGCTTATGTGGAGGAAAATGCAACTGCAGTGGATTGAATTATAAATAAGCACTTTAAAATAAGCCAAAAGCCATCACAGAGTACCGGTGAACAGAAGCTAACTAATGCTATGTTAAGTCTAAATTGACTATTTAACAGTACTATAGATCACTAAAGAAACTTAAATTGGATTTGAGCTTATTGGATTATTTAAGCAAAACAGTGATTAGGTGGCTACTTTAAGCTAGTGCATAAGTAATCCAAATAAGCTAAAAGGAAAAACAGATATAGGGACCTAAAGTAGACCTGGTAGGCTACACAAGAACCAAAATCACACCTCACAAGCTTGAATGAAGCTTGTGCAAGAGGGTAATATGCCCGTGCACACTCGAATGATGAGTGTGTGCACAGGGCATATCATGGCTAATTGGAAGCTGATAAAAAGCTATTTATAGGCTGAAAAGAAGTAAGC
This sequence comes from Chrysanthemum makinoi, assembly GCA_910596185.1. Classification (NCBI taxonomy): domain Eukaryota; kingdom Viridiplantae; phylum Streptophyta; class Magnoliopsida; order Asterales; family Asteraceae; genus Chrysanthemum; species Chrysanthemum makinoi. Next base: position 221,609,148 of record OU343217.1, read on the forward strand.
TTGTATTTTTCTAATTTAGTTAAGCAACCAAATTTTATTATCCCAAAAGCTGATAGACTAATTCTTAATATTAAGCACAAACTAAAATTATGAAGTTTATTCAAAACGTATTAAGGAAAATTTGACTTTTTTAAGTTATGAACTAGTTTGACTAATTTGAACTTCTAATCAATTCTATGGACTGAAAATGTTATTATAAGCTATGATAAGGTGAAATTAAGCTACTATATCAAGTTTTAAACTAATTTGATGAGATTAGCAATCTAAAACCTTAGAGTTATATGGCAAATTGAGATTAAACTGAAATTTGACTTTTACACTAATAAAGACTGGTTTTTATTGTCTAATTCAGTTATTAGGAACTAATGTAATACAGAAAAACAACAAGTAACCACTCAAATACCTTATAACACAATTAACTGATTTAAAACAAACACCCCTTTATCTAACTGTTATGAAGAGTTTAGAACTAAAACAAGTTTTTAAAGCAAGCAATCTATTAATTAACTTATATTGGCTATAATAAAACAAGTTTGAACTGAAATTAACACTATGTAAGCACTTGAACTAAGAAATGGAAAATTTGAGGAATTTACTTACAAAATGAGTTTATGCATAAGAAAGAGATTCAAGGTCTGAGATCACACGCTATGGCTTCCCAAGAAGCTCTAAACCAAAATGAAATCCAAATATCACCATGCTTCAGTCTCTGGCATCTTCTCCATGAAATTTTGAATATTCTCACTATTTTTCTTGATTTTTATGAATTTTTCTATTTTGAATATAAACTGAGTTTTAAGGATTCTAAAGCTTAGAAAAGCTTTTAGAAAAAGCTTATATGATCTTTTGAGTACAATACAACAATTACAAACAACATTCGACCTTATTGAGATTTTTGAAATTAAAAATTGCACAAACTTGAAATCAAACTGAAAGCTGAAATTGATGTCGAGAAAGGTTTATAATAACGATATTACATAACAAAATACTTGTAAGCTTAAATAAACACTGAAAAGTAAATTTTAACTAAAAATACATTTACTAAACTAAAACTACACTACTTTTTTTCTTTTCCTCTGCTTCTTTTTTCCTTTATAATGATCCATTTTACTCTTTGTCGACTTCTGAAACTATCCCACTTTGATCCAGCCATTGAATTCATCTTAACCGTACACATGGCAATTTGGAGGGAAAAAAAGTCTTTGAGTTGGTTTTTTCATTTAATGCACTGTGGTTGTTTGCAAGGTGGAGGGGGATGATAGTGAGAGGTAGATATGAGCTGGAAAGGTGGTGATGAGGTGGGAGTGCAGGTGGAGGGAATGAGTGGTAGCAGGTGTTGAGAGGTAGGGGATGAACAGTGGCGCGGGGTGTTATCTGTTTTAAATTTTTGGGCCGGATTTGGTTTTGGGCCTGGGTTGGATTTGGATTTGGATAATTAAAGGGATCTGTTTGGTTTGAGTTAACAACAAGGACCATTGAAGTAATTTGGTAAAGTTGAAGGAATGAGATTGTAAGTTTCCCAAAGTTATCACAAGGACTAAACCTGCAATTAATGATTAGTACAAGGACTAAATTTGCATAAAATTTCATTTTTTATAAGTCCAGGGACCAAAACTGTCAAGTTTGAAACTTTAAGGGCCTAACTTGTAATTTTCCAAAAGTTCACCATAAGGACCAATTTTGCCATATTTGAATAGTACAAGGTTTATTTTTGATAAATTTCTATTTTTAAATTTACCAAGGACTATTTTTGACATTTTTCAAAGTTCAGGGACTAAAGTTGTCATTTTGTAAATTTTAAACTTTAAAGGGTTTAAATTTGACAACTTTTGAATCACATGGACCTTAAATGACTTTTTACAAGTTTTTGAATTACCAAGGACTAGTTTTGACAACTTTTGTAACTTGGGGGACTAAAACTGCCAATTATGCAAACTTGGTACGTTTTTCATCTGATTTTGATATTTTTGCATTTAAAACACATAAAACACTTATTTGTGATATTTTCATTATTTCGATGCATTTCTGAGTGTTTTCAGATGTTTTTGCAGTCTAGATAGTACAAAAATGATGAGTATTTAGACACTCATCAATGACACTTTGCAAAAACAATATAATCAATTGTGTGAGCCAAGTCTAAAAATCATAACTAAAAATAAATTTTTAAAAACCAAAAAGGAATTTTTGGAAAATGAAGTTTATGAGTTAAAAGAAAAAGCAAAACGACTAGAAAAAGGAAAAGCAAATGACGATGATTGTAAATCATGTCAAGAGCTTAAACTTGAAATAAAAAAACTAAAGCTCACACAAGATGTTTTAATAGAAAACAATTCTAAATTTAAAAGGTTTAACAAGAACATCGCTCTTGCCGATGAAATAGTTAAAATTCATAAAACACCAGGAGACATGAATGGGCTAGGCTTTAATGAAGTATTAATTCCAAAGAGTCAAAATAAAACGGCCGAAAAGGACGAACATTCTATCAAAACTGCTGCAAGATAAAGCACGGACCGACGGAACCAAAATAAGGGTTCCGTCCGTTGTGCAAAATGGTGCCGTGGGTACTTCAGCAGAACAGAATGTTCGCAATACGGACCGCATCAATTTGTTAAGATAACAAAGAAAACCAATAATAGTATTAAACTAAAACCACCGTTACTTCAGAGTAGGACTTGTCAAAAATGAATTTAGATAAAAACTACTCAACAACGATATAAAACTCCTTTTGCCAAACGCCTCTTTCCTAAGAGCAACCACAACGTACAACCCAACTACCAACACAATGGTTGGAATCAAAACTTTCCTAGACCATATCAAACTCCAGATTACATGCCATGGAACTCTTATCCATCGTTTCCATACATGAATCAAATAAATGGTATGTGTAACCCAAATGGACCCATGAGATATTGGGGACCAAATGTTTGAGTTATTTGCTTCTTAGGTATGCTTGAAAGTTGGATTGGAACCTGATGAATGGATAAAAGATAGTGGTTGCTCACGACACATGACGGGCAACAAAAGTCTCTTCTCATCATACCAAGAGTATGACGGAGGTAATGTCACCTTTGGTAGCAATCTCAAAAGCAAAATTATTGGCAAAGGTACGATCGCTCATAACTCCCTAACTATTGAAAATGTTGCTCATGTGGATAGGTTAGGATTTAATCTACTTAGTATTAGCCAACTATGTGATAAAAAGTATAAAGTGCTATTTGATGAAAATGGTAGTAAAATACTAAAAGATGGTATCACCATAGCTAAAGGAGTTAGGAAAAATAACATATATGTCATGAAAATAGATAAAACATATAATGACAAACTTTGCCTAACAACATTAGATGATAGCTCATCTCTTTGGCATAGACGTTTAGGTCACGCTAATATGAGACTTATACAAAACCTATCTTCAAAAGAATTGGTTAGGAATTTACCAAAACTTAAATATGACCAACACTTTTGCGACGCTTGCAAAATTGGTAAACAAACACATAGTAGTCACAAATCTAAAAATATGGTGTCCACATCTAAGTGTCTAGAATTATTACATATGGACTTGTTTGGACCATCCGCTATAAGAAGCTATGGAGGCAACTTATACACTTTGGTCATAGTAGATGATTATTCAAGGTTTACTTGGACGTTGTTTTTGAAAACCAAAAATGAAGCTTTTGATAAATTTGAAATACTTAGCAAGAAAATTCAAAATCTTCTAGGAATCAAAATTGTGTCGATCCGTACCGGATCATGGTCGGAATTTGACAACGAAACTCAATTTGGAAACTTTTGTGATACAAATGGTATAACACATAACTTTTCCGCTCCCCGAACACCTCAATCTAATGGAGTAGTAGAACGTAAAAATAGAACAATTCAAGAAATGAGTAGAACAATGCTTAATGAACAAAACATTCCTCAAAAGTTTTGGTGTAACGCCGTTGACACTTCTACATATATTTTGAATAGAGTCTTAATACGTCCTTTCTTAAACAAAACACCATATGAACTCTATAAAGGTAAAAAGCCAACGTTAGGATATTTTAGAGTCTTTGGTTGTAAATGCTTTATTCTTAATACTAAGGATTATCTCACCAAGTTTGACCCAAAGTCTTATGAAGGTGTATTTCTTGGTTACTCTCAAACTAGTAAAGCTTACATTGTCCTAAACAAAGAAACAATGATAGTCGAGGAATCGTTGAACATAACATTCGACGAAAGTCCACCTCCCTCTAAGACATCACCTTTGGTAGATGATGACTTAGTTGAAAGTCAAATGATAGAAGGTCAAGAAATAATTAATAATAACAAGGAAGATGAACCATTAAATAAAGAAATTGTCAACATCAAAGAATCTAAAAGTCATCCTTTAGAAAAAGTCATAGGACAACTCAATCAAAGAACCTTAAGGTCACAAGCCCAAAATCAAAGTAATTATTTTTGCTTTGTATCCACCATTGAACCCAAAACCATAAATGAAGCAATAAAAGATGAATCATGGGTTATTGCCATGCAAGAAGAATTAAACCAATTCGTTAGAAATGATGTTTGGAAATTAGTTCCAAAACCTAAAGATCAAACTATAATTGGAACAAAATGGGTTTTCGAAATAAGATGGATGAAAATGGGATAGTATCTAGAAACAAAGCTAGGCTTGTAGCGCAAGGTTATAATCAACAAGAGGGATTGATTATGATGAAACTTATGCACCGGTAGCTAGGCTTGAGTCTATTAGAATATTGCTTGCTTATGCATGTGCCTATGATTTTAAATTATTTCAAATGGATGTTAAAAGTGCTTTCCTTAATGGGTTTATTAACGAAGAAGTGTATGTTGCTCAACCCCCCGGTTTCACCGACTTTGAGAAACCACATCATGTCTTCAAACTCAAGAAAGCATTGTATGGTCTTAAGCAAGCACCAAAAGCTTGGTACGACCGACTTAAGACTTTTCTTATTGATAACAAATATACTATGGGATTAGTAGATAATACTCTTTTACCAAGAAAAAGGAATCACAAATTATCATTGTTCAAATATACGTTGATGACATTATATTCGGATCAACTTGTCAAGAATTATGTGATGATTTCTCTAAAATCATGCACGACGAGTTTGAACTGAGTATGATGGGTGAGTTAAATTTCTTTCTAGGACTTCAAATAAAACAACTAGAAGATGGCATAATTTTTAACCAATCTAAATATATAAAAGACATGCTTAGGAAATTTGGTCTTGAAGATTCCAAACCAACTAAAACTCCCATGTCCTCGGACACTAAACTAACCAAGGATGAGGAAGGTGAATCCGAAGATAACACTAAATATAGAGGAATGATTGGTAGCCTACTCTATCTTACGGCTAGTAGACCCGACATTATGTTTAGTGTTTGTCTATGTGCTCGCTTTCAAGAAAACCCAAAGGCATCACACTTAGAAGCCTTAAAAGGATTTTTAGATACATTAAGGGAACAACGTGTTTAGGATTATGGTATCCCAAAGGAACGGGTGTAGAAACCATAGTGTATGCCGACTCGGATCATGCCGGTGACTATGTCGATAGAAAAAGTACAAGTGGTATTTGCACTTTTGTTGGACATTGTCTTACCTCATGGTTTGCAAAGAAGCAAACGGCCTTGGCCATTTCAACTACTGAGGCCGAGTACGTCTCAGCCGGAAAAGCATGTCAACAAGCTCTTTGGATGAAGCAAGCGCTCGTAGATTACGGAATTCATCTCAACGACATTGTGATACTTTGCGACAACAAAGGAGCCATCGATCTTAGCAAGAATCCCGTTCAACATGCTCGTACAAAACATATTGAAACCCGCCATCACTTTCTTCGCGACAATGTTCAAAAAGGAAACATTTCAATCGAGAAACTATCCTCCGAAGACAACATTGCCGACATCTTAACTAAGCCTCTTAAACGAGAACCTTTTAATCTTCTTAGACTTGGTTTAGGGTTAATGGAACCAAACATGTAGGATAAACATAGCCCAAAACATTAGAATAGTCAAAACTAAACAAATTTGTCTTGTACCTGCTACTGTAGCCACGGCACCAAACGATAACAAAGACGGAACCAAATTTTTGGTACCGTCGGTCCGTGGTGTCTACAGAAGCAAAACTGCAATATACAAATCATCCTCTTCCTCAAAACCCACTTTACCAAAACTTGTAAAACTTAAACCAAGCTCATTATAGTCATCTTCCCACTCATTAATCATGAAGATAACATCATTGTAAGTATCCTAACTACATTTCATCTCTTAATTCCGAGTCTAGGATTCTTATTTATGCACAAAACTATCACAAATCATTACATGGGGTTTTATGTATGCTTTTATACCAAATATGAATTCAATTGGCAAATTGCATAACTAGTCATTAAAATTAGGTACTACATTATCATATTGCATAAACAAATCATGCTTCCCACTAATTGATAGATAATGAATATAAGGCCTTATTCAAACAACCAAACACCCCATGTCAAAAGTTTTGAAAAGCTTCTCACTTGTAGGAAAACAATTTTTTCATTGCTAATACAAATAGAAACGTTAAATTTTCATCACTTGCATGCTCTTGAATACTAAAGGTATTGCATAACTAATATGCATTCCCGGGTATATTCAAATGAAGCCACATTGAATTAGGAGCATTTGGGTTATCTCATGGTATTTGCCAAACACCCCACTAAAACCATCTTTGTGCATAAAATGAGTCGAGATAACCGCAACTCCAAATTGTTTTCATATAGGCACACACTAGAACCAAAAACGTTAAAACTTATTCTCATTATTTAACATATTAACTCTTGTCCTTAGGAATAACCATGGTAGCCGCAAGATTCTATGATCACAAAGACACCCTTAACTACATTCCCAAACACCACAAAACTAAAGGACTTACCAAAGAACAAGTAGAAATATTTAGGGGTCTAGAATCAAGGTATTTCCATGAGGGTAGAACCATTCACTCATCCTTCCTTGAAAACACCAACCTTCGTGAAGAACTAGCCGCCATTCAATTCGATTGTCTTCTTGACATCGATGAACCAATTTGTCCTAGGTTTGTGTTAGAATTCTATGCTAGTGTGACCGGCTTTAGTGATGAAGACGATGATGAATTTTGTCTTAGGTTTAGAATTAATCAAAACGACTACACCATCACCTTAGCCAACTTTGCTCAAGTGCTAGGAATTCCCAACCGAGGAACTTGTCTCTACTCGGATAAATGGTCACTCACCGCTCTTGATGCTATCAATGACCGCTCTCTACCCTACCAAACCCGTTTGGCCGACAAGGATGTCATCCGTGAACACCTTTTTAACCCAAAAAGTGACACAACCCGAGTTACCCGAAAGGGAAAAGAAGTAAACCGAGATCCATATGGAATGGAGCTAAATGAACTTAAGCCCGAATTTAAGAAATGGGAGGAGCTACTTAGAGCCAACGTCATTAGCACCATAGGAAATAGGGATCACATTAACGCTTGCCTTTGTCACATGCTCTACAACTTGTCCACCCGTCAACCATTCAATTTAGCCTACTACATAGCTAGGAGAATGATTGATATTCCAACTCAAGGATCGGTTGCTCTTCCATACGGGATGCTCCTCACCCGTCTCTATAGAAACTTTGCACCAATTCCACCAACACCAAAAGGGATGCACCTTCACTATGAGCTCATCCCTCACATCTTTGTACCTTTGAGTGATGCACGAGTTGCTAAGACAAAAGGCAAAAGAGCAAAACCTCCAACTCCATCATCATCATCATCAAATAGCTCCGAGGATGGTCTTCCAAGCTCTCGTCTTCTGCCTCATGAGTATTATGCGTCTCTTCTCGAGATAGAGAATGAATCATGAGTTCAAGCAAACTAAGGGAATGTTCAAGTGCCTTGGTAGGATGATGAACAAGATTTACAAGAAGTTGGACAAATAAGGGTACTTTTAAGGAGCGTTTGGAACAATACATTATCATTAATGTTTGATACAATTTAGTTGTTTTTATTATGTAGGATGATAATATAACTGAAACAATGGTGAATGCTAACAATTTCATGCAGGGGGATAGCGCAAGTATGCTATCAAATTTTACCCATTTTCACTATAATGTGAAAATCAATAAGCCTTGCTCAAAATACATGTTCCACTATGTTTATATATGTGTTATCTACTTTTCCTAACTAGAAATGTTTAGTATAACATGTTTTGAGAAGAATTTCAGGTTTCGGAAAAGTCCCCGACACCTAAAAACGAACTCTGCCCATTTTTCTGCACTCCACGGATCAGACGGCACCATAATTTTGGTACCGTCCTTTACGTATTTTGGTACCGCCGTGCACTGCAGGCGGACCAGACGGCACCTTTTTTTGGGTACCGTCAGTGTATGGTTTTGGTGCCGTGGATCCTCCAGGTACTTTTCTGAATTTCGACTCTTTCGTGATTCCAAATTATCTTCCATCACTTATAAATCAATCTTAACTAGTTTATACTATTATTAGAACTAGTATAATTCACTAAGGTATATAAGAAATCCATTTCCCACCAAAATTCAAAAATTTAAAAAAATCCACCCAAGGAGCCCTTTGGCATAAAGGAAGGAACCAAATTTTTGGTACCTTCAAATCCGTGGGTGATCTGAATATTATGAAATTCCACTCAATAGAACACATTTATTGCAAATCTTTTATTCTTCACTCCATCTCTCTTGAATGGCTTGACTTGGGTGATATGACTAGCATTCAACCCACTTCCAAATCATTAGGAACCTCATCTCTTCAATGGTTTAACATCAAATCAAACACATTTCTCCATAATTTTTCACTTCTATAAATTGAGAGGTTTTACCATGATCATCCTCACACCCTCTTCACTCTTACTACTATCTAGCAAAGCAAAACCCAAGTTAAAAATGACTAAGTCATCTCCAAAACCTTGCAAGAAGACCGCTAGAATTAGCGTAAGGCCTTGTTGCTTTGTTCATCTTAGCTCATCATCCGAGTCTTCTCCACTCATAATCTCATCTCCCATTAGAGATGATACAAGCCTTACCTTAGCTACACCCAATACATCACACATTGTGATCACCACTCCACCACCAACGAAAACACCTACTTCACCTCCACCGGCACCCATCCAAACATCCAAAACACCCTCACCACCTTCACCAAGGTCTCCAACTCTCATTCCTATGGAGTTATTCTCAACTCCACCAACATCACCAAATCCTTTCCTAGAGGACTTGGAAGACTTGCCTCCTAGGCCAAGTCATCCACCACCATTGCCATCATTTGACTCCATTGAGCGGATGGCTCATGAGTCACCTCGGTCATCCCTTGACCCAAACGCCCCATTAGGGCCTAAACCTCTTCTCTTCCACCCCATTCACAAAGACATTCATGGTCCTTTATATGGGGATCATTCACTCCCCACATCAATGTCACCTCATCTTGAGGACATTGAGGAGTGTATGTGGGATACCAATCCTACTAGAGAGGAGATTCAAACCGAACTCCACAACCTCCACCAATTCAAAGGCATGGTGGACTCTCACCTGAGTGAGACAATGCAAATGCAAAGTGCTTTGCTTGCTTCCATCATGACCACCCCAAACATTTCCACCAACACCAACACATCCACCATTCCACCACCACAACCTCCCCAAACATTCTACCCTCCAAGGCATGGTTGCTCCACTTGTGAGCAAACGGGCCAAACCGTGGAAAGGACCCGGGTTATGGTCCATGACTTCCAAGAAGAAATGAGGTTCATCCTCAACCACATCCTTGAGCGTCTCAATGCTCTTTCACATCCACCATCACTTTAGGATGGTTTTAGACTAGTATTTCTTTTTTTTTTCTTGTACTAAAAACACATCATTGTGTTCTCTTTTCATGATCTTTACTCATGAAATTTTTTTTTTACTAATGAATGTTGTTTATTATATTCTTGGTGTCATTACATAGTGTTTGGAAATGCTTGTGAATGATCATTATTACTAACATTTTTTTGTAGCTTTATTTTCACAATCCATGAATCTTCCCATTGAAGCACCCAATTTAGGGGGAGCTTTGAACAAAGGGGAGATAATAGCTCAGGCTCATTACATTCCGCATAGCCTCTTCTTTTTGTTGAGACAAAAAGGGGGAGAAAATATAGAACTTTGAAATTATTTATATTTGACTTTTCTAAAAAAGTCAAACTGCATACATTTGACTTCCTAAAAGTCAAACAGGAACCCTCATTGATAATATTTGACTTTTCCTAAAAAGTCAAACTGCATACTTTGACTTTCTGAAAAAGTCAACACCATGCATCAACTAGTGAATACTTTGACTTTCATAAATAGTCAAACATCATACATTTGCATTACCATTCTCTTTTCAAGTTCTAAAACTAATATTTTTATAACTCTTGTACAAACTTTGTATCTTTTATAAAAATAAAATTTATATTTTGTCCTCAACAAAAAGGGGGAGATTGTTAATACAAATATCGTCATTAAACGTTATTTATATTTTTGATCTTTACCTAAGTTTTGTTAACGACAAAAGTAAATTTAATTTATATAAAAGCTTAAAGCTTGTCAAGTTTAATAGATATTAAAACAAGCTTTTTCAAACAATATATTCATCATTCAAAGCATTTACATTTATGATTAGTAACATCTTGATATGACTCTAATCATTATGTATGATAGTAGATTTTAGAATGTGTTAGGTTCTTAAAACCAAACACTACTTATGTACTTGCATATTTCTAATAATAGAAATACAACATATGACATCATGTAATGCATCATGGAAATCATTGGAAGATTTCATTAGATATTTTGTGTGGATTTGTACTCTTCATATCTTGCACAATGTCACTTAGATAGAGTTGACTTTAGCAAAGATTTGATATCTTGACTGTCAGACCGGGGGTACCAAAATGGTACACGGGCGGAACCCTTTTAAGGGTTCCGCGGTCCGTGGACGCTCCTATCCACTTTGGCTATAAATAGCAATGCCAAGCCAAGTAGTTTTTCATCCCTTTCTAACATACTCTCATACATATCTTCTCTCTAACCTTTCTAACTCAGTTTCATATCATATTAGTGATCTCTTTTGTAGCAAAGAAGATCAAGTCATATTCAAGCTTCAACGAGAAGTTGGAAGTCTTGTTTGTTTAGTGTTGTATGATCTAGTGTTGATTCATACTTCATTGTTGTATCAAACCATCATAATCTTGTGAGTGTGAGCGGTTAGTATTTTAGTCCTCAAAATACGTTGTGTGTGGGAGTGGTTGTACCCTTGGAAAGAACTCGACATCTAGCTTAGTGTCGGAAATAGTGTAAGCAAAGTGTAAAGGTTTTTCTCCGCCGGTGAAAGGAGCTTGTTGACTAGTGAAGTTAAAATCTCGATTGTGAGACTCGAGGAGTGGAGTAGGGCAAGGAAAAAGAGTCCTTGTAGACCGAACCACTATAAAAAACTTGTTGTGGTTTGATCATTTCTTTCCTTATTTACTTATTACATATTGCTTGCATATTTCATTAGGGAATTGATATGTACACACAGGATTTTACTTTGCACACATAAAATTACATGGGGTATTGTTTGTTTTATTCATTAATTGTATGTGTGCAAAGTAAAATTCAATGTGTACATATCATTTGCCATTTCATTAACATATCTAAGATCAATATCAATTGATCTTTACAATAAGTTTCAAAACAAAGTTTTTAATTGGTAAACTATTCAACCCCCCTTCTAGTTTTCTACACAGCGCTTACAAGTTTGAACTTCGAGTGTGTTAATAGCATAGTGTGAAAACACGTCTCTAATTCTCACAAAGATTGTTCCTGAATTGGATTCCCACAAGTGAGATAAAGCGATGTACCGAAGTACACCTACAGTTCAGGTGAGTCGCTGAGGTACACCGAAGCATAACCCCATGACTGTAGACCGTTTGAGACACACTAAGCATAACCTACAATGAGTTACCGAAGTGACCTGCTGTCAGGGCTGTTTGATGTTAACCCTGGCAGGAGTTTCCATTCAATCACTGAGGATCACAGTTGTGAACCCCTCATAAATGTTCTCGATAGATTGCTAATATCTGTGAAGGACTCGATAATGTATCACTTGTGTTCTTATTTTTGAATGACAAGCGATGAATTGTCAAGTGTACCTAAGAGATCTTTTGATGAATCTCGTAGCTCTAGACTTAATAGTGCACTTTGGTTTTCCTGAGTGGAGACTAGGGAGAGGGTCTCCTTCTTCAATACCAGCAATCTCTAAGAGAAAGCCTATAGTTTACGTAGGGTTCCCTGTGAGAATGAAACAAGCTTCTGTTGAGAGAAACTTGAGTGGCTAAGAAGGTTTAGTGCATGCGTCACTGGGTCCATGACGACTTTGATTCTTCAATACCGATGTCAACTAGTGACAACCAGTAGCATATGAGTTGAACCCGGTGTCTGCCCTAAGTTGAATAATCTGGAGGGCTATTTATTTTCACCCTTTTCTTTACTTATCTTTTTAAATCTTCTACTCCTTCTTTCTCCGATTCTCATTTTCTCCTTTTTATAATCATACCTAAGGAATTCTAAATTCTAACTATTGGTGGTGTCCTTGGGTAGATCCCTCCGGCTCTGGCGGATCATCGGACGATTATTCCTAACCTTAGTCACCTTATAACACCATGACTAACCTATGTTGCTATAAAACCATTTTCATGAAAATCTCTCAAAGTGGTTATGAATAAAAGCATTTTGTACCACTGAAAGAGTTTTATATTTTTGTAGAAATACTCCCCCTCCACACGTGCTTAAGTATTTTGACAGAAATCTGCACGGTGAGAGAAGAGAGCGCACTTTTGAATTGATCAACTCAAGATAGACAATTCCCCGCGAGACACAGTTACATCACTAACTAGGTCAGCTTGAAGTTGTAAACACTCCTTGGAGAGGAGGTTTGACCTGTCAAGGTTCATGTCTACCAAGAGTTTCTCGAATGGTACATTCTACTAGGACAAGTCCTTTGCGAGACACGTTTACATCACTAGCGAACTAGCTTGAAATTATTAGCCGTCCCGGATAAGTCTTTTTGAGTTACTAACATTTAAGAACTCGTCAATTCAATGGTTAAGTCTTTAGTACGATGATTCAATAGCAATTCGCAACATATTTCTTATCACATAATTTTTCTCCCCCTCAAAAATGGCATATAAAAGTTATTTTTGATGAAATTTTGATATCGAATATGTCTATTTCGAGTTTTGTGGGAAGAATTCCAAGAAGAACACTTTGTGAACAAATTTTTAAGCAAATACACCCCCTCAACAAGTGATATTAACTCTTGAGGTTTTGAAAATCATAAGGGGAAGTACTTGTTCTTTTGAGCAAAACTTTGAAAGTGAAAGTTTTGATTAGTTTTACTCAAAAGTAAGAAACTTTCGCTCCTTTTATAAGGATTGTGGCACTGAAGCGTACCACAGGGTCCTTTCATTACAAGTACGGGTTGTACACTGTTATGTGTGCACAAGCCATAGCTAAGAATAGATCACACATCCAAATATAATGAAAGAAACAAATCAAGGAGTACCAGGTAGTCCGTCAATAATACCAGGGATTCTTTCTGGAAGTTGGTAGCCTGTTAGAGATATGCTTTGATGTCCACCCACGAAACTCTCCAATGTCCTCATCTGATCCCGAAGAAACAACCTTTCATCAATCCTGGTAATGATCTTCTTCGCATCCCTCCTTTCCCTAGAATTCCATCTTTTCTTCGATCCAATGCCTTGATGAATCTCCTTTAACCGATAAGTGATTCCATCCCGAACCTTCTTCAAAGTATGATCACAGAATTTGTGAAGCTCCTTGCATGCCATGAAGCAATTTTGGTGAAGTTCACTACGATAAACTACCCCAAATGGTTTCTTAATGAAGGTGTACTGAGGAAGATGGTTGATATCAGGAAGGTCTAGCTGTGGTGTTGTGAGATTAACACGCTTCTGGTATGATTCCACGGCAAGTTGAATATCTTCTACACGTTCTTGGATCACGATGCTTCTTATGAATATTAGCAATGACTTGATGTACTCGCGTTGGATATTTTTAGAGAATTGTCGCATTCGTCCTTATACCTTGGAAAGATACATGTCTTCAATGTCATTGAGCGACAATCTCGGGAAATCTGCTTCTGTAAAGTCATATTCCTGTTTGTCTTGTCGTTTGACCACAATTTTCTTTAGGAATGTGTAGTCCCACTTCGACGACAGGGTAACATGCATAATTACAACGATCCGTTTGTCACTGAACATTTCCTTTTTCCACTTTAGAACACACGTAGTAGATTCGTCTTCGTTCAGGCCAATAATGAATCCCATACAGTGCATCGAGGTCATACTTTTCCACTTTGTCGATAAACATGTGTGTGGCTTATTCCTCGATGGCTATATTATTAGAGTAGATTGCTGTCGGGAAAGGGATGGTGAGTGATGTAGCGTATTTCTTGGTGACATCGCTACCGTGTAGAAGGAATTCCAAGTCGTTGTTGAAGAAATAGCGGTAGGGAATCTTAGGTTGATCCGGTCGGCCAATGGTAGGTAGTGGTTTGGTCCTGTTAGTGTAGTATGGAGCTTTGTCTGGTCTGGTGAAGTCAATGTTTGATTCAGGATTGAGCCAATCAATGTTGTTAGACATGGCTCATGCTATGTTGTCGAGATGGTATTCGACTTCAATGGCACTGTCTGAGCTGTCCTTAAGTAGTTGAAAGGCGTCGTTCTTGATTCGTCTCAACTCTGCTTTAGTCATTTTCTTCACTTTGAACTTTTCTTGTATAAGATTCACATGCTCTATTGTGCGACCATCTACCGATTCTTGACCTTCCGATAACTGAGGAGTTGTATCAACAAGTTTTGAGAACCAGTCATACTCTTCAGTGTCATCATCATCTAGCCATGACACAACTTCGATCTTTTTCTTCTTCTTAGGCTTTGGTGATGATGCTGGTTTCTTTGTTGATGTAGAAGAAGTAGGTTGTTGTTGGGGCTCAGGAATTTCTTCATCGTCACCACCAGTGTATTCAAAGTGATCACCGGTCTTCTTTGTTTGTGGTGGTGACTAAGAGTCCTGAGGTTTGTCTTTTGCAGGATAACGTGGTGGAGATCTTCTAGCGGTGGAGGTCCTTTGGGGTGATGGAGGCATAGTAGATGAATCATCATATTTCTTCTTTCGTTTCGCCTCAAAATCCATATCCGTATAATCATCATCTCTTGGACACTTAGCCCTTTCAGCTGCTGCTTTGTATGAAGTTTTGAGTTGAAATTCCAGCAATGCCTCAAAGAGTTTAGCTTCGTCAGAAGTAAACATTGCAGATCGTTTAGACATTTGTAGAACAAGCTTGGAAATCAATTCTGCAGTAGAGACAACCGTAGGCTCAATTGGATTGATTTGTATTGCTACAGGAGTAGATTGCATTGTTTGCTTGACCAATTGCATGAGATTTGGATAAAGTTGTCTGGTGAACATCTCTCTTGTCACTCCAGGGACGGTGTAGAGAAGAAACTTGTGAGTATATTCTCGGATTGTCTTTTCCATTTCCCCTTGGATATCTCTATTAAGAAACTGTTGTATTTGTTCCCTTTAGTCTGAAAACTCGTTTATCACATCTTGAAGAATGTTTATTCTGTCGGCCAGTTGATTAAGTTTCTTGTTGACCACGTTCTTCTTCCTTACTTGCCTGACAGCATTAACAATCTTTGTTTTGGCACGTGATGCCCAAGTATCAGTTGGTTTCTTTTCAAATCTGGATGCAGATCTGGTGGTGGTGTCTTTGGATGGTGGTGGTGATGAATGAGAAGATGAGTTTGACGATGATGAGTCATGATGAGGCTCAGGGTCCTTTGGTGGCTCAGAAGTTTGTTCCTTGCTACTTATGGGACTATCTAGAATATAGTTATCTTCTTCCTTTTCTGCTTTAGCCTTTTCTTCTGCCTTAACCCTAGCTTCTTCATCTGCTTTAGCTAGAGCTTCTTCTTCTGCTTTTTCTTTAGCAGCAGCCTCAACATCTTCATCAGTAATTTTCTCAGTCTTCTCCTTCTTCTTTTCTGGTTGCTCAAAGTCAAAGATAATCTCATCCTCATGTTGCTGTTGTTTTGATTCGTGGGTGGTGGTGCCAGTTCCCTTATCGGGTTGATTAACCGCATCGAAAACTGGTGTGGTTAGTGCACCACCACTTGACCCTCCAGGGCCACGAGTTTGTTGTAGGTTGAACTACTTAGCAACATGTTGAAGTCTAAGATTCTTCAATTTCTTTCTGTAATCTTTGTCTTCATCCTGTGGCTCTTCATCTGAGCTCTCTTCTTCCTTCTCTTGCACTGGAGTTTTCCCTTTATCAGACTTGGGACTTAGAGGTTTTTCAACTGTTAGTATATCATCTGTTGCAGATTCTGAGTAGATAACCTCTTCATCTGTTTCAGTGTCCTCCGAGTCCTTGTCCATTAGTTTTGGTTCTGATTTGGGAATAGGGATGGCACCCTTTGAAGGAATTCTCTGTTCGAGTGTGTGAGTCCTCTTTGGATACTACGTGTACTCTCAGTGCTCGCAATACTTCCAGCATTGCCTCTCCTGGTCTTCCTAACAAGTGTAACAGAAGATTTTTCATCAATGAACCCCACTTTGCCTGATGCAACTGCTTCCAGATAACGTTTGTATGATTGAAGTTCCTTGATATTAGTAGTAAGAAGGCAATCTGGCAAAACAGCACCTTGTTTCTTCGTAGTTGATTCTTCGAACCTAACGACATTGAGTGTAGGCTCAATCAATACGGAGTGATGGTTGGGGTCATCAAGTCTCAAAGGAATATCAGGATTATTCCCGAGCATCCTCTGGATCAACAGTTTTGTGTATCTGATGTAAGGGATTTTGGTGCCAGGTTTCCTGAAATATGACATCATGTCATCCCAAATCAGACTTGAGAAATTGATGTGCATCATGTTGACCATGCCCCAAAATACTTGTAGTTCCATGAGCTTGGGATGCTCATAACCACTATCACGTCCAGAAACTGATTTGGTGATCATGATGTATAGGGTTCTCCATGGCTGAGGAATATTCTTAAGATCTACTGAAGAGTGTTTGGTGATAATCCCAGCAGCTTCATCATAGCCTATGTCGACAATAAACTGGAGAGTGACCTGTTCTGAAGGAGAAGCAACATAGTTGGCAGGCTGGATGGTAGGAAGAAGGAGAATAGCCCTTAAGTCTTCTGGAGTGATGGTGACTTGTTTGTCGTTGAGTGTTACTGTCACAACCTCTTGACCTTTGACCTTCTGCATAGTATGCCAGAATTGATGAACATAAATCTCCGGCACAGTTGCAGAATTAGTGAGCATATTCTTGTAAGGATTAGTCTTCAGAATATCCACAGCAATTTGACAAGAAGACTCAGAGCAAGTGAAGTTATCAAAATCGACTCTGAAATTGTTCTTCCCAATCTTCATTATGTAACCATCTGGGAAAATGTCTTCTATTGTGAGAACTTTTGGTGCATAAACATTTTGCATTGTGACGTCCGTATTGTGATCTGAAAGATATTGAGCCAAAAGAACCAACATATCGAAAGACATTACGTTAGTCAACAGTTGATTTTATTGTCTAATTATTGAATATGCTATGCTGATGAATGTTACGAATCCAACGTCACTTGTATGTCCAATAGTCCAAACTAGTCGTGATAATTTTTGTAAATTTATTTGTTTTGAATTTTAAAGTCCAAATTTTCACTTATTTTCACAACATTTTAACCATTTTAGCTTATTAGTGACATTTTGGTTTTGTGACGTTATGATTTATTTATTTACAAGTATGTACGCGTAACAATTCATAATTAAGGTTAAAACAAGGCTTAAGCGTAGAAAGTAAGCTTATGCGTAAACAGTAATACCCATATGCGTAGGCATAAGCTTATGCGTAGGAACTTCTCTTACCCGTAAGAAATATTACGCGTGGGAAAAGAGCTTGGCATAAAGCTTACACGTAAGCGTATGTTAGAGCTTATGCGTAAGGTTTACTCGTAAGAGTGAACCTTATGCGTAGCATATCCTTCACAGGATACGTGTAGTCCCCTTTGTAGAACCTTACGCGTAAAGGTTATGCGTAAGATTACTCTTACGAATAACATTCTACGCGTAAGGTAATCCTTATGCGTAGGAATCCAGTTAACCTTGATTTTGAATATGGCACGCGTAAAACCTGAAATAAGTTTGTCATAACATCATTATCAACACATTTATTTAACTTCTTTGTTAATACAAATATCGTCATTAAACGTTATTTATATTTTTGATCTTTACCGAAGTTTTGTTAACGACAAAAGTAAATTTAATTTTTATAAAGCTTAAAGCTTGTCAAGTTTAATAGATATTAAAACAAGCTTTTTCAAATTATATCTTCATCACTCAAGCATCTACATTCTGATTAATCATATCTTGATATGACTCTAACCATAATGTATGATACTAGTTTTTAGAATGTTTTAGTTTCTTAAAAACTAAACATTACTTATGTGTTTACATATTTCTAAAAATAGAAAAACAACACATGACATCATGTGATGCGTCATGGAAATCATTGGAAGATTTCATTAGATATTTTGTGTAGATTTGGACTCTTCATATCTTACATAATCTTACATAGATATGGTTGACTTTGGTAAGATCTTGATATCTTGCTGTCAGAACTCGGCGGCACTGATAACGCTACACGCGTCGTTCGGGGTCAAAGGAACTTCCTTTTCTTCGAGCAAGTTTAATAACACCCTAGGCAGTGAACCTAATCGTTGTAGTGTAGTATTAGGGTAAGCCACGGGTATTGATATCCTTCTCTACGGGAATAGGAATGCTAGTGAGGAGTTACTACGCTAAGGTTGGGGTTGAAGAAGATTATTGTTTATCTTTTTATGTTTTTTTTAGGAATTAGAAAGGTACGAATCTCGGGGTTTGGATTTGGGGGTTGGTATTTCTACCGATTACTCTACTTGTCTAATTATCTAATCTAAGGTGTATGTAGTCTATGTCTAATTATTGTGTGCTCGTATGATGGTTTAAAGATATGTTTACTTAGGTTTTATTACTCCTTAATTATCTCCTATTGATGGTTGAATTGTCACGTCCTTATTCTTAATTGCGTTGTTTGTCTAAAGTCGTAGGGTATGCGTTTGTCCCTAACTCTTTGAAACTACCAAAGGGTCTCGTCTACAAAATCTCTAGGAATTATAGACTCTAACTCTAAGGTACCCTTTGGATGGTTTAGCCTACAACTACTCTAGGCGTTATAGTCTAAGGTTCACAAAGATTAATCAAGCATTAACTACACAACGAATGACCTATCGCATTACTAGATCATTAACAATTAAGATAAGAGACAACCAATCAATATTCAATAATTAAGTTTCATTTTCCCTAAGCAAACACACAAATAAATTAGCTGGACATGGAGAACATGCAAGCATACACACAAATAATTGAAGACATAATTGAATTAATTAAGTAAAACACTTATCTTGGTGTAAGATAGGGTTTGGAACCCTAAAATCTTGTACAAGACGACCTTGGTTCGGTTTAGGTTTTACTCCAAAAGACTACACACCTTTGAAACTAAAAATTCGGATTCTATATACAAGATTACAATTGCGACGCGTCACCTTATGAATTGTGACGCCGATGGTCGCCGTCATTAGGGTTTCGTCTTGGCCACGTTAGTCTTGCGACGGTGTCACCTTATGCTTGAGACGCCGTCCCCTTCAGCTCGACGCCTCGGATCAAATCTAGGCGTCCGAGTTGCGACGACCTACTCTTTTAAAGCCTGACACCGTCACTTGAAAATAAGCAATTTGGCTATTGACCCGTCACAAAAGTGATGCGACGGCGTCATGAGATAACACCCGACGCCGTCCCTTTGTATTTCAGCAGCTTGAGTTTCTCGATTCTTGACTTTGGCCATTTTCTTCGTATATATCCGCCTTTTAGGTCCAAATAAGTGCCATTCCAGAATTTGCCTTCAAGAGACCTAAAAAGTGAAAAGGAACGATATTAAGTAATAACGGATACAAAAGTTATCAAATAAGGGCTTAAACGACCCCTCAAAAAGGTACATTTTAAAACCTTATCAGGCACCAAAAGTTATAACGGGCGGAACCCTTTTAAGGGGTCCGCTGTCCGTGGTGCTTGCTGATGGTTTTGGCTATAAATAGCAAAGCCAAACCAAGTAGTTTTTTATCCCTTTCTATCATACTCTCATACATATCTTCTCTCTAACCTTTCTAACTCAGTTTTATATCATATTAGTGATCTCTTTTGTAGCAAAGAAGATCAAGTCACATTCAAGCTTCAACGAGAAGTTGGAAGTCTTGTTTGTTTTGTGTTATATGATCTTGTGTTGATTCATACTTCATTGTTGTACCAAACTATCATAATCTTGTGAGTGTGAGTGGTTAGTATTTTAGTCCTCAAGATACATTGTGTGTGGGAGTGGTTGTACCCTTGAAAAGAAGGGAAATCTATGCAAAGACCACCACTATTTAAAACCAATGGATTTATCTATTGGAAAAACCGTTTTGAAACATATGTAAAATCAAAAGATATAGATCTTTGGTTTGTTATTGTTAAAGGGGATTTTAGTTCTACAACAAAATATATTTCTGTTGATGAACAAAAGAAATTAACTGCTAAAAACAATGAAGCTAAAAATGATGCTTTACAATGCTTTGCCTAGAAAAGATTATGAAAGAATTTTCAAGTGTGAAACCGCCAAAGATATTTGGGAATCTTTGATTGTTACACATCAAGGAAATTCACAAGTCAAGGATAACAAAATTGATCTTCTTGTTCAACAATATGAACAATTTTTTATCCCTGAAGATGAAACCATTGATTGTGGCTTTGCTCGTTTTAATACTATTATTACATCACTTAAAGCACTTGATGAATCCTTTCGTAGTAAGAACTTTGTCAGGAAATTTCTTAGAGCACTCCATCCGAAATGGAGAGCTAAAGTGACGGCCATTGAAGAATCAAAAGATCTCTCAAAAATGTCACTAGACGAGCTAATCGGAAACCTCAAAGTACATGAAATGGTGATGGAGAAAGATTCGGAAATCATCAAAGGAAAAAGAGAGAAAATCAAATCCGTTGCTCTAAAAGCAAGAACGGAATCAAGTGATGATGACGAATCTTGCTCCGGTAGTGAAGACGAAGAGTACGCCATGGCCGTTAGAGATTTCAAAAAGTTCTTTAGAAGAAGAGGAAAGTTTGTAAGACAACCTTGAGAAGAAAAGAAGCCATTCCGAAAAGATCGGGATGACAAAAAGGATAAAGGTGAAAGAAAATGCTTTAGATGCGGTGATGCAAGTCATCTAATAGGAGATTTTCCTAAGCCACCTAAAAGCAAAACTCAACGAGCTTTCGTTAGTGGCGCTTGGAGTGATAGTGAAGATGATGAAGAATCAAGCAAGGAGGAAATCGCTCTAATGGCACATGAGTCAAATGAGGTACATTCCGACTCATCTTATTCTTCTATTGATGATGACACTTTGCAAAAACAATACAATCAATTTTGTGAGCTAAGTCAAAAAATCATAACTAAAAATAAATTTTTGAAAACTAAAAAGGAATTTTTAGAAAATGAAGTCTATGAGTTAAAAGAAAAGGCAAAACGATTAGAAAAGGGAAAAGCAAATGACGATGATTGCAAATCATGTCAAGAGCTTAATCTTGAAATAGAAAAACTAAAGCTCACACAAGATGTTCTAATCGAACATAATTCTAAATTTAAAAGGTTTAACAAAAACATCGCTCTTGCCGATGAAATAGTTAGAATACATAAAACACCAGGAGACATGAATGGGCTAGGATTTAATGAGATATTAATTCCAAAGAGTCAAAACAAAACGGCCGAAAAAGACAAACAAACTGTCAAAACTGCTGCAGTGCAGCACGGACCAGACGGACCCAAAATAAGGGATCCGTCCGTTGAAAGAAATGGTGCCGTGGGTACTTCAGCAAGACATAACGTTTGTGATACGGACCGTAACGAATTTGTCAAAGTAACAAAGAAAACCAAGGATAGTGCTAAACTAAAACCAGCTGTTACATCAGGAGTAGGACTTGCTAACAATGAATTTAGATCAAAAACTACTCAACAACGACATAAAACACCTTTTGCCAAATGCCCCTTTCCTAAGAGCAACCACAACGTACAACCCAACTACCAACACAACGGTTGGAATCAAAACTTTCCTAGACCATATCAAACTCCAGATTACATGTCATGGAACTCTTACCTATCGTTTCCATACATGAATCAAATAAATGGTATGTTTAACCCAAACGGACCCATGAGATATTGGGGACCAAATGCTTGAGTTATTTGCTTCTTAGGTATGCTTGAAAGTTGGATTGGAACTTGATGAGTTGATAAAAGATAGTGGATGCTCACGACACATGACGGGCAACAAAAGTCTCTTCTCATCATACAAAGAGTATGACGGAGGTAATGTCACTTTTGGTAGCAATCTCGAAAGCAAAATCATTGGCAAAGGTACGATTGCTCATAACTCCCTAACTATTGAAAATGTTGCTCATGTAGATAGGTTAGGATTTAATCTACTTAGTATTAGCCAATTATGTGATAAAAAGTATAAAGTACTATTTGATGAAAATGGTAGTAAAATGCTAAAAGATGGTATCACCATAGCTAAAGGATTTAGGAAAAATAATATATACGTCATGAAAATAGATAAAACATCTAATGACAAACTTTGTCTAACAACGTTAGATGATAGCTCAACTCTTTGGCATAGACGCTTAGGTCACGCTAATATGAGACTTATACAAAACTTATCTTCAAAAGAGTTAGTTAGGAATTTACCAGAACTTAAATATGACCAACACTTTTGTGACGCTTGCAAAATTGGTAAAAAAACCCATAGTAGTCATAAATCGAAAAATATGGTGTCCGCATCTAAGTGTCTAGAATTATTGCATATGGACTTGTTCGGTCCATCCGCTATAAGAAGCTACGGAGGCAACTTATACACTTTGGTCATAGTAGATGATTGCTCAAGGTTTACTTGGACGTTGTTTTTGAAAACCAAAAATGAAGCTTTTGATAAATTTGAAATTCTTAGCAAGAAAATTCAAAATCAACTAGGTATTAAAATTGTGTCGTGTAACACCCCCAAATCTCGGTACAGCGGAAGACTTAATCAAGTTTTCGGGGCGTTACTTTTTGGATTGGTATCGCACACAAGTAAAATAAAAGATAACCATTTAGCCATTTAAAACCAATCCCAAATCAAATATTCAAACATTTAATCCGAAGATATAAATTTTAGGCCCAAAACATAGTTTAACAAAATAGGTCCCCAAAGTTTATCAGAGTCGAAAATGATCCTTGAACCACGCCTCCATGCCAAGCTTCCACACGTCAAATAATCTAAACATCTCTCGAATACCTGAGAAATCATGCTAAAAGGTCGGCTTACGCTGGTGAGTTCATAGGTTTAAGTTCAACAAAATCATAGTGGATCTGTAAGAGTTGATTTGCTATGCAAGACCTAGATAGGTAAATACCGTTTCACACACTGATCCTACCCGGATCTCCAATCATATATTCACTTACTCGGGCCCCTGCGACTCTAGTCCAGCATTATCGTGGCAACCTCTAGAACAGTTGCCAACCCCGGGCTAGGTCGAGATAGAAGTCTATTCTTAGTTAGGCACGGTAAAACCTATACTAAGGAAACAACTATCACACATCTATTTACTCAGTCAACATATAAGCAAATCCAAATAGTTTTAACGGTCCAAAAATAGTAGCACGATTCTCACCCCAAAATAGTTCAAAATGTAGTTAAAATGTATATATAAAAGTGGGCCTATGAAACTTACCTCAAGCAATCAACGCACAATCAACGCACAAATATCACTAGCAGAAGATAACAGAAATCACAAAGACAGCAACTATCGACTCGGCAGAACCTAGTAATGTAGACCAACTTAATATACATATTCCTCAAAATCAACGTTATCTATCCCAATATATTCCATTTCTTTATTTCAAAAAACGTCTCGTTTCACAATTAATGCTAGTTTTTGGTATCCTCATATGAGTGTATCGATTCAATATGATGTCATGAACGCACTCAAACAACCAATATATAAATCAATGCGACACAATGAGACCTCTAAACGATAAACTCCATAGTTCAATAAGTTTCAGAATAAATAGTAGACCTTATCGAATTTGTCAACTCGATAAACTCATTCACTTATTCGTGTCGCTTATTATCCCATAAATCAATCGTATCCTTAAAGAGTCATAAGGATAATTCACCCATTAATAAGGTTACCCAACGTACCTAGCGGGCTCTTATTAGATTCGTCAACCTAATAAGTCCGCTACCCACGTGGATCAACAATATTAACGTTAGGTTATCCGTAACACATGCACACATAACACAAATAAATAGTTACTTATCCAAAATTAAATGTCCACAATTGACATTTATTGATAAATGTGTACTCGAAACGTTAATTATTTATTTATTACAAAACCTCTCCAATTTAGTTGTTAGTTTTATTTAAAACTAGTAAATAACAAGATAAATCTTGTTATTGATATTTTTGGTACAAAAGCCCATTATTATTTACATTTCATAGTTTTATTATCATTTTCATATATAATATATATTTCGTCAAATCCCATTATAAATCTCATAACGTTATTCGTTTCGAGTCCACAAGCACGAGTCATAACTTCTCGGCTTTTAATCAATCAATTGTCCAAATTATACTAAAGTCCATGTTACGGCTTTGTCGGAGTCAACTATTGACTAAAAAGTCAAAGTGACGCCAACGTAGCTCAAAGTCACAATATATATATGAAGTCCATAATTAAAAGTCATAACGTCGCAATTCAATCCCAAACTAACTCAAAACAATCTCGCCAACCAATCAATCAACCAATTATACTCGAAACCAATGTTATGACCCTAATGGTCATGACACGGTCTCGGTCAAGACCACGTGAACCAAACAAGCTTCTAAAGCTTTTCGGCTCCACGTGTCTCATCTAAACCTCAACTAAACCAATCAATAAGCTACCAAATCGACCCGACTCGGACCCAAGACCCAAGTGGGTCACGTACACCAACCCATGGGTCACGTACTTGACCATGGTGGTTCTTACGCCCCATGTTGTCCAACCAAACACAACCAAATCCAATCTACAACACTCAAATCCAATCATTCAAGCTCCAAACACTATCTAACACAAAACCCATCAACTATCATTAACGAAGAACATGCAATTAAACCCTAAAATGCAAAACCCATCAAATTAATGCACCACACATGTACCAAACACTAATTACTTATTCACTAATTAGCTTTAATTTCATGTTCCACCCAAAAGCCCCAAAAATTGTTCATGGGTCGAAACCCTAGAATCCAATTCGTGGCTTTTTATTGCCTAACCAAGCTCAAAACATGTTCTATTTACCTTCTCTAATCACCAATTACAAAAGCTCTTTGAAATATTTAGAAACCCTAAAAGTACGAATCTTAATTCTTGAATTTGGAGGTGTTAATGAAGTCCAAATTGAGTGTATGATATATGGTTGGAAAGAGGAGAAAGAGATCTATCTTTTGGTGGTGGAGGTGAATAGTGATGCGCCGCCGGTGGCCTGTGGTGGCCGGAATATGGCCGACGGTGGTGAAGTGGTTGTTTAGGGTTTTTAGAGTGAGAAACTAGAGAGAGAAATAGTGTTGTGTGTGTTTTCTTGTGAGAGAAATGAAAGGTGGAAGTGAGGCTTGGGTTGGGTATATATACTCATGAACTACGGACCTCAAAATAATTAATTAGGAGGGGGGGGGGGGCGCCGACTAAAATTAGAAAGGGGAGGGTTCAGGTTGAAACTTTTCGTATCTATCTCGTTTACCCATTCCCGAGCTCACATATCGTCCCCCGAGTGTCCCACTACATTTATTTCACTTTCCAACATCGTTACTCACGTTTTTCCACAAGTTTTGACTATTTATTTGTCAATTTTTGAGTTACGGTCTAAAAGTTACAATAACTCTTGTTTTAGGCTTTTCTAGTGCCGAATCGAATAGTGCCTACCAAATAGAGTTAAAACGCATACGATAACTCATTTAATAATGAAATAAACCGTAAAAACCAATCGACGATATAAAATCAAGTCACGGTTTATAAAATAGTGTTAAAGGCAAATCTCGGTTTAATTTAACGTAATGCAGTTACCTAAAATAGACTCCCTAAATTGCCGGTTGTCACATCCCACCTCGAAGAAACCCGTCCCGGGTTTCACTCCGAGTTGCTTGGTGTCATAAACAGTTTAGGATACTTCCTACGAAAAACGTCCTCACGTTCCCAAGTGAACTCCGGTCCATGCCGGGAGTTCCAACGTACCTTAACAATCGGAATACGGCTATTCTTCAGCCTCTTAATCTCACGATCCATAATCTCTATCGGTTCCTCAACAAAATTCAATTTCTCATCAATACGAATATCTCTTAATGGCATAACTATGTTTTCCTCCGAAAGACATCTCTTAAGATTACTAACATGAAAGACATTGTGTACACTACTCAGTTCCGATGGTAGCTCCAAGCGGTATGCTACCGGTCCGATTCTTTCCAGGATTGGAAAAGGGACCAATATATCGGGGATTGAGTTTTCCACGCTTTCTAAAGCGAATCACTCCTTTCCAAGGAGAAACTTTCAACATAACACGATCTCCAACCTGAAATTCTAAAGGTTTCCGCCTCTTATCGGCATAATTCTTTTGTCTATCATGAGCGGTTTGCAACCGGTTTCTAATATGTACTATTTTCTCAGTGGTTTCTAGGACAAGTTCGGGACCTGTAAGTTGACTCTCGCCAACTTCAGCCCAACAAACAAGAGAACGACATTTTCGGCCATACAGTACCTCAAATGAGGCGGCCTTAATACTAGAGTGATAACTATTGTTGTAAGAGAATTCGGCCAAAGGGAGGTGTCTCTCCCAGCCTTTGCTGAAATCAATAACACATTCTCTAAGCATATCCTCTAAAGTCTGAATAGTTCTCTCGCTTTGACCATCGGTCTATGGATGGTAAGCGACTCATATCCAAATTCGTTCCTAATGTCGTCAGAAGACTTCCAAAAGTGGGATGTAAAACGACTATCCCTATCAGAAATGATAGATATCGGTACTCCATGACGCGATACTATCTCCTTAAGATACAATCGAGCAAGCTTATCAAGACTATCGGTTTTACTAATAGCTAAGAAGTGAGCATACTTAGTTAAACGATCAACTATTACCCAGATAGCGTTATTGCCGCTAACTGTTCTCGGTAATTTAGTGATAAAATCCATGGTTATTCGCTCCCATTTCCATTCTAGAAGTTCGGGTTGAACTAAAAGTCCTGATGGTTTCTGATGTTCGGCCTTAACTTTAGAACAAGTCAGGCACCTACTGACATACTAAGCTATATCGGCTTTCATATTGGGCCACCAATAAAGTTTCTTAAGATCCTAATACATCTTATCGGCTCCAGGATGAATAGAGTATTTTGATTTATGCGACTCATGCATAATCAACTCACGGATCCCACCATGAAATGGTATCCAGCTTCTGTCTCTGAAGCGTAATGTTCCATCGGAACGCTTCAAGAAGCCGTTTTCACTTTCTACCATTCCATGAAGATTCTCATAAGGACGGTTCTCTTCCGTCAATGCCTCTACTTTGGCGGCTAAAATCTGGGATGGTAAGGGCGAAACAATGGTCATTCCTAAAGATCTAACGAGTAGGGGTGGAATGTCCTCCTTACGACTAAGGGCGTCAGCCACAACATTAGCCTTACCAGGATGATAACGAATCTCACAGTCATAATCACTAAGCAATTCCAATCAACGACGTTGTCTCATGTTCAGTTCCTTCTAATCTAAGATATGCTTCAAACTCTTATGGTCGGTAAATACTACACACTTGGTTCCATACAAGTAATGTCCCCAGATCCTAAGAGCAAACACTACAGCACCTAACTCAAGGTCATGGGTGGTGTAGTTTTTCTCATGCTTCTTAAGTTGTCGGGATGCGTAAGCAATCGCCTTCTCACATTGCATCAAAACAGCGCCTAAGCCTTTGTGCGAAGCGTCGCAGTACACGACAAAATCTTCACTTCCTTTAGGCAAAGCTAGGATGGGCGCACTACACAACTTCCCCTTTAGAAGTTGGAATGCTTCTTCTACCTTTTCTCCCCATTCATACTTAACATCCTTCTGGGTTAGTTTGGTCAGTGGTTTAGCTATCTTGGAAAATCCCTCAATGAATATCCTATAATAGCCTGCTAAACCTAGAAACTGTCGGATTTCTGATGGGTTCTTAGGAGCTGCCCATTCCTTAATGGCCTTAATCTTAGTTGGGTCAACATGAACACCTCGACCATCTATCACATGACCTAAGAATTGCACAGACGGAATCCAAAATTCACACTTAGAGAATTTGGCATACAGCTTCTCTCCTAAAATGAGCCTCAAACGCTCTTCGTGCTCCTCACTACGCTTAGAGTATATCAAGATGTCGTCTATGAATACTATCACAAACTTATATAGGTACGGCTTACACACTCGGTTCATGAGATCCATGAAAACCGCTGGTGCGTTGGTTAAGCCAAACGACATCACTTGGAATTCATAGTGTCCATAACGAGTCCTAAACGCAGTCTTAGGGATATCCTCTTCTCGAACTCTAAGCTAGTGGTAACCAGATCGTAAATCGATCTTAGAAAACACACTAGCTCCTTGGAGCTGGTCGAATAGATCATCTATTCTAGGTAATGGATATCGGTTCTTCACGGTCAACTTATTCAATTCCCTATAGTCGATACACATCCGAAACGGTCCATCCTTCTTCTTCACAAACAACACTGGTGCTCCCCACGGCGATGAACTAGGTCAAATGAATCCCTTCTCTGACAATTCAGCCAACTGTTTAGACAGTTCCTCTAATTCTCTTGGAGCAAGTCGATAAGGTGCCCGGGCTACGGGTGCCGCACCGGGTATCAACTCTATTTGGAATTCCATTTGTCGAACAGGTGGAATCCCTGCGGCATCGTCGGGAAACACATCCGGAAATTCTCTAACGACAGGTACATCATTAAGGTTTCTTTCATTCTCCTCCTCGCTTTTCTTTTCAGAAATTCGAGCTAAGAAAAGACAACCTCCTCTATCGATGTATTTCTGAGCCTTAATACAAGAGATGATGCCCAACCGGGAAGGACTTCCACGGTCGCTTCGATCTCCTTGTATGCTCAGAACTTTTCCTCCATACGGTAAACGCACAATTTTCTCATCACAAATGATGTGTGCACCGTTCTTCGATAACCAATCCATTCCGATAATGACGTCAAAACTTCCTAAGGTAACTGGCAGCAGATCTATACTAAACGGGCGGTCTAGGAAACTCAAGGTACAACCTCGTACTACGGTGTCTATCTTCTCTCTATTCCCATTTGCTAATTCCACATCGTAACTAAACCCTAGAGGTGTTTGGGAGATTCCTAGTAATGGCATAAAGTTGGTGGATACGAAAATCATATCCGCACCAGATCAAACAAGTATGGAAGCATAGCGATTATTGAGAAGGAACGTGCAGTAACTATGTTAGGGTCCTCACCAGCTTCCTTCCCAATAGTGTAAACACACGCTGTTCCCATGTCTCTCTACTGATTCCTAACACCATTGTTTCCCGGTTTCCTACAACCTCACGCCAGGTTTAAGCCATTACCTCCTACACCTCGGTTAGCAAATCCTCCTACATTACCGGGATTTCCTCTCATTCACGGCTCTCGGCACTCATTCTTAAAGTGTCCCTTCTTTCCACATCCAAAACAGGTGACAGTGGCCTTCCAGTCCGCTCCTTGTGCAGTTTGAGCTGCAGCAAGTGGTCGGGACCTACAGTCTTTGGCCATGTGTCCTACCTTAGAACACTTCCTACACACAATCGGGCACGGTCCATGGTGGTGTCGGTTACAACGACCACACACAGGTTTACTACCTTCGTAACCTTTCTTATCTCCATTTCCTATGGCGAACACTCTGGGTGTTTCTTGCCGTTTGTTGCCATTCCCTTTTACAACTTCATTCCTCTTCCTCTTATCATTCCTATCACTCTTACCCTTATCTCCTAATTCTAACACACAAGAGTCCATCAGGCTCTGAGCCACAGCAATTTCCTCATGCAAATTGACTGGCTTTGCAGCGATGACATCATTTCGAGTAGCTAAAGGCAATCCATCAGTATACCTTTCAATCTTAAGTTCTTCGGTACGAACCATCTCAGGGCAAAGCAAGGATAACTCTTGAAAACGACGAGTGTAAGTCGCCATGTCAGTACCCTTAACCTTATGGTTCCAGAACTCACTTTCTAACTTCTTAACTTCATTCCTAGGATAGTAAGTCTTAATCAGGAGAGCCTTAAATTGAGTCCAAGACATAACTTAAGCTACATCAATTCCTACTGCTCTGTGGTAGTTATTCCACCAGGTCAACGCCTTGTCCTTCAAGGAAAATGTTGCATACTTAACCTTACAATCCTCCTCACAGTTACTCACAGCAAACACAGATTCAGTTTTCTCCAACCACCTAGTTAGGTAAACTACTCCCTCAGTTCCTCCAAACTCAATGGGACCACAGAATCGGAACTCCTTATAGGTACAACCTCGAGTTCGATTCAGCAATGGGGTTTCACTAGAAGTGTTGGAAATATTAGCCTCAGCTAGCTTCACGACATGCTGCGATACTAGCTGGTCAATGTGGGCTAGGTTCACAGGTGGAGGGTTTTGTGGAACAGACCATTCTCGACGGTCATCCACATTCGAGTTCCCTACAACTGGGTTATCAATGTTCGGGTTCTCAACATGTGGTGCGTCGGGTCGGACGACGACTACGACGACCGGGCAACAACAGCAGCAGAGCTCGGTTGTTCCTAATTAAGTTTCGTCTTGTTGCCACCATTCTGGGGGCAAGAAGAACAGTTTCATAAGTTCACAATTCACGCTCTAAATAGAGTTGGGTTCCAAGAGTCACTACATAACGCCTGAATATATACTCAAGGTTAACAAGGATAACGCTATACCAAAGCGAAACAATCAAATACCGCATCATAGCTAAGGATGCACGTTCCAATAACCATAACTCATAGGTTTCAAAAGTGGAAATACATGGAAGGATTCGAAGAAATCAAAAACGATCCTAACAACGATAACTATAAACAACTAGGATAATCCTACATCTCGAACCAAGTACTACTTAGTTTCAAGATGGCATAAAACCATGAATCTAATACTGTCTAGCCACGTCTACGAGCACTCCTAAACGATCTCCAAACATCATCCATCACTCTCCAAAGTGATAGAATCCCCAAACGCTGAGAGTCGCAATCCTTCCTAAGATTCACGACCTCCTTCTCCAAACCATCAACCTTGCGGCAAGCGCTTGGTCTGCCTCCAAGGCTGTCAAGCAATCTGTATGCCGGTCTCTAACCTGCTCAAAGAGTCCCGACATACCTTCTCTTAAGGCCATCGACTTCTTCCCTATCTTAGTCAATTCTATTCTCAAATCCTCTACACCAGTCCTCGTCACTCCATCTAATCGATCTGATAACCTACTGAGACTAATATTCTGGGATATAATTCTCCTCCAAAGCTGACCCGTACCTCCATACTCCTCGGGCTCAGAAACAATCTCTGATGGCATCTCAGATCCTAACGGGCTACCTATATAAGGTGAGTAAGGTGGTGAATCGATGTCTAAAGGTTGTCCAAGGGACTCAGGCTCAGGCAAAGGAGAACCTAGTCCAGGAGAATGTGCAGGACTCTGCAATGGAGGAGTACCCCCTTCTGGGATATCCTCACCATCCTCCTCCTGAGGATCCTCATCCTCATCAACATACTGCTCTTTAATCTCATCCTCCTCCTCGACCTCATGCTCCTCCTCACCCTCATCCATAGGGGGAGAGTCCATGAGTCGGAGTCTCTGTGCAGGTAAATCCTGAGGTGGTACACTAGGAGATCTAGGCCTCCTAAGACATGGTGATACTACTAAACGAATAGGTGAAAATGGTGGTCGCACGAACATGCGGGCAGTGCTATAAGCAAGCCTAGGAGTCTGTGCTCTCGCTAAAACCTGATGTAAACTGAGCTGCCTAGACGAAGCTAGGCGATCTCGATGATGAACTAGAGTGACGGGGTAATCTCATAGGGATCACCCTGCGCAACCGTCATGAGAGTCAATGGAGAACTAGCTACAGAAGGACTTCTCGACACATCAAAAGCTAGTGAAGGCATAATCTGTGACAACGGCATAGGGTAGGTATAAGTGTTCGAAACAACTAGTTTTAATAAGCGCAACAACTTAACCAAAACACATATCACATAATGAAAGCTTTAAAAGTGTAGGTACCGCATTACTCAAAACATGCCTTTAAATAACACACATAAGTTCCGTTCTATCACATAATCACATATCAAAGCAATCGAGTTCAAATTCCAAAATCGTAATATACCGTTTACTCAAATCAATTTCCGTAATATTTCGATAATCACATCTCATTTTTCCAAAACCAATAATCATATCTCATTTCCAAAACCAATAATCATATCTCATTTCCAAAACGTTTAGGAATACCCCTAAACATATCCAAATCATAACTCAAATCTCTAAATCATAACGTTTTCATAATCAGTTCACAATATCCTCTAACATATCATCTCATAATTCAAATTGCATTTCATACCATAATCGATAAGAAGCTTCTTCAAGCGGGCGTCGTCGGTCGAGGATCAATTTTTCTTAAAAGCGGTTATAGTTTAGGGTTTATAAAATACCTAGTTCTCTATAACCTTGAGCACTGATACCAATCTGTAACACCCCCAAATCTCTACAAAGGCGGAAGACTTAATCAAGTTTTCGGGGCGTTAGTTTTTGGATTGGTATCGCACACAAGTAAAATAAAAGATAACCATTTAGCCATTTAAAACCAATCCCAAATCAAATATATAACATTTAATCCGAAGATATAAATTTTAGGCCCAAAACATAGTTTAACAAAATAGGTCCCCAAAGTTTATCAGAGTCGAAAATGATCCTTGAACCACGCTTCCATGCCAAGCTTCCACGCGTCAAATAATCCAAACATCTCGAATACCGAGAAATCATGCTAAAAGGTCACTTACTGGTGAGTTCATAGGTTTAAGTTCAACAAAATCATAGTGGACCTGTAAGAGTTGATTTGCTATGCAAGACCTAGATAGGTAAATACCATTTCACACACTGATCCTACCCGGATCTCCAATCATATATTCACTTACTCGGACCCTTGCGACTCTAGTCCAAAGACTGTCGTGGCAACCTCTAGAACAGTTTCCAACCCCGGGCTAGGTCGAGATAAAAGTCTATTCTTAGTTAGGCACGGTAAAACCTATACTAAGGCAACAACTATCGCACATCTATCTACTCAGTCAACATATAAGCAAATCCAAATAGTTTTAACGGTCCAAAAACAGTAGCACGATTCTCACCCCAAAATAGTTCAAAACGTAGTTAAAACGTATATATAAAAGTGGGGCTATGAAACTCACCTCAAGCAATCAACGCACAATCAACGCACAAATATCACAAGTAGAAGATAACAGAAATCACAGCACAGCAACTATCGACTCGGCACAACCTATTAATGTAGACCAACTTAATATACATATTCCTCAAAATCAATGTTATCTATCCCAATATATTCCATTTCTTTATTTCCAAAAACGTCTCGTTTCACCATTAATCCTAGTGTTTGGTATCCTCATTTGGGTGTATCGATTCAATATGATGTCATGAACGTACTCAAACAACCAATATATAACTCAATGCGACACAATGAGACCTCTAAACGATAAACTCCATAGTTCAATAAGTTTCGGAATAAATAGTAGACCTTATCGAATTCGTCAACTCGATAAACTCATTCACTTATTCGTGTCGCTTATTGTCCCATAAGTCAATCGTATCCTTAAAGAGTCATAAGGATAATTCACCCATTAATAAGGTAACCCAGCGTACCTAGCGGGCTCTTATTAGATTCGTCAACCTAATAAGTCCACTACCCACGTGGATCAACAATATTAACGTTAGGTTATCCGTAACCCATGCACACATAACACAAATAAATAGTTACTTATCCAACATTAAATGTACACAATTGACATTTATTGATAAACGTGTACTCGAAACGTTAATTATTTATTTATTACAAAACCTCTCCAATTTAGTCGTTAGTTTCATTTAAAACTAGTAAATAACAAGATAAATCTTGTTATTAATATTTTTGGTACAAAAGCCCATTATTATTTATATTTCATAGTTTTATTATCATTTTCATATATAATATATATTTCATCAAATCCCATTATAAATCTCATAACGTTATTCGTTTCGAGTCCACAAGCACGAGTCATAACTTCTCGGCTTTTAATCAATCAATTGTCCAAATTATACTAAAGTCCATGTTACGGCTTTGTCGGAGTCAACTATTGACTAAAAAGTCAAAGTGACGCCAACGTAGCTCAAAGTCACAATATATATATCAAGTCCATAATTAAAAGTCATAACGTCGCAATTCAATCCCAAACTAGCTCAAAACAATCTCGCCAACCAATCAATCAACCAATTATACTCGAAACCAATGTTATGACCCTAATGGTCATGACACGGTCGCGGTCAAGACCACGTGAACCAAACAAGCTTCTAAAGCTTTTCGGCTCCACGTGCCTCATCCAAACCTCAACTAAACCAATCAATAAGCTACCAAATCGACCCGACTCGGACCCAAGACCCAAGTGGGTAACGTACACCAACCCATGGGTCACGTACGTGACCATGGTGGTTCGTACGCCCCACGTTGTCCAACCAAACACAACCAAATCCAATCTACAACACTCAAATCCAATCATTCAAGCTCCAAACACTATCTAAACACAAAACTCATCAACTATCATTAACCAAGAACATGCAACTAAACCCTAAAATGCAAAACCCATCAAATTAATGCACCACACATGTACCAAACACTAATTACTTGTTTATTTCATCACTAATTAGCTTTAATTTCATGTTCCACCCAAAAGCCCCAAAAATTGTTCATGGGTCGAAACCATAGAATCCAATTCGTGGCTTTTTATTGCCTAACCAAGCTCAAAACATGTTCTATTTACCTTCTCTAATCACCAATTACAAAAGCCCTTTGAAATATTTAGAAACCCTAAAAGTACGAATCTTAATTCTTGAATTTGGAGGTGTTAATGAAGTTCAAAATTGAGTGTATGATACATGGTTGGAAAGAGGAGAAAGAGATCTATCTTTTGGTGGTGGAGGTGAATAGTGACGCGCCGCCGCCGGCCTGTGGTGGCTGGAATATGGCCGGCGGTGGTGGAGTGGTGGTTTAGGGTTTTTAGAGTGAGAAACTAGAGAGAGAAATAGTGTT
>OU343217.1:221644831-221781494 GCA_910596185.1 Chrysanthemum makinoi
GTATGTGTTTTCTAGTGAGAGAAATGAAAGGTGGAAGTGAGGCTTGGGTTGGGTATATATACTCATGAACTAGGGACCTCAAAATAATTAATTAGGAGGGGGGCGCCGGCTAAAATTAAAAAGGGGAGGGTTCGGGTTGAAACTTTTCGTATCTATCTCGTTTACCCATTCTCGAGCTCACATATCGTCCCCCGAGTGTCCCACTACATTTATTTAACTTCCCAACATCGTTACTCACGTTTTTCCACAAGTTTTGACTATTTATTTGTCAATTTTCGAGTTACGATCTAAAAGTTACAATAACTCTTGTTTTAGGCTTTTCTAGTGCCGAATCGAATAGTTCCTACCAAATAGAGTTAAAACGTATACGATAACTCATTTAATAATGAAATAAACCGTAAAAACTAATCGACGATATAAAATCAAGTCACGGTTTATAAAATAGTGTTAAAGGCAAATCTCAGTTTAATTTAGCGTAATGCGGTTACCTAAAATAGACTCCCTAAATTGCCGGTTGTCACATGTCGATCCGAACGGATCATGGTCGTGAATTTGACAACTAAACTCAATTTGGAAACTTTTGTGATACAAATGGTGTAACACACAACTTTTCGGCTCCTCGAACACCTCAATCAAATGGAGTAGTAGAACGTAAAAATAAAACAATTCAAGAAATGAGTAGAACAATGCTTAATGAACAAAACATTCCTCAAAAGTTTTGGTGTAACGCCGTTGACACTTCTACATATATTTTGAATAGAGTTTCAATACGTCATTTCTTAAACAAAACACCATATGAGCTTTATAAAGGTAAAAAGCCAACTTTAGGATATTTTAGAGTTTTTGGATGTAAATGCTTCATTCTTAATACTAAAGATTACCTCACCAAGTTTGACCCAAAGTCTTATGAAGGTGTATTTCTTGGTTATTCTCAAACTAGTAAAGCTTACATTGTCTTAAACAAAGAAACAATGATAATCGAGGAATCGTTGAACATAACATTAGACGAAAGTCCACCTCCCTCTAAGACATCACCTTTGGTAGATGATGACTTAGTTGAAAGTCAAATGGTAGAAAGTCAAGAAATAATTGAAAATGACAAGGAAGATGAACCATTAAATAATGAGATTATAAACATCAAAGAATCTAAAAGTCATCCTTTAGAAAAGGTCATAGGACAACTTAATCAAAGAACCTTAAGGTCACAAGCCCAAAATCAAAGTAATTATTTTTGTTTTGTATCCACCATTGAATCGAAAAACATAAATGAAGCAATAAAAGATGAATCATGGGTAATTGCCATGCAAGAAGAGTTAAACCAATTCATTAGAAATGATGTTTGGAAATTAGTTCCAAAACCTAAGGATCAAACTATAATTGGAACGAAATGGGTTTTTCGAAATAAAATGGATGAAAATGGTATAGTATCTAGAAACAAAGTTAGGCTTGTAGCACAAGGTTATAATCAACAAGAGGGGATTGATTATGATGAAACTTATGCACCGGTAGCTAGGCTTGAGTCTATTAGAATATTACTTGCTTATGCATGTGCCAATGACTTTAAATTATTTCAAATGGATGTTAAGAGTGCATTTCTTAATGGGTTTATTAACGAAGAAGTGTATGTTGCACAACCTCCCGGTTTTACCGACTTTGAGAAACCACATCATGTCTTCAAACTCAAGAAAGCATTATATGGTCTTAAGCAAGCACCAAAAGCTTGGTACGATAGACTTAAGACTTTTCTTGTTGAAAACAAATACACCATGGGATTAGTAGATAATACTCTTTTTACCAAGAAAAAGGAGTCACACATTATCATCGTTCAATTATACGTTGATGACATCATATTCGGATCAACTTGTCAAGAGCTATGTGATGATTTCTCTAAAATCATGCACGACGAGTTTGAGATGAGCATGATGGGTGAATTAAACTTCTTTCTAGGACTTCAAATTAAATAACTAGAAGATGGCATATTCTTTAACCAATCTAAATATATAAAAGACATGCTTAAGAAATTTGGTCTTGAAGATTCAAAACCAACTAAGACACCCATGTCCTCGGACACTAGACTCACCAAGGATGAGGAAGGTGAATCCATAGATAACACTAAATATAGAGGAATGATTGGTAGCCTACTCTATCTTACGATTAGTAGACCTGACATTATGTTTAGTGTTTGTCTATGTGCTCGATTTCAAGAAAACCCAAAGGCATCACACTAAGAAGCATTGAAAAGGATTTTTAGATACATTAAGGGAACAACATGTTTAGGATTATGGTATCCCAAAGGAACGGGTGTAGAAACCATAGTGTATGCCGACTCGGATCATGCCGGTGACTATGTTGATAGAAAAACTACAAGTGGTATTTGCACTTTTGTTGGACATTGTCTCACCTCATGGTTTGCAAAGAAGCAAACGGCTTTAGCCATCTCAACTACTGAAGCCGAATACGTCTCAGCCGGAAAAGCATGTCAACAAGCTCTTTGGATGAAGCAAGCTCTCGTAGATTACGAAATTCATCTCAACGATATTGTTATACTTTGAGACAATAAAGGAGCTATCGATCTCAGCAAAAATCCCGTCCAACATGCTCGTACGAAGCATATTGAAATCTGTCATCACTTTTTTCGCGATAATGTTCAAAAAGGAAACATCTGAATTGAGAAAGTGTCCTCCGAAGACAACATTGCCGATATTCTAACTAAGCCTCTCAAACGGGAACCATTCAATCTTCTTAGACTTGGTTTGGGGTTAATGGAACCAAACATGTAGGATAAACATAGCCTAAACCTTATAATAAACAAAACAAAACAATTTTGTTTTGTATCTGCTACTGTACCCATGGCACCAAACGACAACAAGGACGGAACCATAAATATGGTGCCGTTTGGTCCGTGGTGACATCACTGGCAAAACTGCTACCTACAAAACATCTTCTTCCCCAAAACCCACTTTACCAAAACGTGTAAACATTAAACCCAACTCATTGTTGACACCTTCTCACCCACTAATCACTGGAGATAACATCATTGTAAGTATCCTAACTACATTTTATCTCTTAATTCTGAGTCTAGGATTCTAATTTGTACACAAAATCACTACATGGGGTTTGTATATATTCTTGTACAAAACATGGATTCAATTGGCAAATTGCATAACTAGTCATTGAAATTAGGTACTACATTATTATATTGCATAGACAAATCATATTTCCCACAAATCAAAAGATAATGACTATAAGGCTTTATTCAAAAAAACCAAACACCCCATGTCAAATTTTTTTTTGAAAAGCTTCTCACTTGTAGGAAAACAATTTTTCATTGTTAATACTAATAGAAACGTTAAATTTTCATCACTTGCATGCTCTTGAATACTAAAGGTATTGCATAACTAATATGCATTCATGGGTATATTCAAATGAAGCCACGTTGAATTATGAGCGTTTGGGTTATCTCATGCCATTTGCTAAACACCCCCACTAAAGACTATTTTATGCATAAAATGAGTCGAGATAACCGCAACTCCCAATATTTTTCATATAGACACACACTAGAATCAAAACGTTAAGTTTATTCTCATTCTTAACATATAAATTCTTGCTCATAGGAATAACCATGGTAGCCGCAAAATTCTATGATCACAAGGATACCGTTAACTACATTCCTAAACACCACAAAACCAAAGGACTTTCAAAGGAGCAAGTCGAAATCTTTAAGAGTCTAGAGACTAGGTACTTCCATGAGGGTAGAACCATTCAC
Organism: Chrysanthemum makinoi; assembly: GCA_910596185.1. Lineage (NCBI taxonomy): Eukaryota > Viridiplantae > Streptophyta > Magnoliopsida > Asterales > Asteraceae > Chrysanthemum > Chrysanthemum makinoi. Next base: position 221,648,598 of record OU343217.1, read on the forward strand.
TCATATTTTATCGAAAATACCAATCTCCGTGAAGAGCTAGCCGCTATTCAATTTGATTGTCTCCTTGACATCGATGAACCTATTTATTCTAGGTTTGTGTTAGAATTCTATGCTAGTGTCACTGGTTTCATTAATGAAGATGATGAATTTAGCCTTAGGTTTAAGATCAATCAAAACAACTACACTATCTCCTTAACCAACTTTGCTCAAGTACTAGGAATTCCCAACCGAGGGACATGTGTCTACTCGGATAAGTGGCCACTCACCATCCATTGATGCAATCAATGACCGCTCTCTTCCCTACCAAACACCTTTAGCAAAGAAGGATGTCATCCGTAAACGCCTATTTATCCCAAGGGGAGATACAACCCGAGTCACCTGAAAAGGAAATGAAGTGAACTGAGATCCATATGGAATAGAGCTCAATGAACTTAAGCCCGAATTTAAGAAATGGGAAGAACTACTTAGAGCCAACGTCATTAGCACCATAGGGAATAGGGATCACATCAATGCTTGCCTTTGCCACATGCTCTACAACTTGTCTACCCGTCAACCATTCAATTTAGCCTACTACATCGCTAGGAGAATGATTGATATTCCAACTCAAGGATCGGTTGCTCTTCCGTACGGGATGCTTCTCACCCGTCTCTATAGAGCTTATGCACCAATTCCACCAAGCCCAAAAGGGATGCACCTTTCACTATGAGCTCATCCCTCACATTTTTGTACCCTTGAGTGACGAGTGAGTTGCTAAGACAAAAGGCAAGAGAGAAAAACCTCCAACTCCATCATCATCATCATCATCAAATAGCTCCGAGGATGGTCTTCCAAACTCTCGCCTTCCACCTCATGAGTATTATGCATCTCTTCCCGAGATTGAGAATGAATCAGCGGAGTTCAAGCAAACCAAGGGGATGTTCAAGTGCCTTGGTAGAATGATGAACAAGATCTACAAGAAATTGGACAAGTGAGAATCGGTTTAAGGAGTGCTTGGAACAATACATTATCTTTAATCTTTGATACAATTTGGTTGTTTTTATTTTGTAGGATGATAATATAACTCAAAACAATATTGTATGCTAACTATTTCATGCAGGGGGATAGCACAAGGTGTTATCAAATTTTACCCATTTTCACTTCAATGTGAAAATCATTTACCCTTGGTCAAAATCTATGCTCCACTATGTCTGTGCATGTGTTATTTACTTTTCCTAACTAGAAATAACTAATGTCACATGTTTTGAGCAAGATTTCATGTTTCGGAAATGTCCCCGACACTTCAAAATACGTTCTGTGGTGATTTCTGGTGTCCATGGATCAGACGGCACCAATCTTTTGGTTCCGTCATAAACATAAGAATTGGTACGCCGTACATTGTACGGCAGAACCACGCCGCACCTTTTAAGGGTTCGCTGTAAAATTTTTGGTGCCGTGGATTCTCAGGCTGTGCAATTTTCTCAATTTTATTTCGACTTTCCAAATTACCATACATTGCTTGTAAGTTAATCTTGACTAGTTTTTACCCATATTAGAACTAGTATAACACACTTAGGCATATAGGAAATCCACTTCCCACCAAAATTCAAAAATTTTAAAAATCAACCCAAGGAACCCTTTTGCATAAAAGAGGGAACCAAAAATTTGGTTCCTTGCAATCCGTGGGTAATCTGATTGTTAGGATCTTACAATCATTAGAACACATTTATTGCAAATCTTTGCCTCTTTACTCCATCCCTCTTGTATGGCTTGACTTGGGTGATATGACTAGCATTTAACCCACTTCCAAATCATTAGGAACCTCATCCCTTCTATGGTTTAACATCAAATCAAACACATTTCTCCATAATTTTTCACTTCTATAAATTAAGAGGTTTTACCATGATCATCTTCACACCTTCTCCATTCTTACCATCAATTAGCAAAAACTCAAGTCAAAATGACAAAAACTTCTCCTTCAACCAAGCCTTTCAAGAAAACCGCTAGGATTAGCATGAGACCTTGTTGTTTTGTCAACTTGAGCTCTTCATCCGAGTCATCTCCACTCACCATTTCATCTCCTATAAGGGATGATACACACCTCACTTTAGCTACTCCTACACCCATTACCATCACCACTCAACCACCAACAAAGACACCAATCTCACCACCACCGACACCCCTCCAAACATCAAAAACATCATCACCACCAAAATCTCCAACCCTCATCCCATTGGAGTTATTTTCCACACCTCCCACTTCTCCAAATCCTTTCTTGGAGGACTTGGAAGATTTGCCTCCTAGGCCCAATCATCCACCACCATTGCCATCATTTGGAACTATTTAGTGGATTGCTCATGAGTCTCCTAGACCATCCTTCGACCCAAATGCCCCGTTAGGGCCAATACCTCTTCTCTTCCACCCCATCCACAAATACATCCATGGTCCTTTGTATGGGGATCAACCACTCCCTACATCAATGTCCCTCACATGTGAGGACATTGAGGAGTCCATGGGAATATCATCCCACAAGAGAGATTGAGATTCGCCGAACTCCAACATCTCCACTAATTCTCAAATATGGTGGATTCTCACCTAAGTGAGACTATGCAAATGCAAAGTGCTTTGCTAGCCTCCATAATCACCACCCCAAACACCAACACCAACATCAACACATCTACCATTCCACCACCACAAACTCATCAACCATACTACCCTCCTAGGCATGGTTGCTCAACTTCATGAACAAACCGCCCAAACCATTGATGACGTTTGGTGATGGTCCATGAGTTCCAAGAGGAAATGAGGTTCATCCTCAATCACATCCTTGAGCGACTAAACGCTCTTTCTCATCCACCATCTCATTAGAATGGTCCTAGATTAGCTCTTCTAAGCATTTTTTTTACTTTTCTAGGATTATTTCTTTTTGTTTATTGTACTAAACACTTCATTGTGTTCCCTTTCATGGTTTTAAGTCATGAAAACTTTTAACTAATGAATGGTGTTTTCTATATTGTTGGTGCTTATTACATAGTGTTTGGAAATGCTTGTGAATGATGATTATTACTAACAAATTTTTTTGTAGCTTTTTCACAATCCATGTATCCTCCAATTGGCACCCAATTTAGGGGGAGCATTGGTCAAGGGAGATAACTCGGCTCATTACACATTCGCCGCATCTTCTTTTGTTGAGACAAAAAGGGGGAGAAATATATAGAACTTGGTTATATTTGACTTTTCCTAAAAAAGTCAAGCTGCATACATTGACTTTCTAAAAAGTCAACATGATACTTCATTGATAATATTTGACTTTTCTCGAAAAGTCTAGTGAAGACTTTGACTTTCTGAAAAAGTCAAACATCATATACTTGCATTATCATTTCTTTTTTCAAGTTCTAAAACTAATATTTTTATAACTCTTGTACAACTTTGTCTGTATCTTTTATAAAATAAAATTTATATTTTGTCCTCAACAAAAGTGGGAGATTGTTAATACAAATATCTTCTAAAGCGTCATTTATATTTTGATCTTTACCAAGTTTTGTTAACGACAAAAGTAAATTTAATTTTTATAAAGCTTAAAGCCTGTCAAGTTTAATAGATATTAAAACAAGCTTTTCAAATAATATCTTCATCACTCAAGCATCTACATTGTGATTAATCATATCTTGATATGACTCTAACCATAATGTATGATAGTAGTTTTTAGAATGTTTTAGTTTCGTAAAAACTAAACATTACTTATTTATTTACATATTTCTAAAAATAGAAAAACAACACATGACATCATGTGATGCATCAAGGAAATCATTGGAAGATTTCATTAGATATTTTGTGTAGATTTGGACTCTTCATATCTTACACAATCTTACATAGATATGGTTGATGTAACATATTAGATTTCACAAACACATCAAACCATAATCACAAGAGACGTACACAAAGATGTTTTAGAGAGAGAAATAGCTAGAGGTTTGGGAACTTAGTGAGAGAAAGTGAAAATCTTATTATGAGCTCCAACTCTCTACCTTGGGAGGTAGAGAGTATTTATAGTCTTACTCAAATCGCCACCTACGGCCGTGGATCAAGCATACAAGTGGGTAAAGACCTCCCACCTCCACGGTGTTACTAAACTAAATACTACTTAACTTTAAATAACTACGACTACGAGCTTTCTAACTATTACATATACTTGATGTATGACACTTTAATAACCTGGATTTACTAAATCCTAACAATCTCCCCTAAGGAAGGCCAAATTACAATGAATACAAACAGATATTACATTAGATTGTTCTAGGATTCTTGATAAGTTCTTTGCTCAGTAGCTCGTAGTCTTTGATTCTTCATGTTCCGCATGTTTAGATAATTCTAGTGAGGTCTTAACTGATCCACGTGATAATGAGTTTTGAACTGGTGAGATCATCACTATCATACCACGTGATAATGAGTTTTGCTTTGAGATCATCACTATCATAACTCGACTCATCCTTTGTGGTGTTGGTATTATGTGATGTTGTGACTTTTGGACCGACATGCTCAAATTTGGATCATGATTTCTTTCATCGTATAAAGCTTTCGTTGATTCATGATATTGGCAGCAGCGTAGCAGAAGCATGGAGTGAAAATATCAGAGTCATTTATGCACTTATCATGATTTCTTTAGAAATGAATGGGTTGAGTGAGCATGCGGCTTTGGATTGACCGCTTCATTTTCGATCAGCGCAAACGCTGGGCATACCTGCATACAACAAGCACATAAAAGCGCACGAAAGTGTCTTTGATCACTTTCTGAATTGAGGTACACGCCCACGGTTCCCGTTAATCAGCACAAATAACGCTTGTGATCGGTATAATTCCAAAGAATTTCCTTGACAGGGTTTCGAAATGTTTAGCCGCTTCAAACCGGACGTCTCAAAGAAGACAACACGGAGTGAGTGAACCAGCGAATTTGAGATTCACCTATTGATGAAAAGAGATTTGAAAAACAATCGTGTACCGCAAAATAGAAATTGTTTTGCAATACAACGAAGGTTTTAATGAAAATCAATTATCAATCATAAACACCTTTATTTTGAATATGTAGTACCGATGTGCTAAAGAAAAGAGTTTTTAAAGCACAACGACCGGTTTTTTCAAAGGTATCCGTCAATCCATAACCTAAACCGAGGTTGATTCATAATTATGAATCGCCCCATTGTTTCTGTTCAGTTGTCACATGGTTGATGTATTAGATAAATCTCACATGCCACCCACCGTGAGCTTGTTTTGTTGCCTGTGAGGCTTCCATCTTCATTGTAATATGTTTGCATATCACTCAGATGTTCTAGCAATACCACAAGGATAATGCGTAGGACTCATAAGATATAATCTCTCTTTCCACATTGTGTGAAACAGAGAGTCTTCATTGATAGTGTCCTAAAGAGATTTATATGATGAGCTCGTGGCTCTAGACAATAATAGTGGCATTTGGTTTCCTATATCGGAGACTAGGGAGAGGGTCTCCTTATTCAATATCAACAATCTCTAACAGAAAGTCGATAGATTATGTCGGTTCCCCGTGAGAATGAAACAAGCCCTTTTAAGAGAAACTTGAGTAGCTTGGGAAGTTTAGTGCAGTGCGTCATTGGGTCCATGACGTCTTGTCTTCAATACAAGTGTTACTTTAGTAACCACCAGTAGCATATGTATTGAACCCGGTTTCTGCCCCTAAGGTTGAATAAATGGAGGGCTAGTTGTTTTCACCATTTTCTCATTCAATTCTTTTTCATTCTTCAACCCCTTCAGTGCTTACCGAGACTTCATAACTAGAACTTTTTTGGGTTTATTCCTGTATCAGCTCGTCTCGGCCCGCACTCTTCCCATATCTCACTTTTTCTCCTTTTTTCATCATACCTAAGGACTCTACACTATCTAGTGGATTGTCCTTCGGTAGATCCCTCCGCCTCGCGGATCATGGAACAAATACCTAACCTTATCATCCTTATATCACCATGCATAAAGTAAATTTGGTCGGTCTATTTGGTATTGTTCATCTGCGATTTGAACCAATTGAAAACCATTTGAAAATCAATCAGATACTTGTGATATATTATCAAAGCATTTTGTACCTGAATTGTTTTTGATAATTTTTTAGACAGAGCTCCCCTCAACATGAGCATCATGTATTTGAAATCATTTTGGCACACTGAGGAAAGAGGAAAATTAACTTTTGATTACCATTTTCAAAAGATATCAAATATCACTTCCTCGATCAAATCAAGTAGATAAAGCATAATAGCCATATATAATTAGATAGCTGCAAAATCACCCTAATGGCTAATTCATTAATCAATTATCAGCTTAAATCCAATTAAATCACAAATTCTTCCCCGATCACAATTTTCAAATCATTTGAGACTTGTGATCTCTCAGAGATTTAAATTGATTTTGAAAGCTGAGGAGATGTGATTTGATTATGAGAAATATTTAACCGATAAGGATCAAGTTTGAGACTTTAGACTCCAAAGATTAAACATGCTTGAGTATCTTTTGAAAACACAATAATAACAAAGGTCTTGTACCAATTGTACACAATATTGTAAAACATTGTTCTTTTTGATTATTCTAGAGTAGACCTTTCTATTACGTGCAATTGTTTGAAAAATACTTTTTATTTGAAATCATTCTCAATCAATGACATATGTTGTTGATTGAAGGATAGAGATTTTGACACATGAAAGGCCCGGATTATTTTGAAAAATAGAGTCCGAAGTATTTTCAAAGCAATTTTGTTTTCATTTGATGACAAATATTTTTCAGAAGAATCATTTGAAGGAAAAATATTTGAATGGAAATTATTGTATTTTTACTTGACAAATATTTGTTTTAGAATCAGAGCATGAGGTTTGAAGATTTAAGATAAAGCATGGCTTTCTTTTTCGAAAAGTTTTTACTACCTGAAATGACAATAAACCATTGTTTCACTTTTCTCCCAAAAATATTTTTTTGATTTTTTTTTTTGAGAACATTCGAACAACATCTAAAGACCCGTATCATTCTTGAATGACGAACAAAGACCAGATATTATCGAATCGAGAAAAATATTACTAAAAGACAATATTTTTTGAAATTTTTCAAGATTTTCAAGTTTTTATGGATTTTTTGAAAGTTTTATAATTTTCTATTTGCTTTTCGAATAAATATTTACAAAAGATGGATGAAGAAAGACCTTTACCCCTCGTCTTCCTCTTGAAGACGTTTGAGTGTTTCCGGTTGTAGACTCTTTAGACCAAGTCGTGGAAGGATAAACTCAAAACGTTCTATAAGAAGAGCTTTGGTGAAGATGTCTGCTAATTGATATTTTGTCCTCACAAAATAGAGTTCCACCACGCCGTTCTCTACTTGCTCCCTGATGAAATGATGTAGAATGTCGATGTGCTATGCTCTTGAATGTTGAATATTGTTGCATGAGAGAGCAATAGCACTTTTATTGTCACAGTACAGAGGGATTTTGTTGAATTCAAAGCCATAGTCAGATAATTGGGATCTCATCCATAGGATTTGAGCACAACAAGATGACATGGCTATGTATTCAGCCTCGGTAGAGGAAATAGAAGTACTCCTTTGTTTCTTTGAAGACCAGCTCACAAGCTTATCACCCAAAATCGAGCACTCTCAGACGTATTTCGACGTGTATATTGACATCCTGCATGATCAGCATCTGATAGCCGTTAGTGACATACCGGTGTCCCGTACCAAAGTCCCATATTGATGGTTCCTTGAAGATACCGAAAGACCCGTTTAACCGCTTCAAGGTGCTTTTGGTAGGCTTAGCCTGATATCTAGCACACATGCAAACAAATGTAATGTATCGTCTGGTTCATCGGCATGAGGTACATCGGGATCCAATCATACTACGATATTTCGTTTGGTCTACCATGATCACTGAGTGGTCCTCATCCAGTTTGGTACGCTCTATCATGGGAGTGTCAACAGGGTCACAAGAATCAAATCCAAATTTCTTTAAAATCTCATTTGCATATTTAGATTGATTTATAAAATGCCTCCGGGACTTTGTGAAATTTGTAATCCCAAGAAAAATGACATTTGTCCCATCATTGACATTTGAAATTTGGAGCCCATCTCCTTAGAAAAACGGTCACATTCATTGGGGCTAGTCGAGGCAAAAATGATATCATCAACATAAATTTGAACGTGAATTAAATGTTTTCCTGACTTTCTGGTAAACAATGTCGGATCAACTGCTCCTTTGGTGAATCCAAAGAGATAGAAGAAACTTTGATAGGGTATCATACCATTCCCTTGGAGCTTGCTTCAAACCGTAAAGAGCCTTCTTCAAACGTTAGACGTGAGTAGGATGCTCTGGATTCACAAAGCCTTCAGTTGGTGACGATACCGACTTCTTTAAGGTCACCGTTAAGAAAAGCCGCTTTACATCCATCTGATAGACTACCATGTTCTTACTTGCAGCATTAGCCAAGAAGATTCTGATTGCCTCGATACGAGCAACTGGAGCAAATGATTCTTCAAAGTCAATACCCTCCTCTTGACGCTATCCTTTTGCAACCAATCGAGCCTTGTTCTTTAATACATCACTATGCTCATCAAGTTTTACTTTGAAGATCCACTTTAGAGCAATGATCATATGTCACACCCCGCCGGAGGCGGAAACGCGAGGTGCAACATAATCAATATGCATCGCAAAGAGATATAGTACAATACCATAATTTAAATTTAAAGAAATATCGTAACATTACAACAAGGTTCTAGCCGACCTTGGCAATTGAAACATAAAGTTTTACATTTGAAAGATGATACTTTAATACATAACGACCCAGTTGACTTGTGACGACTCCTTTATTTAAAATCTTCATAGTATAAGCTAAACAACGATCACCTGAAATGCATGAGAAAAACGGGTCAACTATGAAAATAGTTGGTGAGTACACAGGTTTTATGAAAACTATAATTAGAAAGTCTGCCTGGCAAGTGTCCTATGAACTCACCATGTTACAAGTCCCGCCCATACAAGACTTGTAACATATAAGTTCACATACACTCCCATAGTTCAAGTGGTATGCCCGGTAATTAATACGCATTTGGTCATAATAGTCCATGATAAATAATGCCTAATATATAATAGATCACGCCTGCTCCGAACAAGGGAGACTTTGTGTTGCTCCTGCCGACAAGGAGACTTAGTATTGCTCTATCGGAGACTTAGTATTGCTCAGAGGGAGACTTGCACAGTATATAACTATTATATATTATCAATTCAAGGCTGCTCCGAACAAAGGAGACTTTAAGACTTATCACGTAAGGCACATTATAGGTCTAAGCATACTAAGGGATCAGGAACAAGTCATAAGGTCAAAATAAGTCAAAGGGGCCAGGATATATCAAATAGTCCAAATAAATTTATAATTTAGGATAAAAATATAGTTTAAAATTTAAGTTCATGCATTTCACCCCAAATAAGTAAAAACAGTAAAAAGGGGGCTGTGAATACTCACCTTAAGCAATCAAATATCCGGAATAATACGACAAAGTATTCGGGGAATGCAATCCTAACCGCGACTTCAAGAGATGTGATGTATGCAAGAAGGTGAACACAAGAACCCAAGTATTCTATCTAAACCCCAAGAATAACCCACCTTGTTAACCCTTAATCTAATAAGCACTTTACTAAGCAAATGACCCAAAGTTTCCTACCCCTTATCTCCTGCTACTACTGCTCGAATTAGGGAGAGAGCAAAGTGTGGTGTTGGTTTGTTTTGGATGAAATGTTAAGTGTTAGGTGCACATCTATATATAAGTGTATTTTAGGTAGCTTTCACATAATATTTTCATATGTATAGTAAAGTATATACATAAAAAGGCTTGATTCCTTCTTGATTTTTGGTAGCTCCGTGTTTCACATCTCCAAGGAAGGAGAATATTTGCATTGAGCCACTAAATTGTCACTAGATAGCATTGGAAGATGGTTAACATAAAAATGGTTCTTGTATTAGTCCAAAATTGTTTTTCTTTCCTTATTTGGAGTACAAAAGGGGCGGCAATGCAAGGGGCAAAAGACAAAATGCAGAATATTTGTTATTTAGTGTATTATATGGACCTTGTACTGTATAATTTGTTCCGTACAGGATAACGTTAAATTATGTAGAATATTATTCGGGTATCCGTATTTTATAAATTTTATATTTTTGGAGACGTTTTGACGAACGAAATATTATGGTATTATTATTACTTTGAAATTTGAAAGTAAATTTTACGTCAATTTTATTATGGTGTCGGTACGCGTGTGGTGCCGGGACATTGGAAAACAGGAGATAACTTCTCGTTTAAGAGTTATAATGGTCAGAAAATAAATAACTCGCATATTCTGATATAAATAAGAGTCGGAAAATGACGGATTGTCACAGTCTGCCAGCCTTAAAAAGAATCTCGTCCTCGAGATTCAGTCCGTCTATACTACAGGCGTACATTCTCATGGTTCAAATTTTCTCATTCTCGAACTTTGCCCTCAAAAGACTCTTAGTTGGTGAATTTTCACAACTTGTCGACCTGACCGGTCATTTGTTTAAGTTGTGTAGGTTGAGTAACAACTTGATTCTAACTTGATCTTTGCAACTCATCAAACAAGAACTGTCACTAGATCAAGCTAGGAAACAAGTTGTCGGAAAGAGATGGCTTCTCATATATGTAAGGGACCTTTTGAAAGTTTGGCTCGAGTTTGAAATCATTTAAACCAATCAATAATAATAGTGGGGTGCTCAGATTAGTGAGAAGGCAACAATTAAACTAAGGCTCGTGATGCAAGGTTCTACACTAATCAATGCCATGAACTAGAACCATAAGATACTAAATTAGAGTGGGTGATCAAAAGAATATACCCGTCACGGTGCTTGTGTCTTAGCGAGTTTCCTTGGTGCCCAAGAAGTATGCTCGGCCTCGAGCTGGGCTGACATTGCCTCCACGGGTTGGGTTATCACCATCAAGTGCTACGGCGAGAGTCATGTTACCATGCTCCGACTTCTGTGCCCTATTCAACTTAGGACACGTGTTCCTGAGGTGGTCCAGACTTCCACACTCGTAACATGCCGGCTTCTGTCCTTGGTTTCCATTCCTGCTTGAGCACTTCCAACTAAGATGGCCTGTCCGTTTGCATATATTGCACCTTGGGCGTTTCTGAATGGTGGAGGTTACATCGAGTACACTTAGGATGTGGACCTGCATATCCTTTGCGCTCCTGCGTCGTCGCTCCATAGTTCTGGTTTTCGCGCCTCTTGTCTTGCTGGTCCTGGTCTCGGCTTCCCTGGTGATCCTCATGTCGCTTTCGCCCATTGTCGTTTGTTTTTGCTAGTTCTCCAGACCTGATCACGTCATTAGTCAAGCGGTATGCCATTCCCACAGCAGCTTGCAGGGTAGTTGGCTTGGATGAGGTGACATCTCTCCTAATCTCTGGAATCAAACCCCAAATGTATCGATCGATCAGCTTCTCCATAGTAGAGACCATGTGGGAACCATCTGGTTAGCTCGTGGCGAATTGTGTACTTGTCAACTTCTACTCCTACCATCAAATGGTTCCGAATTCGCTTCCAGTTCTGCACTTCATCCTTCCTGCGGTACTCCTCGTTAGTAGCTTCTTGAATTCTTCCCAAGATAATCCATTTGCAGCTTCTCTCCTCGTCTGTAGCTGGTTGTTCCACCGGTCGATGCTCGACCCTGAAGTAGACCCGCAGAGAACTCAACCTTATCTCCTTCAGCACATTTAGTGATGCTAAGTTTCGACTCAACATTCTCAAACCATGATAGCAGGCCAATGGCACCCTCGGTGCCATGAAATTCCTTTGGCCTGCATGACATGAAGGTCTTATAGCTACATCCGTGGCCATTGGTCGAGGTACCAGCTCCCTCATTGGCTCGTCCTGCGTCAATGTGCGCGACAATCTGAGTGAGGAGATCCGCCAATCCAGCAAGCATCTCTTGGGGCTTCGTTGTTGATGCTTCCTGAACGGGTGTTCCTTGTAGTCATGATTCTACAATAGGCCAAAGCATTTGGTTGAGTGAGACAATGGCGGATGTTGTGTGGGACGGCGACAGGTTGTGAGTGTAATGTGACGGGAACAAGAATGTGCTTAGCCTAACGGGTCATAATATAGCAAGAAGAAGGCACATATAAAATATATAGGGTATAGTGAACATTTAAACATGTCATGCATACTCACGTGACTAATGCAGTTCCAGGTGATCAGACTCTTTAAGACTCGACCAAACATAATCCGAGGCTACTAATTCCATCATCATATGATTCCTCCTGAATTATGCATAGGTGTACAGGCCATGCATAATTTAGGAGTAACGATGCAATGCTGGTGCTAGTCGACTCGTATGATGTCCCTTGTTTTAAGAAAATTTTATTTTGGTTATAGTTGCGATTTTTATTTTATAAAAACCGGCATTCACTATAACCTCGGCTCTGATACCAATCTGTCACAGCCCGCCGGAGGCGGAAACGCGAGGTGCAACATAATCAATATGCATCGCAAAGAGATATAGTACAATACCATAATTTAAATTTAAAGAAATATCGTAACATTACAACAAGGTTCTAGCCGACCTTGGCAATTGAAACATAAAGTTTGACATTTGAAAGATGATACTTTAATACATAACGACCCAGTTGACTTGTGACGACTCCTTTATTTAAAATCTTCATAGTATAAGCTAAACAACGATCACCTGAAATGCATGAGAAAAACGGGTCAAATATGAAAATAGTTGGTGAGTACACAGGTTTTATGAAAACTATAATTAGAAAGTCTGCCTGGCAAGTGTCCTATGAACTCACCATGTTACAAGTCCCGCCCATACAAGACTTGTAACATATAAGTTCACATACACTCCCATAGTTCAAGTGGTATGCCCGGTAATTAATACGCATTTGGTCATAATAGTCCATGATAAATAATGCCTAATATATAATAGATCACGCCTGCTCCGAACAAGGGAGACTTTGTGTTGCTCCTGCCGACAAGGAGACTTAGTATTGCTCTATCGGAGACTTAGTATTGCTCAGAGGAGACTTGCACAGATATATAACTATTATATATTATCAATTCAAGGTCTCCGAACAAAGGAGACTTTAAGACTTATCACGTAAGGCACATTATAGGTCTAAGCATACTAAGGGATCAGGAACAAGTCATAAGGTCAAAATAAGTCAAAGGGGCCAGGATATATCAAATAGTCCAAATAAATTTATAATTTAGGATAAAAATATAGTTTAAAATTTAAGTTCATGCATTTCACCCCAAATAAGTAAAAACAGTAAAAAGGGGGCTGTGAATACTCACCTTAAGCAATCAAATATCCGGAATAATACGACAAAGTATTCGGGGAATACAATCCTAACCGCGACTTCAAGAGATGTGATGTATGCAAGAAGGTGAACACAAGAACCCAAGTATTCTAGCTAAACCCCAAGAATAACCCACCTTGTTAACCCTTAATCTAATAAGCACTTTACTAAGCAAATGACCCAAAGTTTCCTACCCCTTATCTCCTGCTACTACTGCTCGAATTAGGGAGAGAGCAAAGTGTGGTGTTGGTTTGTTTTGGATGAAATGTTAAGTGTTAGGTGCACATCTATATATAAGTGTATTTTAGGTAGCTTTCACATAATATTTTCATATGTATAGTAAAGTATATACATAAAAAGGCTTGATTCCTTCTTGATTTTTGGTAGCTCCGTGTTTCACATCTCCAAGGAAGGAGAATATTTGCATTGAGCCACTAAATTGTCACTAGATAGCATTGGAAGATGGTTAACATAAAAATGGTTCTTGTATTAGTCCAAAATTGTTTTTCTTTCCTTATTTGGAGTACAAAAGGGGCGGCAATGCAAGGGGCAAAAGACAAAATGCAGAATATTTGTTATTTAGTGTATTATATGGACCTTGTACTGTATAATTTGTTCCGTACAGGATAACGTTAAATTATGTAGAATATTATTCGGGTATCCGTATTTTATAAATTTTATATTTTTGGAGACGTTTTGACGAACGAAATATTATGGTATTATTATTACTTTGAAATTTGAAAGTAAATTTTACGTCAATTTTATTATGGTGTCGGTACGCGTGTGGTGCCGGGACATTGGAAAACAGGAGATAACTTCTCGTTTAAGAGTTATAATGGTCAGAAAATAAATAACTCGCATATTCTGATATAAATAATAGTCGGAAAATGACGGATTGTCACATCATAGCACAATCAGGAGCAGGTACTAGTTCCCATATATCTAGTCGATCAAACTCATGAATTTCTTCTTGCATGGCATTGAACCAGCTGTTTTCATTCATAGCAGTCTTAACATCTTTTGGTTCGATCTTTGAGAGTACAGAGTTGAAGAAGCACCATAAGGCATCGGTTGCAAGTTGTCGACGAGTGGATACTGAACGAGAAGGGTTTCCAATGATGTTTTCCAATGGGTGATCATGTGTCCATTTTCTAAGGTGTTCATGTGGTTGTTATTGTGGAACAGAAGTAGCGAGTCGATATCTCTCGATGAAGATGGTTCGATGATGATTCAGGAGCAAATATGTTTTCAAAGGGGGCATCTTCGGGAGTAGCAAAGGGATTATCTCCATCATTGGTACCAGAAACAATTCCATGAAGTACACTCGATGATTGATGATTTGTTGATGAGACAGAGTGATCAGCAGCAGGCGCTTCTTGACTTAATGACATTGAAACTGAAGGGTTAACTTCATTGACAGGGATAGGAGCAGCCTCTGTTGATGTAATTGACAGATTATTAGCACTTGGCTCATAGTGTTCATCAAACATTGGATCAAATAATTTCTTCAAATCATCTTCTGAAGGAGGTACATAAGGAGTAGCTGGCGAGGGATTAGAAACAAGAGTATAACTGATAGGACTACTTGATGAAGGTTGAAATGCGGGTCCAGAACTAGATTGTCCTGGAGCCATTTGACCGGTCAGCTCATCGAACGTAACGTGAATTGTTTCCATGATATTTCGGGTTCTCTTGTTGTAGATTCGGTATCCTTTTCTGTTTGGTGCATATCCTACAAATACTCCAATGTCCGCTTTAGCTTTTAGTTTACCTAAATCTTGACCGTCATTAGTTGGGTAACATAAAGCATCAAACACACGAAGGTATGATAGATCAGGTTTTCGATTGTGGACAAGTTCATACGGAGTCTTTCCATGAGATGTGTGTATGAGAGAACGATTTTGGGTGTAGCAAGCAGTGGCAATGGCTTCAGCCCATAGAAACATTGTAACCTTTGAATAAATTAGCATTGTTCTAACGGCTTCCACAAGAGTTCGATTTCATCTTTCAACTACACCGTTCTGTTGAGGAGTTCGTGGAACACTTCTTTGATGACTGATTCCAACACTTTCATAAAACTGAATTAAATATTTGTTAACAAACTCGTGCCATTGTCTGCTTCGAACAATTCTAACAGTATTGTTGAGTCGAACTTGAAGCTGTTTGATAAATTTGATGATGACATCTGGAGTTTCATCCTTTGTCCTCAAAAACTTTACCCAAGTAAATCGAGAGTAGTCATCAACAACGACTAGAATGTATTTCTTCCCATTTATCATTTGCACTCTCATTGGTCCGCACAAATCCATATGAAGGGTATGGAGAACTTCCATTACTGAGTTTGTGGGTTTTGGTTTGTGGGCATATTTCGTGCTTTTTCCCAATTGGCAAGCTGAACAAAGATGATCTTTTTCATACTTTAATCTGGGTAATCCTCTTACTAAGTCCTTTCTGGAAAGATTGTTTATGGTACCAAAGTTCAAGTGATTGAGACGACGGTGCTATAGCCATGACTTAGTTTTGGAAGCCTTTGACACAAGCGAGATGGGAGAAGATTTCATCATATCTTCGATAGAGATGGTGTATAGGTTTGAACCTCGAGTTCCTCTGAGAAGTTCCACACCATCAAGTTCTCTAACAAAGCAAGTATGTTTTCTGAAGGCCACTTCTAAATCCGAGTCACAAAATTGTCCGACAGAAAATAGATTATGTCCAAGACCTTCAACATAACATACCCTGGAAATCACACTATCTCTAACCACGTAATCTCCATAACCCATAATAGCACCAAAATGATCGTTTCCGAATCTCACAGTTCCGATGAATTTGCTCACGAAGTTCATGAGCCTCGACCGGTCTCCAGTCATATGCTTGGAACCTGAGTCCGGTACCACAGAATGATTTGAACGATCTGCAGGTTGAACACGACAAGAATGGATAACTGGATAATTGGGATCCCCATGCAAGAATGGGTTCCTTTTGGTTAGTAACAGTGATTGGAACAGCCACATCAGAGGTAGAAACAATGGACTCATCAGAAATAGATGCAGTGTTAGTGTCCGTATTTGACCTATTCAAAGTATGTTCACTTCTTAAGGGAATAGTTCTACCAGTAGGCATCCATTTTCTAGTGGGCATTGACTTCAAATTACACCTTATCGTCCGTTTTTACACGTTTTCTTCCATTTTTACTAGTTTTCGTCTTTTTTAACACGATTTAATATGTTTTTACACGTTTTAGTCAGTTTTTAAATGTTTTCGTCTGTTTTTACATGTTTTCGTCTGTTTTTACACGTTTTCATCCGTTTTTGTGCATTTTCGTCCATTTTTAAACGTTTTCTTTCGTTTTTGCACGTTTTCGTCTGTTTTACACGTTTTTGTCCGTTTTTACTTGTTTCATCCGTTTTTACACGTTTTCGTCAATTCTTACATGTTTCGTCTGTTTTTACACGTTTTCGTCCGTTTTTACATGATTTCGTATGTTTTTACACGTTTTCGTAAGGTTTTGCACGTTTTCATCCATTTTTATACGTTTTCATTCGTTTTTGCAAGTTTTCATCCGTTTTCACACGTTTTCGTCTATTTTGACATGCTTTTGTCCGTTTTTACAAATTTTGCATGTTTTTGCTCATTTTCGTTCATTTTTACACACTTTCGTCTGCTTTTACAAGTTCTAATTTGTTTTTACATGTTTTGTCCATTTTTACACGTTTTCGTCCATTTTTACATGTTTTCGTCTGTTTGAACATGTTTTCATTCGTTTTTATACGTTTTCGACCAATTTTGCCCGTTTTGTCCATTTTTGCACGTTTTTGTCCTATTTTACACGTTTTTACACGTTTCGTCCGTTTTTACAAGTTTTCGTTCATTTTTACATGTTTCGCCCGTTTTTACACGTTTTCATCCGTTTTTACATGTTTTCGTATGTTTTTACTCGTTTTCGTTCGTTTATACTCCTTTTCCTTCATTTTTTCACATTTTCGTCTGATTTTACATGTTTTCGTCCATTTTGCCCTTTTTCGTTCATTTTTGCACGTTTTTGTCCAATTTTATACGGCCAAAAACGCAAGAAAACGTGTAAAAACAGACGAAAATGGGCAAAACAGACGAAAATGTTTAAAAACAGACAAAAACGTGTAAACTTGACGAAAACGTGTAAAAAAGATGAAAAGTTGCAAAAACGAATGAACACGTATAAAAACAGACGAAAACATGTAAAAACAGACGAAACATGTAAAAACAGACGAAAACGTGTAAAAACGGACGAAAACATGCAAAAACGAATGAAAACATATATAAATGGACGAAAACGAGCAAAAAAGGACGACAAGGTGTAAAAACAGACGAAAACATGTAAAAACTGACGAAAACGTGTAAAAACAGACGATAACATGTAAAAATGGACAAAAACGTGAAAAAACGAGTAAAAACGGACGAATACCTGTAAAAACGGACGAAAACGTGTAAAAATGGACGAAAACGTGTAAAAACGGGCGAAAATGTGCAGGAACGAATGAAAACTTATAAAAATGAATGAAAACATATAAAATTGGATGAAAACGTGCAAAAATGGACGAAAACGTGTAAAAACAAACGAAACATGTAAAAACAGACAAAAACGTGTAAAAACAGACAAAAGCATGTAAAAACGAACGAAAACGTGTAAAAACGGACGAAAACGTGTAAAAACGGATGAAAACGAGTAAAGACGGAAGTAAACGTGTAAAAAACTAAAAACTTATGAAAACGTGCAAAAAGGAATGAAAGCGTATATAAATGGACGAAAACGTGCCAAAACGGATGAAAACGTGTAAAAATAGACGAAAACATGGAATAATTGACGAAAACAAGTAAAAACGGAAGAAAACGTGTAAAAACGGACGATAAGGTGTAAAAATGAACAAAAACGTAAGAAAACCAAATTTTTTGTTATTTACTAACGACCGTTAGTATAAAAGACTAACGATCGTTACTTAATTGTCATTTGAAAACCACAGTGACCATTTATGTAATTAACTCATTTGAAAAAGAAGGTCGCAAGGGCGTTTTGGTCATTTCATACGGATTTGGACTGGATCCGTAATAACAAAAAACCACAATGACTGAATCTGTCAAAAAAAAAGTATAGTGACTGAAAGTGAAAAATCCAACAAACCACAGTGACCATTTGTGTAATTAACTCTAAAAAAAATAAAAACATATGAAACAACCATAAATAACAAAATTATACCTGAACGACGAGTGGGGACAGATGATGTCAAAGGAGAAGCACATTTAGGAGTTTTATCCTGATTGTAATTCCTCCTCTTTCGGTTATTATTGGGTGTAATGGATTTCAACTTAAGTGAAAGATCATGAATCAATTGCAGGGGTAGAGCCACATGTTAAGTAGTGGGGGGCGTTGCCCCCAACCAACCTCTTCTGGATACCCAAAAAGCATGAAAAAAAATCTTCAAACGACTACAATTAATAAATTCGACAAAAAGTAAAATTTTTATTTCATCCATTTTATCTATTTTTGTACCTTCCCATATGTTTTTGAACATTTTTATATGATTTCACCTGTTTTATAAGTTTTTATATATTTTCATCCGTTTTTATATGTTTTCATACATTTTTATCCGTTTTTATACATTTTTAATGATTTTGTATGTTTCTGTAAGTTTTTATACATTTTATCCGTTTTTATACGTGTTTGTACTTTTATACGTTTTAATTGGTTTTATCCGTTTTATACGTTTTAGTATCTTTTTATACATTTTTAAGCTTTTAAATGCGTTTTTATATGTTTTCTTATGTTTTCATACATATAATAACGGATAAAAACGTACGAAAACGTAAGACAACGTACAAAAACGTATAAAAACGGATAAAAACATACAAAAACGAATAAAAATAATGAGAACGTATAAAAACGTTCAAAAACGTATAAAGACGTATAAAAACGTATAAAACCATATGAAAATGTATAAAAACGGATGAAAAAGTATAAAAATAGACGAAAACGTACAAAACGGATAAAACATACAAAAACAGATAAAAACGTACAAAATCGTATTAAAACGGATAAAAACGTATAAAAACGTACAAAACCGGATAAATGCGGTTACTAACGCACAAAAACGGATAAAACGTACAAAACGGATAAAAACGTACAAAAACGGATAAAAACGGACAAAAACGTACAAAAACGGATAAAACGTATAAAAACGGGTGAAAACGTACAAAAACATATAAAAACGGATGAAATTGAATTAAAAAAATAAAATGTAAAACAGATAAAAATAAAAACACATAGCAAAATGTATCAAAACCGGAAATGAAAAAATTTATTTAAATTGAATTAAAAATATTTAAAAAACTTGTTTTAACTTATTTTAAAAAATATTTTTTAAAAAACTTTTTAATTATTTTAAAAATGTAAAAAACTTGTTTTAAAAAAAATATTTTTGAAAATATAATAAAAACATTATTTTTAAAAATAATAATCAAAACACATTATTTAACAAAATTTGGTTGGTACATGGAGCATCATTGTCTTTTACGGTGAAAAAAATGGATCGGGGGTATTTTAAAGGAAATAGGTGAAAAAAATGGTTTGTAGTTTTTATGTATAAAGGTGAGAAATAGGGATTTTGTGTTTTGTAGAAAATTTTGTTTGAAATACTAATTTGAACGCAGTTTTTGTTTTATTTGTTAACAAAATATTTTTTAGAAAATATGGATGTTTTCTCCCAAGTAAACACACACTTAATGTTTAATTATAAATTCTATACACATTGTTATTCATATTTTTCTTGAATCAAGAAATTAAAACATGGATATTCACAGATACATTTGGAGTTTTCTTTAACATAGAAAAGTGCATGGTAAATATTCAAAATAGTAGGACCACCCAATAACATAGGTTAAAAGGTTAATTACAAACATATACGTATTTTGTTGAGATATAAATTTGACTGGCCTTAGTATGCGAGTGATCTATCAATTTAGAAGTTATGGGTACAAGTCTCGCTCGAATTATTTTTTAGATTGTATGAGATATTTGGTTGTATAGGAGTGGGAATAAGTTGTTCAAATGATAAAAATTGAGATGTTTATCTTATACTTTTAAAGGGAAATGAGAAATATATACATTGTACCGTGCATTCTTCACAGAATACTCAAAATGCGTGCAAGATTTTGATGAATTCTCCAAATTTTTTAATAAACTCTCTTAAGGTATAAACAAAAGTCTCGCAAGGATGGATAAATATTACTGTAAGAAAACTCTCAAGGTATGAAAAGAATGTTGCTAAACTGCTTATTGACGCTAATTTGTCGCCACATGTTTGTAAATTGTGGTGGATAGCAATTTGATTTAAAGAGGCTTCATATTGTTTTCACCTGTAAACGTAAACATTTAATTTTGTATATAGACTTTGTTAAGCATGTAACATGGTGAACATGAATAGTACAAACATTTTCTAAATTCATACATAGCAGTTAATTATCTTAAAAGCCAAATTTATAACAACAACATTGTGTTTTATGTTAAGTTGTTACACTATTTCGTCTTAATTTGTAGATGATCTCTATGTTTCATTTTTAAATGGCCGTTTGGTTTGTTGCTAGGAATTACAATGTGTATCGGATTTAGTATAGGGTAGAATGACAATTGATATAATTAAGTTTATTATTACCATTGTTTATGTTTGAATAACAAAATATGATATAAAAAATGTATAAATATTTGAATTTTGTAGTAAAAAAAAGAAATATAACATGAGGCCAACGAAATAGATTGCATGAACAACAAATTGCTAAAAAAAATGAGTCTATGAGTATGAATGATATATTTGAAAGTTATATATGTATGTCAAACATCTACAATTATCTATTGGCATTCTCTCATTGCCATTCCCCATATCAAACACACCTTTAAAATCATTCTTTTCATATCATAAACTGGCAAGGTGTTGAAAAGATTTAAATGGTGTTGAAAATACTTAATTTAAATTCATATGGGTCTCGGACAAATGTGCAATATATGTCGTCGCACAAGGCCTCTTTTAAAAGGGGCCACACTTTTAATAGTTTTGCATATAAATACGTATAATATTAAACATATATGAAACACATAATCAAGTTTATATGCAATTTCTTTTTAGTTTACAAGTATAATAAGGTTTTTTTTATTGTTATTGCGTATGGCTATCGAAAATCACGAGATAGCAGACATATATGCTAACTAGCAAATTTTTAAAAATAATTCAGAAGAGATCAGATTTCAAAACGAATAAGTTAACAGAATATTTTCAAGTATTGCATTATTCCATTTGAGCCAATGAAACTCCCTATATATTATACTAAAGCAACATTTTTTTTAAATAACTGCTTAATTAACTATTCTTTATGAAAGGCTTGATGTTCTATAAACCAAACAAATAATCATCAATCCTGTATTTCAAAACAGATAAAGAATAAGTTAACAGTAAATATTTTCAAGTCGCAAATTGCATTAGAAAAAGAAAAAGGGAATTCCATTTGAGCCAATGAAACAAAGTGAATGTGTAGATATAATATTGTTTGTGTGTCCATTAAAAAAAATTGTTAGTTCCTACAAGAGTGGATCTTTTGTCATGTTGGATGTCTTTATCTCTTCCAACGTGCCCAACTCATGCACTTATACAAAATAATTAAATTTTTATGTAATTAGTTTTTCACTTTCAAAGCAAACTGGATAAAGTGTTTATTGTGTCTAAAAAAAACTTAATTACATATCCATACAAATTCATAAGATTTTATTTTAGCGGTTAAATTAAAAATCAGCTCAACCACTTATTTAGTTGCCACTGATTAAATATTGTACTCCATAGTATTAGTTGATAACTGTAGCGAAAATTAAATAAGCAAAATATTTTTTTTAAAGTGCTCAGTACCATAACGCAGGAGCCGACGTTATGCCACGTTGCCTTGCGTTATGGGGCGTTATAATACCTGCTCCCAAAAAAATCCAACGCCGTTACTTCACAAGTTACTCCCGCACATGATTTTATTTTATTTTTTTTTATCTTTTGTTTTGTTTTGTTTTAAATGGTTTTTCATTGTATGTGTTGATTATGTGTGTGTAGTGTGTGTGTTTTTAGTGTGTGTGCAGAGAGTGTGTGCCGAGGTGAAGATAATATTTTGATACCTATTAATATTTTGCAGTTTAGTCCCTGTGATTTTCTTTTGTTGTCTTTTAATTAAGAGTAAATAACATTTTTATTTTTTATTTATTGCTTTAGTGTTAATAAAAATGTATTGTTTATTTTTAATGTAATTTGTATTTTTATTTAATATTTAGTTGTTTAAATAAATAGAAAAGAAAAAGAAAATTGTTTAAAAAAGGTGGTGATATGAGGTGTTACGATAATGAGTTATTTTTTGTGTATTGATGTTAAAATGTTAAACTTGAGATGGTGATAACGTGGTTATACTTTTTGGATGTTGTGGTATGACACCTTGTACTCTTTATATATGAAACGTTAATTCTAGCTTCACGCTGTGTCGAAATTTCATATGCCAAATATGGTTACTTCTAAAGTAACATTAAGATTTTCTTTCACTAACCGGATGCTAATGAGACTTTATATCTCAATGTTAGTATAGAGTTCTTTTATTCATATTCTCGCTTGCATCATTGCCTTAGCAAAAGTACTAACATGTTAAATATATAAACCAAAACGAAAAGGTATTATTTTATATTCGATGAAAGAGGGAATAAAACATGAATGATCCAACAAAGTAACATAAAGAACAAGGATTAAAGTTTATTGCTTGATTTACAAGCGTTATCCATAAATTGCATATGTGGTTTTTTGTGAATAAAAGAGTAGTTTGTTGCTTGGTCAGCCAAAGTCAAAGGTGAAAAAGGTGAAACATTTGGTCCATTTGATTCTATATTTTTGGGCTTTTCTTTTTTGACATTTTGGTGAGGCTTAACTTTGTCTTTGCTTAAATACACCAAATAATACATTCTTTACTTATTTGTCACTTGATTGAATTGATTCTGTTCTGCACCATCACACTTTTGCTACTCGCAATTTATAAGTTTCTACTTCTTTGTTTAAAGACGAATCTTTGATCACTTTCAATGCACAATTACAGAATGTTGATTTTTAGGGTCATGGGAATGTACAATTTTGTATTCATGGCTTATTATATTCATGTTACTTGTAATAAGCTAATTACTATAAGCTTTCAATTTCATATATCTTGATATCATGATTGCCATATAGTACTCACAATCTATCTGGTAACAACAAATATCTTTATATGTGTGTTTCGCAACTATATATGATACATGAGAGTTCAAATGCATATGCTCAAATAACACGGCTAGGCGCATCATTAAAATTACATGGGACTAAACGAAAGTATGAATGCTCGCTTTTTAAACTGACATTTTACTAAAACTAGGAATAGTAAAACAAGTTTATAGACATCTTCAATTTTTAACAATTTAATGAAGAAAATGTTTCTAAACATATGTTTAATCCATTTTCATATGACTCGTGCGTGACATTCAGTTTCTCTCTTTTAAACTTCACTTAATAATTTGGCACTTATTTATATCTTGTTATCAGACATGTTTTCAAGCATGATAAGTGTTTTTTTATAGATCATACATATGGTAAAACATCAGCTATTGTACTTTCTACTAAAATTGGTATTGATTTTAATATGCATATGACGCATCCCACATTGGTCTGCTATGCAAACTAGAACCTGTTTATATAAGCACAAACCAATTTATTAAAGCATGAATATCTAAAATATGGTAAGAAAAGAAAGTAGAAGCTTTGACATGAAGCCAACAATTCTTTTTATCAAAGTAAAACTGATCTCCTTTGCAAAGTCAGTTACTCTATTTTCATTTTATATTTGCATTATTTGATAATAGGACGAATGAATATCAAGCACAAATGTTAATTATAGAGTAAGAACTCCACTAAAAAAACATTTCATATGTTAAGCATACAAATAACGTACGAAGCCAAAAATTTATAATTACACAGCCTATTTTATAGAAGAAACACCTTACAAGCATATGATCCACTAGTCGAGTGGTTTCGAGGGGTGTTAACATGTAAACAATGTGGCATCCTGTTGGTCAACATGACTAGTGGTGCAATTCCGTACGAAACTTAGTCTCATATGAGTTTTTGCATCTTACACTACAACTATATGCAAACTGCCACTTATTTTTTTTGGCTATAACATTATACAAACCATCAAAATGTCGAATAAAAATGTGATTAAAACAGGTCCATTATTGCCTCAATGAAATCAAGTTCAAATTGAACCATTGATGTTTAGCTAGGAATAAATGGTCCTGTATCCTATTGCACGAACACAAAACTCATCAGTTTTTTTTTTTGTTTTTTTTGTTTTTGTTTTTGTTTTTTTTGTTTTTTTTTTTTTAAATTTTATTTTAAGGGTCAATTGCATATATACCCACTAAAACTTGCATATTTGCATATATACCCAAACCATGCTTAAAATGCATTGTACATCATGCAATAAAAACTTGTATTATGAGGAAATATGCAAGTTTTTAAGTTTTAGTGGGTATATATGCAATTCCCCCTTATTTTAATATATCTAGTATGACACTGAAGTCTGAACCTCGACTTAACTTCGTTTCTTAAATTTTGAACCATACAAAATAGTCCGTTGGGTTTGGGCTGATCCACAGCCCAACAATATGATGCATGTATTTCTGTCCCATCTCAAATACTTCGGCTTGTCTAATTTTGTTTGATAAATAAATATGAACAATCCGTAATAGGGTGTTCATGGATCGGTTAATATCCATACTAGCCGAAAACCGAAATTGAACCGAACTGAAAAAAACTAAATCGAATTCGTAAGTGAACCGAATTGGGTTATAACCGAACCGAACTAAATATTCGGTTATCGATTTGGATATGATTATGGCAATGAAAACCGAAAACCAAACTGAAAACCAAATTCTTATAAATATATATTTTTTTTATATATTTATATGAAAAAAAATGCTAAAACTCTTTTTTAGTATAAATATATCATTATTTAAGTTTGAAAATAAATTTTGTACTAAAAGTATATATAATTAAATAAAAAATAATTTAAATTATGTAATTCGGGTTATTCGGTTCGGTTCGGTTTTCGGTTATAGGGTTTCGATTTTCAGTTATTCGGTTCGGTTAAGTCAAATTTGAATTCGGTTAGGTTCGGTTTTCGGTTTGACCCAGAAAAAAAAATTAACCAAACTAACCGAACTGAGTAACCCGATAACCGAACCGACGAACACCCCTAATCCGTAAGACTGTAACAATGTAATATGAAGCCCAAAATTAGTAATCCCAATACATTTTAAACTGAAATTCAAATGCAGTATAATTAAAATTTGAATACAACGAAAGAAAATAATGCGTCAAGTAAATTGTTGATTCATTTATTCATTTTGGTTGTAAGAGTTTGAAACTAAAATGTAGGTGAAAATGAATGAAATGATTATAAAAAAGTTTGAGTGTTTTTGGTTGTTTGGATGGTTTGTAAGACTAGTCGGCAGGGATGGTGACTTGGTCACCTTAGCCTACTAGTCACGGGTCACTCCCTTGCCATCCATACCGAGTCACGCGCGAGTTTGGCTTCCCAAGAAGAAATAAGGTGACTCGTTCACCTTAGTTTTCTGCCTTTTTTTTCAATAAACATAATAACTTGCAATGTTTTATAAATTGTGTATTGTAATGTTAATTTGTATTTAAATGAATGGAAACTTATTTTCGAGTACGAAGAACCAAAGTAGAAGACGAACTTTTATTTATTACAGAAACAAAGCAAAGTACTACATTGCAAAGAAAATAAAACTGCGATACAAAAAATAAAACACATGGATTAAAACACGTAAAGTTAATCCAAGTGATTCCAAGTTTCAGAGTTTTCTGAGTCATAAACATCGTCGTAAGGAGATCAGTTTGCAAACTTGCTCTCTTCCCACTCTCGTTCCAAAATGTCAAACTCGTCGTCCTTACGCTCTTGTTCTTCTCTTGCTTCTTGCTCCCTACGAGCTGCTGCCTCATGTGCTTGTTCTGCTTCCATTTCTCTTAATGCTTCTTCATCTTGGAGAAATAGTCGTTGATGTTCCTCAGTAAGCTGAAACGGATTTTGCTCTTGTTCCTCAATCGGTACCTCAACCGTTTCCTCTTCCGTTGGGAATAAAGGGAAGAAATCTGGTGGTGGAGTATTAAACGTGTTTTCTTGAGACATTCTTGAGAGAGTTTTATTAAGTTGTGTGTGAAATGTGTTTTTTTGTTGAAAATGTAGTGGGTATATATAGGGAAAAAATATAGGGTTTATTTAATTTTGAATTTGAGTTTGAATTTTGAATGCGTACTGTATTTTCGTTTATTTACAATTTTATATTTTGTAAGTATTAAAAAAATGAGAGTTAAGGTGACCAAGGTGACTTACCTTGTCTACAAAAAAGTGAGTAGAAGTGAGGGGAAGTTAGTAGAGAGAAAAAACTGACGTGGCGCTGAGGTGTAATGTGAATGAGTTACCACATTGCCATCCAGCCTAAGATTTGGGTCGTCATTTTGTTGAGGCTCGCCTTTTTTAAGAAATTTAGAGATTTATGAGGTACATCACACATGAAGTATACAACAAGCCATCATCAAGTCTTTGCTCTTCCCATTTGGTGGCTTTCGTGTAATGTAGGCTTTCTTTGGAGCGTCTTTTTCTCCCTAACCTTTCTCATAATTCACCCTTCGGTCTTTCGGATTGGACAGTTCCCACCTAATACCAAAGTAAATCAAGGCCTCGACATGAGCAATAGCCGTAGCAAGGTTGTAACACCAAAGACGAACCTAGGATTTGAAAATGGGTGTTGTAGAAAATTTTTCGAAAGGGTTCTAGCATAACTTGTTTTTATTATAAGTAACTAAAATTTGCACCATAAAGTATTTTGGGGTTAAACTCAAGTTCCACAGTAAAAAAATAAAGTAGCAAAAAATATTATTGGGGGTTGCACGTATTGAAAAACGACACTTTTTGAGAACAAATTACACTTCGTGACTCAAAATTGGGTGTGGCCCGTGCCACACCCGGCTCCTATGTGGGTCCGTCAATGTGTAACAACCCCAATTTCGTGATACGTAGCGGAATTCAAACTGGGTGCTACTTCATGGCATGACAGTTGAAACAATAGAAAACGAATTCTAATTGAGTCGTTTTAAAAGGTTTATCATTTGATTTATATAAATATTAGAGTTTACAAAATGAGGTCCCAAATGGTTTCAAGTTTACAAAATACATTAAATGGGTTTTCGAATGATAATAAAATTTATAGCCTTTTTGAGTATCCATGCTCCTCCGTGCCAACCTCGTTCATTATGGACCTGATATACATGCTTAAAACAGTCAACACAAAGGTTGGTGAATTCATAGAGTTTATAGTTAAGTAGTTGAACACAATTATTCGTAGTGTGAGCTATAGACTCACACTCATAGTTGAAAACAAAACAGAAATTATTACACTAAGCTCATGACACTGAAAACGTTAACAGCTTGTCAATAGAAATTGATATAATAGTAACAGTTTCCATAATAGGTAATTTGCCAATAAACCTATGGTTCTTCAAATAGAGTGTGTTTGTTTACCGGACTTGGTCAAACAAACGGGATTCATCAATCCCGATAGATCTATCCACATTATTCGCGTTCACCCGCAAGTGATTAATGGTTCATGATAATAGGGACTTGAGTTTGGCAATAGTGGTACTTAGTGCACATAATACATTCAGATATAGCATACAGTTTCAAAGCAATGTGTTCAGTTTAAAAATAGCATGTATCCCCTAAGAGTTTGTAAAACAATTAAGTAATAGAAAGTGGGGCTATGAACTTACCGTGAGTTTGATGATGATTAGTACTCTAACGAATATGACGGATAAGCCAGGAAACCTCTATGTGCAAACCTAAAATAGGATGTTGCGACTTAAGTTTGGAATAATGTCCAAGAAAACATAAACAAGCCTATATATGTCCTTATATTGATCATGATGTAGTCTTTGATAGTTTGTTTCTTATAGTAACAGTTTAGTTTGTGAAAACGTATATAGTTTATAGATACCGTACTACCGTTCGGGCCATCACAGTCCAGAGGTCATGTAGTGAACGTACGAGGAGCCAAGACACGTTAAATTGTTAATCCAGCAAACTCGTCAGTACGAACACCCCTGAGAGGCCCCTCATGTGAAGTTCCCTACTGTTGTAGTACTTAGTAGGTAAAACATATAGTTTGCTTGTTTGATTTCATATCATAAGTGTCAAAATGTTCATATGGTTTGCAAAACACAAGTTACAAGATTGTTTGGTTATGATTAGGAAATCATAATGGTTATTACAAGTATCGTCATAATTAATGTCACAAGTGTTTAAAGAAAAGTTTACAAGTTTCTAAATCGTAAAGTTGGTTATTATAAGTATAGTTTTTCATGTGAAAACTTATAGGTTAGGATTATTGTTTCACTTATGAAAGTCTTATAAGTTAGGATTATTGTTTCACTTGTGAAAAAAACGGGGTTTCACATATGAAAGCACTATCCCGAAGGTTGATTAAGCTTAAAAAAATTAATTTGAATGAAGTTTGTTAACTTAGTATGTAATTAGCCTTGATAACAACATGGTTTCTATATTCTTTAACTTGTGGAAAAACAAATTTTGACCTTAAAAACTGTTTTACAATTTGAGGCAGAAAAATGCTATCGTTTGGTCTGTTTAGGCCGAGTTTCTTCGAAGTAGACGTAAAACATCGTTCCGGAAAACTTTTGTGTTTTAACTTTTTGATGAATCGGACCAAAAGTGCCTCTAAAAATATCGGATTTCATGCAGTAAGCAAAATGGCAGATTCGGGTTTTTAGTTTCGCTAATTTCTTTTGGCCGTATCTTTTGACTCGTGAATTCATTTTGGGTGATTCAAAAGCCTAGATTCTCGTTTTTATTTATTCTAACTGATTTTTAAGTTTATATATGTTCATAGTCAATAGCTTGATGTTAAAACTCAATACACTACAAGCATTTTAACTAGTTACTACAACTAAGATTCTAACAAGTTTTATCTTAAATTTAACATGTAAGTTATATGTTTTAGACTTGTTTTAATAAACTTGTACATCATGATCCAATATAGAGTACATATATACTATATATAGATTATGAAACTATAGTAAGGATGATGAGTATAAGTTTGCTTACAACTTTTGGCCTTCAATAAGAAAGGGATAGCAACTAGGGCTTAGAACTTTGATTGAGAAAATTTCTCACACCTTTGAAATCCTTCTACAATATTGTATTCTTGAAAGGCTTGTGATGAGATCTTAGGTGACTTGAGTAGATCTAAACTCAAGAGAATCACCTAAACTTGCAAAGGATTTGATGTTGCTTACTAGAAGCTTGAATACTTGAAGCAACACTAGAAGTTGAGAGAAAATTGAAGATTATGTTTGTGTGTGTTGTGTGTGGCGTCTAAATGAGAAGATCAAGAGGCTTTTAATAGGGTGTTGAGGAAGTTCAAGAGTGGTGAATCACCTTAGCTTGCAAGCTAAGCTTGGACTTTAAGGAAGCTTAGCTAGGAAGTATAACACATGTAATGATCAAAACTCATCAAGGCTTTATATCAAGCCAACAAGGCTTCTAACTAGCCATGAATTTCTTCCATGGTCTTATCTAGGATGACTAGATGAAGTTTTGATGTTATCTTGCTTTTACAGTGTGAGTTTTGGTCCCGTTAATCGCTAACTGTAAGTCGTAAAGTCACGAAACGTAAAATCGGGTATCGTAAAAATATGAAACTTGTAGAAATGATTAAAATTATCATTATACTCCATAATAAAATATAAAATGAGTGGTAAGTTCCATCGGGTTGCTTAAACGCTGTTTAAAACTGGAAACGCGGGTCAAAAACGCGTATTTCGCGTAAAACGGAACACTGGAAAACGTAAAATTCCAAAACTTGTGGAATTGTTGTAAAATGGTAGAAATACATATTTCTAATGTTTATAGTGTTTTATGGAGATATCGGGATGCCTGAATGACGTTTAAACCCTAACGTAATTCTCAGACACGGCTTTGTGAAATCGGTTCTGTATGGATTCAACGTACGTCGTCAGGACGATTTGTCGAGTTTCAATTATCTTGTCATGATAGTAAAATAAAAATTTTACGGGATGAATAGTGAAAGTGAACAGTAACTTTTCAAAAAAAATGAAAAGTAACTTGAAAATGCAGTCTCACCACCTTAATGGGAATTCCGTCCCGGAATTCAGTGCATGTTATCCGATGTTTAAGTGTTTAGGAAAATGTGGGTGTATGCGCCGAATTCTAATCTTTGCGTTCTCAAGTTTCTAGTCATAGAATATGTTATGTACCATTCTAAGTTTTTGGTGGTGGCTTAAGTTGATAATCTAAAGGGTTTTGTTAAAATCTTATAGAGTCCAATATACCTCAAGTTTGGCTTTTTCCGTTTCTTAAAATGAATCATATCTTATTGTATCTAGGCTTCCAACAAAACCTTAATTTCTAACATGGAGTTTTTGGTAAATTTAATGCCTTACATCCATGTATTTTTTTTGTTTATGCTGATAGTGTGCAGCATACAGCCTAATTTTTATGGTTTCCTTAGTTGTTTTGTGGGTGATCTCTGAACACCTTAGTTCAGCAAATGGTTAACTGACACTTTTGTCGATATAGTGCCTCAAATGGAATAGTTTTGTTGTTGTTAGGGTAACTGTTATTAATCAAAGGTGTAAGATATTGTTGATGTGAAATGGTTTGTAATGATGTGATAATTGTCATTGTAGGAAAGTCTTGCTAGTTTCTAGTGGTAAGTGGTTATCCAAACAATTTCCAAAGTTGATCATGTCTTAGGTGGTTTCGAGATGAAGGCTATATCTTATAGTGTTTATGTCTACTAGTGTTTGAAAGAAACGTGATACTGTGAAGTTTTACATACTGACTTATAACGGGATTCAGATAATGATGTGATATGTTGACGATTAGAAGAGTGTAGTATACGCTTACCATTATTCTTAGGTAGAGATGTCAAGTTTGCTTTAAAATCAAAAGTGAATTTTAAAGGATTATGGCCGAATGATATCCTTGAAACCTAAACAGGCTAGTACTTCTAAGAAATGACGAGAAGATTCAATGACTATTCCAAGATAGTAGTTCGGATTATCTTATGTATGAAAATTTCAAGAATGAAATTACGTAGTATAAATAAGATGTTAAGATGTTTCTGAGTGGTAAGACACTATCGTGTCTCTAGATCTTTTTAATGAATTATGGTGGTTTATCGAGTTCAAGTAGGAAATCAATCTAAACATAACGCTAGTACAACTATTCCCAGTATTTGAAAAAGTTAAGTTGAACATAGTTAGTCAGACTATGTTCCACTGTCCCTAGGTTAAGTATAGGTGACTAGACTATATTTAGCCGAGGTTCGATAAAATTTTCAAATACCTAAATTAGGCATACTTGTGATATGCTCGTTGTTATGACAAGTATAGTATTTATATATGTATCTTATTTACAAAGGTAATATAAGTTTGTACTTACATAATAATCAATTATAATTACGTAGTATGAGTGTGTAGCATGAGCGGATAAAGTAGATATGTGTGGAAAGGAAGGTTTTAAGTAATTCTAAAATAGTCCACACTGGGCCAGACTTACGAACCTTTAACAATGATGGTTTCAGATGAGCACTTTGATGAATTTAGAAAAAGTTTCTGAACTTCAGCTTTTGTAGATGATGAATCAGTTTGTCATTTAGAAATCCCATTTCTTGTATTTCCATTAGGGAAATCGTTAGATTGTGACGGGTTTCATGTAAAGCAATATCACATAAGGTTTATAAGATAATTTCTAGATACTTTTGTATAATTTACAATATCTGTGAAGTAAATTAGACCATTGTGTAACTCACAAGGTCTAAGAAGTAGGAAAGACCATTGTAATCAGTTACAATGTCTTGGATTAAGTTTCGTAATCCTAAAATGCATGAGTAGATACATGATTGGGAAAATATGACTGTGCCGCAACGCCTTAGAATTAGGCATATGCAGATATGTTTAGTCCATCGTTTAGCTAATATAATTGAAAGTATGTCGAGTGAATATATCAATATACTAGTATGTTTGTGTAGCATAAACTACCTAGAAGTCACATAATCGTCTGGAGGATGGAAGGCACGAAGAGCGTAAGGCTATAAAACGTTTTTGTTTGTAAAAGTGGTTATAGTTTAGGTTTCAATTAGACCCGTTTCTCTATAACCAAGGCTCTGATACCAATCTGTAACACCCCCAATTTCGTGATACGCAACGAAATTCAAACTGGGTGTTACTTCATGGCATGACAGTTGTAACAATAGAAAACGAACTCTAATTGAGTCGTTTTAAAAGGTTTATCATTCGATTTATATAAGGGTTAAGTATATTAGAAATATACTTTCTCTAAAATACACATCAAGTAAACAAACTTGTTTTTTTTGTTCACATCTAGGTATTAAAAATTTAAAATTTTTAACATTATACTAAATAAGTTGACATGCAACCGGTTATATTGCTAAGATGACCGACACGTCATCATTTTTCTAATTTTTCTTTTTTCTTTTTAATGACATGGATAATTTGACCCGCCATGTAGGATTACCCAACATTATAAAAAAACACATACACGACACATACTAACCAATTTCCCCCAAATATGATATGAAACCCTAATTACCAAATTGTCTTAATTCAGTTGTGCTAGTTTTTTCAATGGGTAAAGGTAAGTTAATTACTTCATTCAGATTTGTTGATTGTTATTTTAAAAAATCCTAACCCCAATTTGTTTATTTTCAGATAAAGCATTTACTGTGAATCTACATCACGATGGTGTTTTCATTCCTAGCCCTCTTAGGTATGTTCAGGGCGATGTAAAGTAGATAACTGATATCAATTTCGAAGTTATAGGCTATAATGATTTACGTGAAATTGTTAGACATCTAGTTCATGGGCTTGTTCAGAGGTTATTTTATTGTCCAATTAAAAGTGTTTTGAATGTTGGGATTAAGGAACTTAAAACTGATAATGATGTTGAAGATTTTTTACGGGTAGGGTATGAAAACAAATGGTTTGTGGACTTATATGTAGAACATTTCGATTATGATGTATTAGACTTTATAAATGAAGAAGCAAATGGGATTCTAAGTTCAGGGTCTAGTGATGAGTATAATTCAAGTGATGAGGGTGAGGAATTTGATTATGTGGATTTTCATACTAAAGGTGTAGAAAATGTAGTCATTCTGAATAACACAACTCAAGACCCATTCTTAAATAAACTGTGTAGCAACCATGGCATATTTAAGGGTTATATTGATGAACCTGTTCCTATTGTCCAAAGAGAACCAATAGATGACCCTGATGCTGCTAACATAGACCCTAGATTTAAGATTAAAAGAGGTGTTTCCTATCCTAAACATGACCCAAAAATCCCTTGGAATGAAATGCAACCTGTATTAGGTATGAGGTATGAGCACCCTGAGTAATTGAAACTAGCCTTAGCTAATTATGGTGTTGCCAATGGATATCAATTTTGGTACATGAGAAATCATTGGAGGTTTTTGTTGGTGTATTGTGGGAGGAGTGTTGAGGATGGTATGTGTGCAGGCATGTACTGCAACAAAAAAGGGCAGTCCAAAAGAAACTGTTTGATGATTCACCTAAGTCTGGTAAGAAGACCAAGCCTGCTAAGAACTCCAAGCCTTCTAAGAACTCCAAGCCTGCTAAGAACACTAATCCTGCTAAGAATTCCACTCATGTTAGCCCTGGTATGTCAACTAGGAACAAGAATAGTGGTGAGGGTTGTATTAGAGATGGTGGGAAATCACCTCAGTCAATAACTAGGAGAAAGAAGGGACCTGTTTGTGGGTTTAGACTATGGGCATCCTGGATGATCACAAAGCATTCTTTCCAGATTAAGTGTTCTAGAAACTACAAGTTAGGACCCCTAGTTACATACAAATGGATTGCATACCAGTATGCAAAGGAAATAATCAATGACCCATTTGTACCTTATAGCAAGATGCAAGATGCAATAAGGTAGAAGTTTAAGATAGATGTGAGTATTGGGCAGTGCAAAAAAGCTAAACAAAGAGCCCCCTTTATAACCATGAAAGGAGGATTGATTGAACATTATGGAAGGTTATGGGATTACAGGCAAGCCATATTAGATTCTAACCCTGGCAGTACTTGCGGATTTGATGTGGAAGAAACAGGGACTGCTAACACATATTTTAGGAGAATTTATATCTGTTTCAAGGGAATGAAAAATAGATGGATGGAAGGGTGTAGAAGAATCATTGGTGTGGATGGTTGCTTCTTAAAGCATACTTGTAGAGGAGAGTTACTGACAGCAATTGGTAGGGATGCCAACAATCAAATGTATCCAATAGCCTGGGCTATTGTGAAGTTTGAGAACACAGATAACTGGTTATGGTTCTTAAAATTATTGCATGATGATTTAAATCTGCAACAAGGAACTGGACTGACTCTCATATATGATGCTCACAAGGTTAGTGTAATTTACTATACATAAGTAATGTATTCTAATATATTATGACTGCTACTGATATTTTGTTGTATAAGCAGGGTTTGGCTGATGCTGTATCTGAAGTGCTCCCCAATGCAGAGCATAGGAAATGCACCAGGCATGTATATGCCAACTTCAAAAAGAAATATAGTGGTCTGCAGCTTCAAAGGCTATTCTGGTCTGCAGCATCTAGTACAGTTGAACAACTTTTCTATGCTAAAATAGATGACATGAAGCTGATAAATCTTGAAGCACATGATTATTTGATTCAGAAAAATCCTAACACTTGGAGCAGGGCTTTCTTTAATTTGGATGTTAAATCTGCTGCCTTTGAAAATGGCATATGTGAGAGCTATCATAGGGCCATACTTGTGCAGAGACACAAACCCATCATCACAATGCTTGAAGACATAAGGTTGTATCTGATGCAAAGGTTAGTGGCCATGCACAAGATATATGTCAATTTGGAGGATCAGATCACACCAACAGTAAGAAAGAAGTTAGAGTACCTAAAAGTTGAACAAAGGTTAGGACATTGAACTATTTTTATAAGTGCTTATGAGGTTTTAGAAGTTAGGTGTGGAAACCAAGCCTTTGGTGTGAATCTAAATAAGAGAGTGTGCTTGTAGGTTATGGCAGTTAAGTGGTATTCCATGTATCCATGCAGTTGCAGGATACATGCATTTAAATAGGGATCCAGATGAGGGTGTGCATCACTATTATTCCTATGAAATGTGGCTCATGGCATACCAACACACTATTAATCCAGTCTTAGGGACCATATTATGGAAAAAGACCAACAATCAGCCACCTTTACCCCCTATTGTGAGGACAATGCTAGGGAGACCAAGAAAAAAGAGAGTGAAAGCACCAAATGAAAATAACTCATAGGTTAGCAGACATGGTAGGATTATGAGATGTTCAAATTGTCAAGGTGTTGGACACAACAGGGCTATCTGTGAGAAAGAACCTGTTCGAAAACCACCAAAGCAAAGAAAGCCAATAGGCAGAAGAAGGCAGCCACAATATGCAAACCATGCTTCATCAAGAGGTGGTGGGAGAGGTTCTAGAGGTGGTGGGAGAGGTTCTAGAGGTGGATATGCTAATAGAGGTCCACATGTATAATTATTTACATTAATTTGTTGGTTTTCCACATGTGTGCAGACATTGACTAATATAAATATGTTTATTTTACAGTTAATGGATGAAGTTGAAATAAGAATTAATTTGGATCATGATTATATGCAACAACTGTTGGATGAAGAGGAAGAAAGGAGGATACAGGAAGATAGAGAATATCAAGATAAGTGTGATGAAGAGGCTTTCCTACAAGCTATGGAAGAGGAAAGGTTGTATGCAAGGATGGATGAGGATGATCCAATGGATGTTGCTGCATCTTAAAGAGACTTCACTCAAGAATTTGTCATCAATGCTCTAACAGATCCAATTGTTGCTGCAACTCAATCAAGTTTGGATGCTCCTGCTACTTTGGATGTTGCTGCAAATGAACAAGACATGAACAAAACAAGTTTGTGTAGGAAGAAAACACCACAACATCTGCTACTGCAATAAAAAAGAGGAAAACAAAAAGTCAAAGATATCAAGAACCACAAGACAGGATCTATTACAAACAGAGAGGAAGATCAGAGAGGATAGCAAAACTACAAGGCAAAAACTTCAAATTTGATGCTCAAGGTACAGGTTCAACACCTGAAAAAGCCTTTGATGTATCTGAATCTGAGTAAAGGCTATCCTTTATTGTATTTACCCACTGTTGTCCTTTGTTAGGTGTGTGAACAAAACCTTATCTTTTGGTGGTCATGTATAATCTCTAAACAATACTTTATCTTTTGTGCACATGGATGAGATATGGTCCATAGAACATGTTCCCCACTTGTATTGGTAATGCAATGACTTTTAGGTTCTTGTCTTTTGATTGTCTTTAATAATGTATGTGTATGTGTGTAATGTCTACACTTTATAGTCTCTTTGATTGTCTTGGTAATGCAATACTTGACTGAGTATAAATGTGTATTGGTTATGCAAAATGATGAAAATAAGGTCCCAAAAGTTGTTTCATTCATTCATTCAACACTTGAGAATCTATTACAACATAAACCTACAACAACACTTCTAAACATAACCAAAACACACACAACATAAACTGATAAACCTACACACAAGCTATTTCATTGCTAAGACTAAAGACACAACTATGGCAAAGGCAAGAAAAGTGGACTTCCAAAAAGTCAAACTTGCTAAACATCTCCTCAACTCAGCACCATTTTCAGTCAATTCCACTTGTAACTGATCCAACATCACTTGATGGCTCATCTCATTCTTCAAGTGACGCCTTTGATTAGGGTTGAGAAGGATGTACATCTCATACAAATGATACTTGTACCAGTCACAATCAGTCTCAGGATCGTACCATTCCCAATAACCACACGTCTTCTTACCTAGTTTCGATCGATTTGGACATACAACAAATCTCCTAGCCGGATTTATTGGGGTTCATGAGGTTAACATCTGTGGAAAACTAGAAGGGGGGGGGGGGTTGAATAGTTTTACCAATTTAAAACTTCCTTTTAAATATTTAGATCGACTTATGTCAATCTATTTTGATGTGTATGTTGGACGTTGATAGATAGATATATAAAAGTGTAATGAAAGATAAAGAGTACGAAGCACATAACCACGACATGAGTATTTATAGTGGTTCGGCTACAAGGACACCTTCCTTGCCCTACTCCACTCCCCGAGTCACCTACTCGAGAGTTCGTAATCACTACACGACACCAACTCCTTATGGCGGAGAAGCCTTCACAACGTCGCCTACTCTTTTTCCGGTACTAGGCTAACCACCGGGTTCTTTCACACCAAGGTGAACCACACCTACCACAACGTCGCCTACCCTTTATCCAGTACTAGGCTAAGTACCGAGTTCCATTAAAATGGAGGAACTACTACCTAACACTACACAACACCTAATCCTAAAGGAGACCAACTCCTTATTACAACACCATCAAGGATATCAACATCCTTGAATATAAACAATCACTATATGTATAACGATGCACCTCATCGATTATACGACCTAGACCTTCTTCACTAATGCCACTTGATTTGATTCCTAGGCATCCTTCACTAATGCCTTTGACACAACGCTTGGCACCTTTCACTAATGCCTTCGTCTTGACACCTTTAGCATTCTTCACTAATTCTTTTGACACGGACGTTAAGCACCTTTCACTAATGCTTTAATCTTGACTCTTTCGGCATCCTTCACTAATGCCTTCAACACAACACATCTACGGAGGAAGAAAGAACTATCAACAAGAGAACCTCAGTTGTCTTGATGATGACGAAGCATGGCAACTCATGGACTTGAGCTTGCTTGACTTCAAGAAGTGGTGATCTCGCCTTTAAGAGGAACCTACAGAATCACGCAAAAACAAAAGACAAACTATATAGAAAGATACCTTAGGATCAGTGGTTAGAGAGTTACAATACTTGGGGAAAGTATGTGTAAGAGTGGCAAACCAAAAGGAAGAAATGGCTCACTATTTATAGAGGAGAAATGCTTACTGTTCCCCGGATCCCACGGATCCCTCCCACAAGGGATCCGTCTAGCGTAAAGCTATGGATCCGTGGGACGCTCCTCTTTGCCCATGGGTATTTTGGTTATGGGTCATGGGTCATTGGTCATGGGTTATGGGTTGATCCATGGGTTTCTTATTAGATACAATGTATCTCATGAGTGCAATGCACCTAGTCAAATGGGTATGGGTCAATACCATGGGTTATGGATATTTTCCATAGGTTGAGGTTTTTACCCATTTATATAATATATACTAGTTGTGTATATATTTTGCCCAATATGTAAACACTAGTTGTTGTACATATATATTACAAAATCATAAAATCACTTATACTTTGTTTTAGTGTTTTATGTGAAAACGTAAGTGTGTTAGAAAACTATTGGCTCAAACTATTTACGTATTTTATTTGTTTCGTTAAAATGATTTTATGTTTGTTATCGACAAAACATTAGAAGATCGTAAAATATAAATAAACGTTTTTACGGCTTATTTGTATTAACAATCTCCCCCTTTTTGTTGATGACAAAACATAAAATTATTTTAAGAAAAAAACTAAAATTCGTAAAAGTTCGAATTGGAGTTTTTACTCTCTTCTCCCCATTTTTGTCGAAACAAAAAGAGCGTTGAAAAGAAGCTAACACATTGTTTGAAGAAAAACATGTAAAAAGAAAAGATGTAAAGATAGCAAGTGACGGGAATGGTTCTCGTCTTAACTCCCCCTTGACAAGTCCATCCCTTTGTGAGGGCGTCAAGTAAATATAAACTAACAAGCTAACGAATTGCAATTTTGTTTGCAAATGGTTTCGTCCTTGTGACGAAAATGCTCCCCCTTGAAGATTGCAACGTTGCAATGGGGTGTCATGAAGTATAATCCAAATAAGGTTTATGTTGCAAATGGTTTTGCAATATGGTTTGACACAAAGCTCCCCTTAGCTTTATG
Source organism: Chrysanthemum makinoi (assembly GCA_910596185.1). NCBI lineage: Eukaryota > Viridiplantae > Streptophyta > Magnoliopsida > Asterales > Asteraceae > Chrysanthemum > Chrysanthemum makinoi. Next base: position 221,688,124 of record OU343217.1, read on the forward strand.
GTGTTAAAATTTTCATGTGTATTTTGAAAATCTACAAAATAAAGGTTAGAAAACAAGAGTATAGTGCATACTTTCCTGCAAATAAGACTCTAGTAGAATTTTTTTCTTCTGTACCACGGATCCCACGGTCCCTACATGGAGGGATCCGTCTAGGCATTTTCCAGGGATCCGTCTGTCTGGTGACAGATGATTCAACAAAGGTGTTATACCAAACAATGCTGAATATGAAAATGAGATATGTATACAAACAATAAACATATACTCAGATAAATATGGCAAGTAGGTTATCATTCAATAAAACAAAGAGATAATCAACAAATATCTTAAAACTAAGAGAATGATCAAGCCATGTAATACATTTTCTACTTAACGCTAATGAAGAATCTAAACTCAAGAGGCAACTAGGTTCTTAAGGATGATCAAACATAAAATGGGATTCCTAAAAGTTTTAAGTTGAGCTTGAGGCTAGGACACCGTTTTGAGGCTCATGGTTGTTTGGGTTTGTTGACCTCTTCAAAACGTTCGAGGAGGTGATAAAACATGAAACGTTGCTCATCACGTAGTGCATGTATCAACCTTTCAACATGTTGACAATGATAGCAATCCTTGTCATGGTTTTGAGCTTCTTGAAGCGGAGGTTCAAGTGAAGTGGGTTGAGGATCCTCAAATAAAGGAGGAATTGGTGGAGGCTCATTAAGTGGTGGCTCAACAATGTTTGAGGGTGGAGCTATAGAAGTGTCAACTTCCATGTGGTTGGGTGGTTGACTTTGATGTCTCCTCATAATCCAAAATGGACTATTGGGGGGAAATGGAGAAATTGATATTGGTGCAAGTGTTGATTCAACACTTTGGTTTTGTTGCACAACCTTTTCAAGTGAATTTGTTGGTAGTGGTGGAAGATGAGATGGCCAAGGGGGTAAGTCCTCTAAGTTGTGAGAATGTGGAGATGATTGTGAGGTGTTAAATGATGTGGCTCTAGGCACCAATGATGTTGGTTGGGTTGAAAAGGGTGTGTTTGGTTTAGTAGAGTTTGGTGATGATATCCTTGTGGGAAAAATCCTCTTGGGAATTAGTTTGATTGGTTTATTTGGTGTAGGGGAAATCCTAGCATTGGTGGACTTAACCGGAGATGATTCGGTTGAGGAAACTTCGTGCACTACAAGAATCTGATGGAATACCCACGACAATTACCCACACTCATCCTTTTGAGGGGATTTACCCACCTAATACCCACCAGTTACCCATGATTAGTGACTTACAACATCGATTTTATTTTCCCTCGAATTTCCCATGAATTTACCCACACAAATAGCCACATAAATATATTTGGTGTGCAATATGTGGGTAAATAATTGGCGCCAAAATATTTCTCACGGATTACCCACATCATGAGTTATTGTGGGTATATATGTGGGTAATTTAGTGGGTAATATTAGTCCGCTAAGTTTTTCCCAAGAATTACCCATAAAGAAATTTATCGTGGGTAAATGTGTGGGTAATATTGTGGGTAAGTTTTTGTTACCACGGATTACAAGCATCCAATTTGGTCATGGGTAAATTTTCATGGGTGGTTTGTGGGTAAACACGTACTCGCAGATTTACCCACGTCTTTTTTCATGAGTATTTTGTTGTTAGTAATTTTCTATGAATAATTTATGGGTAAATGCATGCCCACAATTATACCCACATCTTTATTTTATTGTGTACTCACTTGTAGAGAATTTCAAGTGTATACTTTGTGTATAGTACATATCCCAATGACCTTACCCACCTTGATATTTTTGTACTCATTGTTATGGGTGATTTACGACAACAATTATTGGTTTCAGATCATCTCTAAAAAGCTCAGTAAATCCGGTGTCATTGATGAGTGTGTAAATACTCATCATTTTTGGTCAAATCTGAACTGCAAAACACTTAAAAATGCTCAGAAATGCATCAAAATACTGAAAATATCTCAAAATTGTATTTTATATGTTTCAGATGCAAAATGCTTAAAATCAGATGAAAAATGAGCTAAGTTTGCATAATTGGCAGTTTCAGTCCCCCGATTTTCAAAATGGTCATGTTTAGTCCTTGGAATTTCAAAAGTGTCAAAATTGGCCCTTGGTCTATTAAAGATTGGCAAATTCAACCCTTGAATTACATTTTCAGATTTACACTTGTGGTCCCTGGACTTTCAGTATTGTACACTTTTGGTCCTTACATTACTACTTGGGTCCATATTACATCCTAAGTCCAAAACCAATACACCTTGGCCCAATACCATTTTAATCCAACTCGCCCAAACCTTTATACCCGATCCAATCCGTTTACCCAAAATACCCACGGTTTAAAATAAAACCACCCAACCACCCTTTTCCCTCCACTGTCTCCTTTTCACCCACCTATACCTGCAACTCCACCCTACTCCACACTTTGTCCCCTCCAACCACAACCCTCCAAAGCCACATTAAATGCTCCTTTCCCTGTCCAAGCTATGGGAACCAGTTGCAATATATCTTTTTCCCGCCAAAACCGAATCAATGGCTAAAAAGAGCCCAACTCATCCAAAGGTCGAGATTAATGGTGGGAAGTGCTCAGAACAAGTGGGAAAGATGTTTTGCATATAAAAAGAGGAAGAAGAAAGAGAGTGAAAGAGAGTAGTAGTTAGTTTTTAATTTCCTTGTATGTCATTTTTTATAAAATTATCTCAATTAGTGTTTTAAACTGTAATCTTAAGCTTTATTGTATCAAAACTAAGCCACTTAGTCATTGTAATTTATTTCAAGTCTTAATTCAAAGTTTCATTTAAGTTTTAAGTTTTATGTTCACTGTTGCAAATTTTAGTTTCAAGCTCTTGTATTCAAGCTTCTAAAAGCTTATTTTTAAGTTTAAATAAGCTTATTGAAGCTACTTATAGCTTTTGGTAAGCTTACAATTAAGTTTCAAGCAACTTTGGTGTATGGTCAACAAAAGTCAAACGGAGAAGAATTATTGGTCAAGCAGTAATGGAAATGGTTTGGGGTGTTGCAGAGCTTGATTTGGGGTTGGATTTGAGTAGTTTAGCATAGTTTGGGTTCTGTATAAGCTACATTATTGCTGGACAAGTTGTGAGTTCCAAATTCCTTTGCACTTTATTTTTTTTTAATCTGCATAACCTGTTGTGTTTGAACCTGTGGTCACTAATAAGCTTAAACCTGTTTATTTAGCTGTAATTAGATCATAGTGTTGCAGTTTAATTGCTAGTATAAGCTAGTAAGAAATCAAGTGAGTTTAAATTGCAAATCAGTTAGTTAAGTGTTGTTTGGATCTTATAGCAAACCTGAGTTAGAGACTTGTTCTGTGGTTAAAATCTGTTGCTTTAGTCCTATTTAGTTGTAATATAGTCACTTTGGTCATTCAAGTGCACCTTAGAACCATAAAAGTCAAAATCTTTCTTAAACTGTTCTAACTGCATACCTGTTGGAATTTTTGAAAATCAAAGTCTTGATTTGTGTTCAGAAATCATTAGAGTAGCTTGATTAAGTTTCACTTTACCTTAAAACATCATAATCAGCTCATGGTTTAAGCTCAAATCTCAAATAAGTCAAGTTTTCAATTCTGTCCAAAAGTCAAAATTTCATAAAAACCCGTTTTTGAATAAACTTTGTAATTTCATTGTGATCTCACCATTAGGATTTAGGATATAAGATTTTGGGATATTAAAGTTTAGCTGCTCATCTTAATTAGAAAAATATTAGTTTATCTCTACTTAGCTTATTAACTGCTTATTCATTAGCTTCTTTTAAGCCCTTTTTCACAAAACTCCCGTTTTGCTTATTCCTTATTTTTGCTTATTTAGTGTGTTTTTCTTGTTGTTGTTGCTTATTCTAAGTTCCCATACCTTATTTATAGCTTATTCAACCTTTGGTTCAGTAGTGGTAGCTTTTTATTAGCTTATGCAAGCTTAATAGCTCATTTTGACCCGTTTCCATAGCTTCCACTTTTGCATTTTTAGTTTCCTCAATTTTAGTCCTTATTAGCTGAAATTCTGTATTTAGACACTTTGGTTGGTAGTGGTTTTCATGGTGATTTTAGTTTATTTTTGTGATTTTTATAAGCTGGCTTAACAAGGGCTTAAAGTTAGTACATAAGGGGTGTTTGGCACTAGTGCTTAAATAGACCCATATCATTGTAGATTGTTGTTCAGAGGTTTGGAATAGTTGGAATATGTTGGTTTTAAGTAATTTTAGCATACTCTAGCTTCTGTGATAATTTGGTGCTCATTTGGTACTTATAGCTTATTTTTAGTGCTTATTTATAAGCACTTTTCACTACAGAACCTAATTATTGAACACCTGCACCACTTTTATTATTTTTCCTATATTTAGAATAATATTTTATAATATTCTGGAAGTTTTCATATTTTTCACTGTTCATTTGCTATTTTTCTACATTTAAAACAGTTTTTAGGCATTTTTAATTAGCTTTTAATACAATTAAATCAGAAAAACTTCAAAAAAATAAGTTTTCATTTTTCCTAGGTTAAGATAAATATAAAAAGCAAAAAAATAATTTTTCCAGATTTTTCATAGTTTAATTTGTAATTTTTAGTAATTTAATTAGTTTTAGATAGTTTTTAATTCATAGAAAATAGAAAAATAATCAGAAAAATACAAAATTAGTTTTGAAAATTCTATTTAGATATTTTAGATTTTTCTAAGTCATAATTTCATTTTTCTAGCTTTATTTCATATTTTCTTATAATTTAGGGTATTATTAAATAGGTAAAAATAGTTTTTAATTAATAAAAATTAAATAAATAGTTTTAAAAATAATTTTATTTTTCTAAAAATTTTCTTTTATCATTAGGTTTGTAAAAATATCACTTTCATATTTTTAGGATTAATACTGCATCAGTTTCATATTTTCATTTGTACATGGCGTAGTTTTTAATTTCAGTTTTATAAAACATAAAATCAAAAACATCATTTTGCAAATAGTGATAGCGTTTATTTAATATTTTCTATCTTTTTAATTTTCTTTAATTTGCATTTAAGCCTTTGTAATTATTGGCTATTTCTGTAGTTATAATAATTCAAAACCTATTTTCCGTTCAAATCTCTCGATCACTATTCGTTTGGTGATTCTTCGCATAGCTCGCTGGGACATAACGACCCGAGGAAACACTATACTCTCCTGATCTTCATTGCATTCGTTTCTGAACCGTTTTAAGTTTCTTACGGTCGGCCATTCACAAGTGGCCGGTTTGTGTGAGAAAACTTGACGGTTTAGCGCGGATCAGTCATCATCCAAAATTGTTGTTGAAGATAATATTTTTGCATAAAAACGGAGGAAAGCGTAAAAAACGGAGGAAAACGTATAAAAACAAACAAAAACGTATAAAAACAGAAAAAACCGTATCACAACGTAAGAAAATGCATAAAAACGTAGGAAAAAGAGACAAAAACGTATAAAATCGGCCGAAAACGTAAGAAAACGCATGAAAACGGGTGAAAACGAAAGAAAACGGGCGAAAACGATAAAAACCACATAGAAAAGATTTTTTAAAGAAAAATTTTGAGTTATTAACGGTCGTTATTATAAAGGACTAACGTTGCAAATGATCGTTTGGTTAATGGACTAACGTTGCCACTGAGCTAAAAGATAGCGACAATTAGCGGTAAGGACTGACAACGTGCAATTTGTAAACCATAAGGAGCAAAAAAAAAAAAAAAAAAAAAGGGATTACGGTAGTGATTTGGGGCAAACCACAGGGACGAACGGTGCAATTTACTTATTTAAAAATAAATAACTTTTATTATTATTTTTTTTATTATTATTTTTTTAGGGCAAATGATTGAAAAAAGTATCATACTTGCCACAATTTCCTTTTGTGGGTAGCGAACAAATTTTTTTGCTTTTGTGGGTACTGTTCTTTCAAATTCATCCTTTTTAGGGTAATATGTGACATTTTTGCCCTTCGGGGAAAAAAATTTTCTATTAGCTAAGAGGGGCAAAAATGTCAAAAAAATTCGCAAAATACCCTAAAAAGAATAAATTTGAAAGAAAAGTACTCACAAAAGCAAAAAATTTTGTTCACTACCAACAAAAGAAAATGGTGGCAAGTATGATATTTTTTTCAATCATTTGCCTCTTTTTTTTAATGAAAATAACATTTGAGGGTTCCGATGGTCAAAAAATGCAAGGTTCCCTTCTTTTGCTTCAAGCCATTGGCTTCACGATCTCAATGGCACAGGGGAGGTCAGTGAGGTGGCGGTGCCATGGCCCCGGCTCCAAGCAGGGACGAACTCAGAATTTTTTAGTGGGTGTTGCACAAAAGAAATGTTAGGCTAACTAAAGTTATATCGTAAGAAATGAAAGTAGCAATTTTTTTTGAAGGTTGCACATATTATAAAAACGGCAGTTTTGAATATTTTTTTGCATTTCGTGACCTAAAATCAGGTGTAACCTGTGCCATACCCGGCAGTGACAATACCCGATGCTCTTATAACTTCGTTAAAAAATGCAAAAAAAAAAAAAAGAAATGCTAAATCTTGCGGAGCCTAAAAATTCATAAGAATCAAAATAAAGTTTGGGCTCCTAACATGAATTTTCACGAAAATTAGTGGCGCTTAAGTTGTGGCGCCCATCTAATTTTTCTAAATCTCTATACTGTTTCAAATTTGGAATCTATTTTCATCACAAACAACTTCTCCCTCAACCGTACATTCCTTCAACTTGCCATCTCAATTGATTTCATGATGTAATAGTCAATTTCATTAATGGAGCATCACGTTGATAATGAAAATTTATATCATATTTCGTTAATTTATGCCGAATTCGTTGGACTATTTCATGAAAGGAGCAGAAATCGACGGATCTAGTATTTCATTGAATTTAGTGATCGGCCCCCGAAGAAGAAGGTACGAATTTCACATATACCAGGTCCCTATGTTATTTAAACATTTAGCAGAACCACAAATTTGATTTATAACATATTTAAACCTACTGTCTTAATTGATTTTATGCAGTAGCAGTCGATCTCTTGAACGCATCAGCATCTGGATGAGAAAAATAATAATTTTATGTTATAAAGTTATATGAATAATGATGGACCCTTTCACGAACGGAGAAGAAATCATTGGATCTAGTATTTCACTAAGTTGAGGGGGCTTGTTTCCTGAAGAAGATGGTTTGATTTTTACATTTAAAACATTCAAAAAACAAACCTTTTTAGTTGTTGGCAGAATCACAACTTCGGTACACTATAACATATTTATTGGTGTAATTTTTTTAGCGCAGTCCATGCAAAACTAACTTTTTAAGAACAATCCCCCTTTTGGTGATTTCATCTTGTACTTTGAAGAAGCTCCACTTGATTGGCGAGAGTTTTCAGTTTTTCAATACTTTTATTTATTTTCTCTTCTATTGGATTTCTAAGAAGTTTATGCAAAGGCATTAGTTGGTTTGGCATAAAATTTCACCTCATTATTCTCATGTAATTTGCACAATAGGTATGTTATTGACTAAGGTCTTGGAACTAATTTTGTTGTTCTTCATTTGCAGATAACAAACCGAAAATCAAAGAAAACCAATTTGGCATACCTACAAAAGATTTACCGTTTCTAGTGTATATAAGTATGTTTAACTTTTACTTTTTTTTCATATGTAGTTGACTAGTTTCTTAATTGTATAGTAGAATATATTGGCATGTTACGCACATAGATAAGGCCTAACTTAAAAAGAAAATTAGGTTCTACTAAGTTGAATTCATCTGTTTTAACTATAGTTACCAAGCCTGTTGAGAAGGAGTAGCCTGAATGTGGATTAAAAATTAATGTAATTGACGCTTTGTATGATAGATTGTAGTTGACTTCCTTACAAGTTCCTTAAGATGCCTTGTATGGTCAAATAGTAGTTATAATGCAGCTGTTCTTGTGTTTACGTAGATGAGGCATTGATGCCTTCTTACAGGTTTCAATAGTACTTGAAACACTTGATTTGCTGTAATTTAGATATCTTAGTATATTTAAGGATGCAAATTACTAGTCATGATACTATTTTCATGCAAGCGTTGATGGAATTTATGCGCCTGGTTAGCTAAGACAACAATGATCCTAATTTTATGCAACAAGAATGAGATTATACTGATCCACCACTTTTTCTCAAATATTCCAACATCTTCATGAGCAGGAAGGGCAAGTCATCTTGATGCTTTTAATACTTTATGCCTACACTTATCTGTATAGTATATATTCATGGTTGTAAAGCTTATATCAACTCTGCAGATGTTTAGTTAAACTGAAGACATATATGATATGCAGGGTATGGAAATAAAACCAGTAATGATTGAAGACAAAATGTTCAAACTTGTGCTTAAGTATCTCACTCAATGAAGATACCGCTCTGGTGGATTGCTAGCTCGAGAATAATGAGTAGCACATAAAACTATTTCTACATACGTTGTTGATGCACCAAGTTGCTTTTAGAGCATCCAAGTGTTAGCCATGTCACAGTTTTAGTGTTTTACTACCTTATTATTGAGTGAGTTATAGATTAGCCACTTTATAGATTGTATTCTGATGCTATAGTAATTAAATTGGTTATATTTGTGTTTTTATGTTTGGAATTCTTTCGCATAGAGAATTATATGAATTGTCTTGTTTTGGGGCTATGTTTTATAAACTGATCGACCCGTACATATTTACCCATGGAATTATATTTTGCAAACGGTGATTATATCGTGACTAATTTATGCATGAATATGGTTGATCGGTGACTTTTACACACATCAAAATATTTGTGAGTAATTTTACCCACAGAAAGTTTTGGTACATCTAGAATTTTACCCTCGTTTCTACACACGGCTATATATGTGGGTAAAATATTACCCTCGATTTACCCATGATCACTTCTATGGGTATTTCTGTGGTCTTTTGTGGAATCCCATGGAACTTACACCCACGAACTTATTAGAAACACCCACCTAAAATATCATGGGTAAAATTACCCATAGAGTGAAATAATAGTGGGTAAAATTTTAGCCTCGGAGGATATACCCATGTTAGTCCATTTTCGGTTAATTCGTGGGTATTTGCCAATTACCCACAAATTTAGACCCTTTACCCACTAATTTGGTCCGTGGGTATTTGACAGATTTCTTGTAGTGGTGTATGACCCTAGCAAGTTTCTTGGGTGGTTCTTGGGTGGATGAGTTAGCACTAGGAGCTTTTCTCATGATGAAATGAATAAGGAAGATGTTTCTAATTGCTGAGAATTATGTTTGTGTTTGATTACTAAGGAGTTCTAGCAAGATGATCTATAAAGGGAAGAATTTGGCAAGTGCATTTAAGAATTAGGCCATTAAGATTCATGGAAATGTGATGATTAATATGCACAAGATTCAAGTTCAGAGTTTCACTGATCTAGGAACTTAATAAAGATGAGGTGGAGTGTTCAAGTTAGCAAGATGAGCTTGAAATGATTGTTTTGGCTAGAGTTGACATAATCTGTCACTCGGATCCCACGGTTCCCTCCTTTGAGGGATCCGTCTAGGCTAATCCTAGGGATACGGCTCTCAACAGCTATGAAAGGATAAAAATGATGTTTCTAAGGTCTAAGATCTATACCATATTGAGTGTTTCAGTCCTCCTAAGTATCTTAAATGAGGGTGTACTTGAATGATCAATAGCAATGAATGATATAGCAAATGATTGCTTTTTATGGAAAGAAAATGAGACTAAATGACTACCAATGGATGTTCAAGGATGACACTAAGAGTTTTGATGGTGTCAAGTCATAATAAATGATCCTAGAGATCAGATGTTAGCTTGAGATGGAGTTTGAAAAATCCTCAAAAATCAAGAGAATTGAAAAAAGAATTTTTAACCCATTTGAGATAAAGATGACTAAAAACAATTTACTAAAATTGTTCAATATGTCCACCTAAGTGTTTTGAAAAATGAAAAACAATTTGTGAGTATTGAAGCAGAAATATGGTGAGTTTTGATGTGTTGATAAATCAAAAGGAATCTTAAACTAAATCCTAGGTGAGCCATGGGTGAGTGTCAAGCTATCAAATGTTAGAAGAAGACTTAGTTGGCTCTAAGGTCTTATGTCAGGCTTATGTGAGGTGATCTAGTGAGTTGTTTTGATGTAAGGAGATCTGTATAACTCATCTGCAGTCACGGATCCCACGGTTCCCTTAGAGAAGGGATCCGTCTAGACTAAAACAAGGGATCCGGCATCTGCAGATCAGAACCTTTACAGCAGCTAATGCAGATTTTGCACTAAGCAATATACACATATAACATTTAATTTAAATAGCAAGGTAAACATATTATCACATACGACATATCATAGATAATTGTAGTAACAATAATATCCAAGAAAACACAAACAAACGTGCTAAAACATAATCATTCATACACAAATCAAGTGTCTCAAGACAATCATAATCCTATAGTCTCTTTCGTCAATTCTTTCTTTTCCTCTTTCCCGACTTTGTGACGTGGTAAGCTAGGTTTTGAATCATACCCCTTAATTTTTTGAATTCCGCGGTCTCGTTTGGAATATCAGGAAGTTGTTCATAGTAATCAAAGGGTTCCAATTCGATGTTAGCTATGGGGTCGACGTCTTCCTCTTCTTCATCTTCTTCTACTTCTCCATCCGAGGAGTCCGAGAGAGCTTTAGGTTTCCTTCCATTGACCATGAACTGTTTAGAGGGTTGTTTGGTAAGAGGTACCATTACGTGATCGGCAAAGAAATGATCATCATTGATAGGAGATGGTTGCAATGCAGTAACATACTTACAAAGTCGTGTTAGGAGCGTACCATATGGAAGTGCCATGTTGGAAACTTTGAATACCCCAGCCATTCTCTTCACCATGTAATAGGCGAGATTAAATGGCTTTTGGTAGATAAGACAACAGATCATTTGCACAAGACATGCATTTGGATGATCCTTGTTACCAAATAGGCTAATGACGTTTTCCCTAAGGATTTCTTCCCATTTTCTAAACATGGGATGCATTTCGAAAAGTTCCATTTGAAAAGGATCACGGTGGATGAGCTTTTTGTTTCGGTTGAAACAGGATTGGTCGGTCCTAACCTTGAAGATAGTATCTCGAATGGTTGCGGGATCATCAAGAGGAGTATTGTAGATAGGTTTAGAATCAAGTGCAAGGTTTTGAGCGGCAATTGCCCAATCTTGAGAATACATACTGTTGGAATCGCTCCTAACTCGTAAATGGAACGACATTGACGGGATTACATTTTCTATCTTTGTTACCTTAAACACATGGGCTTGTTATGTCAATTACCCATTGTTGTATGTGTTTGGGTATATAAACCCCTCCATACTTCCATGGAGGGGTGAGATTTCTTAGTGTAAACCTTTCACCTTTCAATAATAAACACATAGTTCTCTCCCTTCTCTCTAGTCTCTCTCTCTAACATGATGAAGATGTTCTTCCATCTTCCCCGACCTCCCGATTCACCATATCACCATTAAATACGATCCTAACATTGGTATCAAGAGCAAGGTCCGTTTTTTATTTTTGGTTGATTTGGGTGATGTTATCTTGTCAAAAATCTTGTCTTAAAATCTATTTTTTCTCACAAAGTTGTAACATTTTATAATTTTTTTGGGATTAATCAGATTGTTACATATTGTGTATCCTTTTTTTTGGTCAAAATAATCAAACTTGTCATATACTGATTGTCCTTTGTAACAGTTATATGGTGACTTGTTTTGTTTTTTTTGCATCAATACTCGTGACAGTTTTTGTGGTCAAATGGTGTCTTTGTGGTCAAATGGGTCTAAAGAAGTCTGTCTGCATTTTTTATGGGTTTCTCATGGCTGAAAAGAGTCTTTGGTCGGAAAAAGGACGCCGGAAAAAGTCAAAAAATCAAAACCCTCATTTTTTTCGCACAAGGATTTTACGCATATGCAGAATACTCATCTTCTTCGCCATTCAAAGGCTACTCGGTATTTCACTCACTTGGATAAGTGTGTTGAATACTTCGACTGTGTGAATTTCTTCTAGCTTGGATAAGTTAGGAGAAAACCCTAAACTTACGCGTAAGGAAACCTTACGAGTAAGATACCTTTGGTTTACGCCTAAAAATCTTACGAGTAAGACCTTACGCGTATTGCCTTACGCATAAAGGTTTACGAGTAAGAAATGGTTTATGCGTAGTCTTGATTACGCGTAAGAACAGAAACGAAGAAGAAGAGACGGACAGACTGTTTGACCATGACCAATAATACCAAATACTCTTTGTGGACATCAGGTTAACATCATTTGTCCATAACAAAAAAAAAATTATTGACATTGCCTAGACCATATATAGTTCGAATACAACACTCCAACACAAACCAACTCCAACCTAACCTATCTCCCATTATCCTCTACTCACCATCACATCCACAAGTCTTGAATTTAAGATTTAAAACTATTACAAGACTCGAACTCAAACTATAACACTGATCTCAGTTTTGTTCATCATATTTATAGATCTATAATGATCTTATGTTCTTGAACTGAAACCATCATTGATCCTTATCACGTCAACAACTAAGCTATACTACTACTCTTTAAATTGTTACTCGACAGAAACATTAATTGTAAAGAAAAACCAAGTAAAATCTCAGCTCATTTATTCGTGTTATACAATGATAAATCAAGACCAATTAAGGTCACTCACGAATAAACTACTCATCACAGATTTTTGTTGAAGCCAACCTTCAATTTTTTATCCGAATATTAAAGAAAGTATTGTAACAAATTTGCTACAAACTTTCTTTGATTCATCCAATAGAACATAAACAAACTTACCTTGAACCTTTGGAACTGATCTTGAAGCCTTCTTTTTGTTCTCAATCGTAAAACAAGAAGAATGACTTGATTAGTGATGAGTTTTGAAATCTGAGATGAGAAGAGATTGCCTATCAAATTTGTTTGAGAGTAATTTTGGGCAAGCGGCTGTTGGCGGATTAGTTATCAATTGATACAATTAGGGTTAAGTGGAAGATTTGTTGGGGCATTTTATACCCCGTGCGCATTTTTAGGGTTTGTGTAAACCGGGTATGAGTGATGGACCGGGTTCTCTTACTTGGGCCTGGGTTATCTCTCCAAGTGGTTTAAGTTTGGTTGGGTTGGACTCGTATGATATTTGGATTGGGCCTACAGTAATTTGATCCGTATTATATCACATTTTGAGCTAAAAAATTTCAATATTGAATGTATTTTTAATACATAGTGTAAATTTTTGGTATAATTCTTTGGCGACAAGGAGTGGTATTTTGGTTATGACAAAATTTTCACGGGGATACAATTTTGACAAGATCGGGAAACCATTATAAAATTCATTTGAACAGTTAACGAAGGCTAGTTTTGGGCATTTAACCGTAAGATGTGACTACGGCGATAATTCATTATTATTTATTTGAGGTTGAAGTGGGATATCACGGGTGCGTGTTCTTAGTATTTTGAAGACATCGGGGTTGGTTGGATGCATGATTCTTCGAGATCCTTGTTCGAGCTTTAACCGTTACGAATGACAAAGACTTGAGTTATCTAGTTGAACCTGATGTAAGGAGTTACATTGTTGTGCTCACAGCTTATAACTATCACTTTTAAGGAGTTACGTTGTTGTGCTCAAGTGTTACACTAAGGTGTGGATAATTTGAGAAACTTTAAGTTTACCTTTTTTCGATGGAGTTAAGAAAAAGGGTTCTTCGTCTGACAATAGTGCAAGTTTAAGTCACAAGTTCGGGTTATACTACTTCAGTCTCAAGTTCGTCATATTGGGTTCTCTCCATCAAGTAGTCACTACAAAAAGCCGTCCGAATGATAATGGGGTCGGTAAAGAGTTAGCTGAGAAGAGTATACACGAGTAAAGAAGTTTTATCAGCAGTTGATTCTCACGAGATATTTATGGTACTTCACACTTGTTCGATTAATTGAACATACATGGTTTCGATGTCTCTAATTCATCATCAACATACGTGGTGTATGATTCTGATTCATTGAAAACATCGGGGGGAAGAGAGTATAGGCGGTGTTTGCTTCCTTTGATGTTTTTGGATTTTTTTTCAAAAACCCTCTCCTTTCATGAATTTCTTCAATCAGGGGGAAGAAATGAGACGATCAGTGGTTAAAATTTCTCAAGTTGGTGTTATCGTCTCACTTTCACAGAGTTATCGTGTGTGAAGTTACCTAAATATGATGTTGTGATGCCTCACACACGGTCAATTTATCGAGTAATTGCAGATTCACAGGTAACTATTATTCCGATAGACCGCAACATTCAGGGGGAAGTCATTTCATTTCATCTTTCGTGGTGTGTTTGGTGTGAAGCATCTACATACGTGAGAAGATCTTGTTGATTTCTTGCATGTTACCCCCGAACGGATTTTCCGCAACTAGTCGATTTACCTTGTGTGGTTTATCTGCTCATCTACAAATTCCGCTAGCGATGAAAATTTCAAAAGTTTGAGGAAATGTTCACTACATCAAAGTTTCGAATCTACTGAAGACAGTTGTCAGTTTGGGGGGAAGCTGATTCAGAAACTTCGCCAAAAAGGAGTGTACGGATAAGCTGCTTAAGACATGCGGCATGAATTAGGGGGAAGTTAATCCAGTTTATGCATATTACATCATTTGCCTACAAGTGAAGAAAACGGTTCTCAAGTCAAGGTACAAGAATAAGACAAAGAGCGTAAACTTTCATCATCCTCAGCACTTGAAGAGCTTATGAAGACCTTTCTTTATTTGTTTTCTATATTTGTAGTAAATGTTGTAAGTAATCCCTTATGTCGTCCCATTGGGGGAAGATTGTTGGAATCGCTCCTAACTCGTAAATGGAACGACATTGACGGGATTACATTTTCTATCTTTGTTACCTTAAACACATGGGCTTGTTATGTCAATTACCCATTGTTGTATGTGTTTGGGTATATAAACCCCTCCATACTTCCATGGAGGGGTGAGATTTCTTAGTGTAAACCTTTCACCTTTCAATAATAAACACATAGTTCTCTCCCTTCTCTCTAGTCTCTCTCTCTAACATGATGAAGATGTTCTTCCATCTTCACCGACCTCCCGATTCACCATATCACCATTAAATACGATCCTAACACATACAAATTCCTCCACAAGGAATGCGAAGAATTTGAGCAAATGTGTTGAGAGGTAGAGTGAAGTTTTGTTTATTGATGATGAAGACGATTGAAATGCTATCATCGGTGTTTCGAATGATGCTAATGCTTTTATAGAATTTAAAGATGAAAACCGGGCAAATTTGTTCATCAATGTCAAGAAGACAATCAAAGTTGGTTGCCGAGAAAACTTGACGAGTGTCAGTATCTTCAAGGAAACATTCCTTGACTACATGACCTTCGTGAATAAGTCGTTTTTCAAGTCTTTTGAAGACTTTGCGATCGGTTTTTGATAACCCTTCTTTCCGATAGTAATGGGTGAGGTAATGGACGGTATCATGGTGGTCTTGTTGAGTGGCTTTAGGCATGGTTGGTCCTAGAAACACAAATATTCCAATTAGGTAAAATTAGTTGAGATGGGTTTATGGTTTTGATTTGTATTAACAATGTTGTGAACATAATGTAATCCTAATTGTGTTAAAAGCCCCTTTTAATGATTAATTTTGAAAACCCTAATTGAATTAATTGATTAGAAATTGTGCATCCATAAACCCTAGGATGAGGATGAGGATGATGAAAATTAGAGCAAGTTAGTGTAATTACTTACAATGGTGTTCTAGAGAAGAATACTTGAGGGTATGGAGTCCTATGAGGATGAAATCAGTTCTTGAGTCGTTTTTGTGTTATGTGGGGAGAGGGAAAATTATCAGTGATGTTTTTCAAATGCGTATAGCTGTGTTTTGTTCTACGGTTCCCCCGGATCCCTTGTATTTGGGATCCGGCTAGTACAACTAGAGGGATCCGGCTCCTGTGGACAGAAAAAGGGTTGTTTCGCTTTATTTTTGTAGTAGGCTATAAACTAGCTTACAGAACAAAAATAGTTTAAAGGTTTCAAATAAAAAGATGTTTTGGTCGACGGGATTTGATAAGTTAATTATCAAGGATCCATTTGTGACGACGGCGTTAGTTTGACGAAATCAAGAGGAATACTATTCCCAATGATGAGTAAGTCGAGAAAGTGATGAAAGAGAGACTTTTAAGAGTCAAGAAATTTTTTAAACAAACAAGAACTATGATATCAACATAATCATGTAAGCTAGCTAAAGAAAAAGTAAACATACCTTTATGCTTCTTGGTTTGGCTTATGAAGACATAATACCAAACATACTTCATGAGCTCTTAAAGTAATCCTTTGTACTTAGAGTAAGTAGGTTGTAATTACTTTTAGATCTTTTCTCGAAGGTTGACTTCATTATTCTTTGAATAGAAATGAAGGTTTTGAAGAGATCCTAGCATGAAGATTTCTTGAAACAAATATGTTAGAATGATCTATCAATGTCCAACATGAAAGAGAAAAAGAAAATGTTTTGAAATATTTCCTTCTTTGTAGTTTTCAAACATACACGGATCGTATCAAGTTTTTAAAGTACAACATACTTTAAGAAACATGGAAACGAAGCTCTGATGCCAATTGTGGAAAACTAGAAGGGGGGTGAATAGTTTTACCAATTTAAAACTTCCTTTTAAATATTTAGATCGACTTATGTCAATCTATTTTGATGTGTATGTTGGACGTTGATAGATAGATATATAAAAGTGTAATGAAAGATAAAGAGTAAGAAGCACATAACCACGACACGAGTATTTATAGTGGTTCGGCTACAAGGACACCTTCCTTGCCCTACTCCACTCCCCGAGTCAACTACTCGAGAGTTCGTAATCACTACACGACACCAACTCCTTATGGCGGAGAAGCCTTCACAACTTCGCCTACTCTTTTTCCGGTACTAGGCTAACCACCGGGTTCTTTCACACCAAGGTGAACCACACCTACCACAACGTCTCCTACCCTTTATTCGGTACTAGGCTAAGTACCGAGTTCCATTAAAATAGAGGAACTACTACCCAACACTACACAACACCTAATCCCAAAGGAGACCAACTCCTTATTACAACACCATCAAGGATATCAACATCCTTGAATATAAACAATCACTATATGTATAACGATGCACCTCATCGATTATACGACCTAGGCATTCTTCACTAATGCCACTTGATTTGATTCCTAGGCATCCTACACTAATGCCTTTGACACAACGCTTGACACCTTTCACTAATGCCTTCGTCTTGACACCTTTAGCATTCTTCACTAATGCTTTTGACACGGACGTTAAGCACCTTTCATTAATGCTTTAATCTTGACTCTTTCGGCATCCTTCACTAATGCCTTCAACACAACACATCTACGGAGGAAGAAAGAACTATCAACTAGAGAACCTCAGTTGTCTTGATGATGACGAAGCATGGAAACTCATGGACTTGAGCTTGCTCGACTTCAAGAAGTGGTGATATCGCCTTTAAGAGGAACCTAGAGAATCACACAAAAACAAAGGACAAACTACAGAGAAAGATCCCTTAGAATCAGTGGTTAGAGAGTTACAATACTTGGGGAAAGTATGTGTAAGAGTGGCAAACCAAAAGGAAGAAATGACTCACTATTTATAGAGGAGAAATGCTTACTGTTCCCCGGATCCCACGGATCCCTCCCACAAGGAATCCGTCTAGCGTAAAGCTATGGATCCGTGGGACGCTCCTCTTTGCCCATGGGTATTTTGGTTATGGGTCATGGGTCATGGGTTATGGGTTGATCCATGGGTTTCTTATTAGATACAATGTATCTCATGAGTGCAATGCACCTAGTCAAATGGGTATGGGTCAATACCATGGGTTATGGATATTTTCCATGGGTTGAGGTTTTTATTTTGCCCAATATATTTCCCATTTATATAATATATACTAGTTGTGTATATATTTTGCCCAATATATAAACACTAGTTGTTGTACATATATATTACAAAATCATAAAATCACTTATACTTTGTTTTAGTGTTTTATGTGAAAACGTAAGTGTGTTAGAAAACTATTGGCTCAAACTATTTACGTATTTTATTTGTTTCGTTAAAATGATTTTACGTTTGTTATCGACAAAACATTAGAAGATCGTAAAATATAAATAAACGTTTTTACGACTTATTTGTATTAACAACACCCTTAGTGGAAGATTGCACTCACAATTTTGATCGAAAAGATAATGAGACGTGGTTGATTTGATTAGGGTTCTTGAATTGGGGGTATATGATAGTGATTAGATTTTAGATGTGATTTTGGAAAACAAACCCAACCCTTAATTGTTAATATTAGAGTTTAGGAATATGGGTACCAAATTATCACTGAAGCAATAATCCAAGTGTATATACTAGGTGGCAAAAAAAATTACGTGGATTTTGTTTAATTATGTGAAAATATAATCCTGTCATATTACTCATATTGTCCAAAAACAAGAAGTTTTAATACCTAAATGTGTAAAAAAACAAGTTTGTTTACCAGATGTGTATTTTGTAGAAAGTATGTTTCTAATAAATATACTTAACCCTTTATATAAATATCTGAGTTTACAAAATGAGGTCCCAAATGGTTCCAAGTTTACAAAATACATTAAATGGGTTTTCGAATGATAATAAAATTTATAGCCTTCTTGAGTATCCATGCTCCTCCGTGCCAACCTCGTTCATTATGGACCTGAGATACATGCTTAAAACAGTCAACACAAAGGTTGGTGAATTCATAGAGTTTATAGTTAAGTAGTTGAACACAATTATTCGTAGTGTGAGCTATAGACTCACACATATAAAATAAAAAGAACAAATAATCAAATCCTAGCCTTCCATTTTAATTTCATCCAACGGTAGAGATAAAAGTAAAAATAATAAAGGAAGGGCAAAATCGTCAATCTAACTCAAAAAATAAAAAAACCCACTTTCCACCCTTTTTTTAAAAATAACATATCTTACAAACGGTAAATATTCAAGCTACATAAAATATACCATCGCGACGAGAAAAAATCATCTTTCTATAGATATGCACTTTTAAATACTTTCGACGAACTTTTTTTTCAAAATTTCCGTCCAAACAAATCACACGTGATTCGTAAAAAAATTCACATGTGATTCTGGTTTTAGTTGTGATTCGTGTGTAAATCACATGTAATTCTGTTTTAATCTAAAAATAAGTGAATCACGTGTGTTATTTTTTTCTCTGTTATGAAAAATGTAAATTACGTGTGATTTAGTCTTTGATGTTATAAACTGAAACATGTGATTCAGTTTTAATCTAAAAATGTGTAAATCACATGTGATTCACTTTCAAAAAATAATTTACGGTATAATCACATATGATTTGCGGTAAAGCACATGTGATTCGTGTGTAAATCACATGTGATTTGTTTTTTTTTGTGATTCGTATATAAATCACAAGTGATTCTGTTTAAAAAAAACCACATAAAATTTTAGCCGAGTCAGAAACACAGTTTACAAAAAAAAATCACATGTGATTTTACAAGTCACATTCGATCTTTAGAGTAATAAATCACATGTGATCTTTAATTTCAAATCAACTTATTCTTTTATTTTATAAAACAAATTCCTGAAATCACGTGTGATTCTGTTATTTATTTTTTTGCTATGTTATGAAAAATGTTAATTACGTGAGATTTAGTTTTAATCTAAAAATGAGTAAATCACATGTAATTCACTTTCAAAAAATAATTTAAGGTAAAATCATATATGATTTGAGGTAAATCACATGTGATTCGTAGGTAAATCACATGTGATTAGTACGTAAATCACATGTGATTCGTGTGTAAATCAAATGTAATTCACTTTTAAAAAAAATATAAACTTGAGAAGGTACACCAACTTGTGTAAATCAAATGTAATTCACTTTAAAAAAATATAAACTTGAGAAGGTACACCAACTTGGGATGGAATCCACTGGGGTAAGGTACACCAACATTAAAATAGCCCCAAGAGTTAATTTTAACAGCCTAGTAATATTTCTCAAACCAGGTATATATATACATCTAGACCCCAATCTTCATCTTGTTCATTAGAGAATCTAAAATCCTATGTGATGCGCCCCATGATAATGAAATGAACCCATTTTAACATCATTTTGCAACGAGGGTCACGATATGTGTAATTATTTATACAAGTTGGGTAAAGTATTGTTTATAAAAATAACAACATATACTTTAGAACAACATATACTCCATACAAACAAGGATAGATCAATGTGTGTTAACTCCACTTGAAACAAACATCTTCAACTCCGGCGAATCACCGTCATCAAACCACCGCCACATCACCGATGCCGCGCTGTAGATCTGCGGATTCTTCAGCGAATCACCATCACCAAACCACAAAAAATCATATTATTTAGTAAAGATTTGGTTATTATTGGATTTGAAAAGCTTTAGATATGGTGATGAAGAATTGAAGATGAATGTTTGGTGAGAGAGAAAGAGTATCTGCATGTGTGTGTAAACATGTGTGTGTGTGTGAGTATGAGTAAATGAGATAGGATTGATAATTTACAAAACTACCCTTGAAGTCAATTTAATAAGATTTGATGTAGATAAATGTGGATGTCGGATGAAAAATAAATGAAGGGCCAGGATTGCATCATTTGTTCTTTAAATATATTGTGTTCTGCAAAGAACTTTTCTCATAGTCGAAAACAAAACAGATATTAATGGGTAATTTGCCAATAAACCTATGGTTCTTCAAATAGAGTGCGTTTGTTTACCAGACTTTGTCAAACAAATGGGATTCGTCAATCCTGATAGATCTATCTGTGGAAAACTAGAAGGGGGGTTGAATAGTTTTACCGATTAAAACTTCGTTTTAAAATGTTTAGATTGACTTAAGTTAATCTATTTGAATGTGTATGTTGGATGTTGATAGACAAGTATGTAAATATGTAATGCAAAGGTAAAGAGTAAGAAACACAAAACTACGACACGAGTGTTTATAGTGGTTCGGCTACAAGGACACCTTCCTTGCCCTACTCCACTCCCCGAGTCACCTACTCGAGAGTTCGTAAGCACTACACGACACAAACTCCTTATGGCGGAGAAGCCTTCACAACGTCGCCTACTCTTTTTCTGGTACAAGGCTAGACACCGGGTTCTTCCACGAGGTAGAACCAAACCTATCACAACGTCGCCTACACTTTATCCGGTACAAGGCTAGATACCGAGTTCCATTATAAAGGAGGAACTACTACCCAACACTACACGACACCTATCCGAAGGGAGACCCACTCCTTATTACAACATCATCAAGGATATCAATATCCTTGGACACAACCTATCTATATTTGTACATCGATGCACCATATCGATTGTACACCCTTGGCATCTTTCACTAATGCCCTTGACATGATCTTTTGGTACCTTTCACTAATGTGTTCGACTTGAATATTATGGCATCCTTCACTAATGCCTTAGACATGGACGTTCGACACCTTTCACTAATGCCTTCAACTTGACCCTT
This sequence comes from Chrysanthemum makinoi, assembly GCA_910596185.1. Taxonomy (NCBI): domain Eukaryota; kingdom Viridiplantae; phylum Streptophyta; class Magnoliopsida; order Asterales; family Asteraceae; genus Chrysanthemum; species Chrysanthemum makinoi. The sequence goes on from OU343217.1 coordinate 221,709,646, forward strand.
TTGGCATCCTTCACTAATGCCTTCAACACAACACTTCTAGAGAGGAAGAAAGAACTATCAACAAGATAACTTCAGTAGTCTTGATGATGACGAAGCTAGGCAACTCATGGACTTGAGCTTGCTCGACTTCAAGAGTTGGTGATCTTGCATTTTAATAGGAACCTAGAGAATCACACAAAAACAAACACAAACTACATAGAAAGATCCTTTAGATATGAGGTTAGAGAGTTTACAATACTAGGAGAAAGTATATATGGGAGTGGTAACCTCCAATGAAGAAATGGATCACTATTTATAGACAAAAACATGCTACTGTTCCACGGATCCCTTGCTTGAGGGATCCGTCTAGTGTATTCCTAGGGATCCGTAGGACGCTCCCTCTAAATGGGTTGTGGGTCATGGATCATGGGTCATGGGTTATGGAATTTGGATCATGGGTATCCAAATAGATACAATGTATCTAGAAGATGCAATGCATCTAGTCAATGGGTCATGGGTTAGCTCCATGGGTGATGGATAATACCCATTATGACTTATGCATGATGTCATGCAATGGGTCATGGGTTATGGATCATGCTCCATGGGTATGGGTTATGGACTTTGGGTTTTACCCAACTACATTCAATGTATTTAGTCTATGGGTCAAATACTAATATTTCTACCCATTCTATTACGCATTATAATACATACTAAGTATGTATATATCTACCCATTATGTAAACAATAGTTGTTGTACATATGCATTACTACACTATGAAAACACAATTGCGTGTTTAGTGTTTTATATAAAATGTAAGTGTGTTAGTAAACTATTGGCTCAAACAATTTACGTATTTTATTTGTTTCGTTAAAATGATTTTATGTTTGTTATCGACAAAACATTAGAAGATCTTAAAATATAAATAAACGTTTTTACGGCTTATTTGTGTTAATAATCTCCCCCTTTTTGTTGATGACAAAACATAAGATTATTTTAAGGAAAAACTAAAATTCGTAAAAGTTTGAATTGGAGTTTTTACTCTCTTCTCCCCCTTTTTGTTGAAACAAAAAGAGCGTCAAAAAGAAACTAACACATTGTTTTAAGAAAAACATGTGAAAAGAAAAAAATATGTAAAATAGAGAGTGAGGGAAAAGAAGTATTCTCGTCTTAGCTCCCCCTTGATGAGTCCATCCCTTTGTGAGGGCGTCAAGTAAGTAGGAATACTAAGCGAGTGTATTGCAATTATGTTTGCAAAATGGTTTCGTCCTTTTTTTTTACGAACATGCTCCCCCTTGACGAGTGCTCCTTTGTGAGGAGGACGTCAAGTAATGGAAACTAATTTGAACGTATTGCAAATGATTTTGCAATGTTTTGCTTTGACAAGAAACTCCCCCAAGCTAAGGGTGTCAAATTCTTCATGTGTATATTGAAAATCTACAAAACAAGGGTTAAAAAACAAGTATATAATGCATAATTTCCTGAAATTAAGACACAAGTTAGTAATGAAATTTTCTTCTGTTGCATGGATCCCACGGTTCCTCCTTTGGAGGGATCCGTCTAAGCTAAATTGAGGGATCCATCTGTCTGTAAGCTTAAGACAACAATGGTGATGTAAAATGTGATGTTAACATCAAAATGAAATATGTATTAAGGAACCAAACATATTCTCAAGACAATATGGCATATAACATGTAATTTCATTCAATAAAAATATGAGAAATGATCTACATATCTCTAAAACTAAGAGAATGATTCAAACATGTAATACATTTTCTACTAATTCTAAGAAGTGATGGAAACCTAAAAAGCATCAATGTGCTTGAATCTAAGGATGAGTAGACTTGTTGATTTGGTCCAATCGTTCAAGGAGATGATTAAACATGAAATGCAACTCATTTCGTACTTCTTGAACAAGTCCTTGGGTGATTTGACAATTAGAGCAATTATTGTCATGACTAGAAACCGGAGGAGGTGGGATGTTTTGAGGAGGTTCCACAAAAGATGGTGGAGGTGTGTTGAGCAACGTAGGATGTGGTTCCACTAAAAATGAGGGTGATGATGCATGAATTGGTGGTGGTAATGGAAAGTCATCTATATGGTTAGATCTTTGGTGATTCCTTGTTCTCAAAAATGGAACATTTGGTGATGAAGGTGGTTCCCTATTTAGCGAGAAGGTTGGTGAATGGGAATTCCTTGGTGGTGAGACTTCTAATGAGTAGAGATTTAGATGAGAAAGAGGTTCGGTAAAGGAATGTAGTCTAGGTTCTAGAAATGAAGGCTTGGGTGTTTTACTAGAGCTAGGTGTGTTTGGTTTAGTGCTTGATGAAGCTTTTTCCAACTCAAAAGGTCGAATGCTAATTCTAGCGGTTCTTTTAACTATTGTTGATTGAGTTTGTTGAGGGGGAATTCTAGCATTTGGACTTCTTACGGGTGATGACTCGGTGGATGATATCTCATGGACCATGTGAGCATTCTTTTTGGATGAACCTTTGGTTGAAGAGTTCTTGCTAGATGCTTTAGTCATAGTGAAGGAGAGGGTGTAGTAGAAGTCTTAACTACTGATTTTTGGATTGTGGTATGAATAGTGGCTTAAGATCCTAAGATTGCTTGGTTTATAAAGGATGAAGTTTAGTTAATGAATTAAATTCTTGACCACTAAGAAATTTGGCATGCACCAAGGTCAACTATGGTATTGTTCTACTCTAGGGAGTCATTAAATGGTAAGCAAAAGTGTTTAGATTACCAAAGAGGGTTTGAATTTGGAAGAAAGGCTGATCACAAGCTGTTCTGTAGACACGGATCCCACGGTTCCCTCTCACAAGGGATCCGTCTAGTTATAAACCAGGGATCCGTCCGTCAGACATCATAGTGGTGAGGTGATTATGCTCCTTTAAGGTCTAGTACCTACAAATCTTAAGGTTTTGACTTCTCTCAGGTGTCTTAAATGGTATGTGACTTTAAATGTCCAACTACAAGGAGTGGGGATACCTAATGATGGTTTTTTGGTAGGAAAGTGAACTTTTTGAGGGTGTAATTAATTATTTAAGGATGATACTATTGATTTGAGGATGAAAAATGAGGACAATTGATCCTAGAGATTAGATGGTGGCTTAAGAGAAATTTTGAAAATTCCTAAAAAATAAAAAGAAATGAAAAACTAGTTTTAAGCCTATTTTGAGGTAAGGATGACTAAAATCAATTTGCTAAAATTGAGAGAAATATCAAACTACGTGTTGTGAGATGTGAGGAACAATGTGTGACCATTAGAGCAGAAATATGGTGAGTTTAGATGATTTGATAAATCAAAAGTACCTTGAATGTGATCCTAAGTTAGCTATGAGTGAGTGTGAGACCTACAGAGCTTGCGGAGGACTTAAATGAACCTAAAGAATCATGTTTAGCTAGTATGATGTGGTCTAGGGGAATGGTTTGATGTATAAAGGTCTGCAACTGCATTTCTGTTTGCCCGGATCCTACGGTTCCCTCATCTGTGGGATCCGGCTAGTTATAGCTCAGGGATCCGGCTACTACTGACCAGTAGCCTCTTAGGAAATGTGCAGTTTTTTGCAATTTTAAGCAAATACTCATCCTAATCATTTCAACATTCAATAAACATATGCAAGCAACAAATATAAAGTATAGTAAGTAATGACGACTAGAATGTAAGCAAAATGAGTGGGACCGACTACTTGAATGAGATCAAGTTGTTGTAAAATTCTCATTTTCCCGGTTCCTAAGTTAGAATGTTTTAGTATAAGTTATGCCATCTTCTACGAGATACGTCCTAAACTACATAAATATTGTTTAGATTGTTTATAGACCATTGTTCATAAATTGTTCACAAATTAAGGTCTAAGACCTTACCTTCCTTCCATTCATCCTCCTACTCCACCTCCATCTTCATCTCCATCTCTATCGCCTCCACTCTTCACTCTTAACCCCTTCATCCCTACTTCTTCTTCTTCATGAGGAAGTTAGCAAAACACTTGAATATTCCCCTTGTTTGTTGGAACTCTTTTGAAGGGCTTGGGACATCCGGCAGTTGGTTAATGTATGCTAAGGGGTCGAGATGGACGTTTCCAAGGGGGTTGCTTCCTTCTCCTTCTCTTTCTTTTTCATCCGATGAATCCGTTGGCGGGTGAGGTCTCTTTCCATCAACCATAATCCTTGTGGTCTTTCCATCAGATAAGGGTACCATAACCTTGTTGCAAAAGGTGTGGTCATAGGAGTAAGGAGAATCCTCTAGAGCAAAGACAAAGTTTGCTAGGCGAGTCAAGAGCATGGCTGATGAGTATGCAAATACTCATCATTTTTGTACCTTTTAGTCTGCTAAAACATCTGAAAACACTCAGAAATGCATCAAAATGATAAAAATATCACAAATAAGTGTTTTATGTGTTTCAAATGCAAAAATACCAATAACAGGTGAAAAACGTATCAAGTTTGCATAATTGGCAGTTTTAGTCCCACAAGTTTCAAAAGTTGTCAAAAATAGTCCCTGGTAAATCAAAATAAAGCAAAATATCATTTAAGGTCTATAGGATTCAAAAGTTGTCAAAACAAACCCTTCAAAGTTTAAAAATTACAAAATTACAACTTTGGTCCCTCAACTTTGAAAAATGTCAAAAATAGTCCTCGAATATTTAAAAATGGAAAATTATCAAATATTACCCTTGTACTATTCATATATGACATAATTGGTCCTTTTGATAAGTTTGGGAAAGTTACAGTTTTGGTCCCTCAAGATTTGCCAAATTACAAGATTGGTCCTTGTGTATTAGCTAAAAACCAAACCGGACCCTTGTTATTAACCAACCCACAAACCCAGCTGGCCCAACACACAAGCCCAACCCAACTCCACTTGAACCTTGACCCCTGAACCTTGAGCTAGTCCAAAATCATTTTGACCCTGCCAATATACCATTTTGACCCCCCCCGTTATTAATATCCACCGGTCAAACCCAGTCAACCCCGCCAAAAACCAGTTCCACTGTTCATCTCCCTCACCTAAGTCTGCAAACCCAAAACCAGGGTGGTTTTCACCACCACCTGTCTACCACCTCACCACCACCTGTCACCCAGCTGTATAACCACTCCCTTCCACCTCCACATCCTCCCAAAATTCTTTAAATGCAAAAAACCTGCTCAAATACTTTTTGGCGCCAAAAGTGCCATGTGTACCATTCTGATGAATTTGAAGGATTAAATGGCCAAGATGAAGTGGGAAACAATCAGAGGTCGACAAAGAGTTGAAAAGATCATTATAAAGCAAGGATGGAGCAATGGAGAAATATATCTAGTGTAATTTAATTTAGTTTATGTCGAAATAGTTAATTTTTAAATTCCAGTGTATGCTTAAGCTTTCAAGCTTTGTATTTCAAGTTCTTGGTGTATAATAAAGCTTTTGTGAACATCAATTTCAGTTTTAAGCACTCTTTTCTGTTTATGCAAAATTTCCTCCTTAAATTCTCAATATGATCAAATGTTGTTATTAGTTGTTGTTTTGGACTCATAAGCTCATATAAGCTCCTCAGAAAGCTTTTCTAAGCTTTTAGAAACCATAAAACTCAGTTTAGAAGTAAAACTCAAAAATACAAAAAAAAAACTAGAAAATAGTTGGAAAATCAAAAATCAATGGAAATGAAGATCACAGCTGGAGAGGGTAAATTTTGGATTGCCTTGGGTTTAGAGCTTCTTGGGAAGCTATAGGAAGTGTTCTCAGTTCTTGGTTCTCAGATTCCACTTGAATTCCAATTTGTAAGCAATTTTCTCAAAATTTGCATTTTCTAGTTTACCTGTTTAAAGTGTGTTAATTTTAGTTTAATTCTGTCTAAATATGGTTATTATAAGTTAATCAATGGATTCCTTGGTTTAAAAATCTGTTTTAGTACCTTAAGCTTCAAAACAGTTTTATAAAGGGTTGTTTGGAACTGCTTTGTTAATTGTGTTAAAGGTTGTTCAAGACAGTGTTCTTGTTTGGTGTTTATCACATTTGGTCATAATAGCTCAGTGAAACAAATAAAACCAGTGCTCACTTGTTAAAAAGTCAAAATCCTTTTTAATCTTACTCTAGTTGTTCACTGTTAGAATTTAACTTGTCAAATTCATCATAGTAGCTTATAACTTGGTAAAATAGCTTAATTTCATCTTATCTTAGCTTATTACAACATAATCAGTTAGTAGAATCAATTCAAAGTTCATATTAGTCAACCTGTTAGTGTAATATAAAAAAGTCAAAATTTCAGTTTGGTAGTTTTTGAATAAACTAGATAATTTTATATAAGATTTAATATTAAGTTTCAAGATTTGAGCTTTTGGGATATTAATATTCAACTGCTCATATTTATCATAGTATTTTTTATAATTTCTAGTTAGCTTATTTAACTGCTTATTTCTTAGCTTACTTTAGACCCTTTTCTAAAAAAGTGCCCTGTGCACAATTGATTGAGTCTTTTTCACAAGCTAATAAAAAGCTCATTAGTAAACCTTAGCTTGTGAATTTTGTTTTTTTTGTGTAGTTAACCTAGATTTCTTAAAGTTCCAAGCTTAATTTTTTACTTTCTAGCTTATTTGATAGGGCTGCAAGTAGCTTTTAAGTTGTCCCATTTCTGTGTACACTGAACACTCAGTGCTAGCAAGCTTTTTCATAAGCTCACACAGAGTTTATTAGTGGGTCAAACCTTGTATATTTTGGTTTTTTAAGAAGCTCACCTAACAAGCTTGTTGCCTCAGTGCTTATTTTGAGCTTTGGAGCTTTTGCCCCTAGCTTAATCTAGCCTACAAAAACTGTGCAGGCTTGTTTGTTTGCTTGGTTTAGTATAAGTGCTTATTAGCTTATTTTAAGCTTATCAGTGTGATTCTTTGTGCTTTTTAGCTTCATTTAAGTTCCTTTAGCTTATTTGTATCTTATTTTACCTTTGGTTCCAGCTTGTTAGCTTATTTGATAGCTTAGTTGAGCTTAAACATCAAAATAAGCCATAAACATAAACTGCTGATCTCATAAGCTTTCAAACTACTTATTTTCAAGTTCCAAAATTTTTGTCTTTATTAAAGTTGCTTATTATCAGTAGTTAAATAGGTTTAAAAAATAAAAATCACAAAAACGTCATTTTAAAAATAGTGATAGCGTTTATTTAATATAAATTAGCTTTTTTAATTTTCTTTTTCAACTTATTATTAAGCACTTTCTGTTTTTATAATTTTCTTAGCTTTCTGTCATCATAAGATATTTATAGAAAAAATTTTAGAATTTTCTTAGTTTGTTTAGTATTTATTAAAATTTAAAATAGTTAAAAAGTATTAAATAATTAATAATAAATAGATAAAAAGTGTAAAAAATATATTTTCAGTTTTATAATATTTTAGATTTTTCTAAGTCATAATTTTACTTTTCTAGCTTTATTTAATATTTTCTTATATTTTAGAGTATTATTAAATAGTTAAAAATAGTTTTTAATTAATAATAATTAAATAAATAGTTATAAAAATAATTTTAATTTTTTAATAATTTTCTTTTATTATTAGGATTGTTAAAATATCATTTTCATATCCATAGGTGTTTTATTCTTTTAAATTTACGTTTTATTTTGTACGTTTACGTAAAATTTAGTAAACGTACGCGTTCAAGTTTGTTTAATCTGATTGTTGTGCTTTATAATTCTGTATCCAAATACAATTCCAATCAATCAGTAGTGTAATTATAAACCAAAATCCTTACAGATCATTATCCTTAGTGATCATTCGATATCTGAACATTTTTAAGCACCATTAATCCTCCGTGGGACTTAACGACCTGGGGAAACACTATACTCCTCTGGACTTAATTGCATTGGTTTTAGACTGTTTGAATTTTATTACGGTTGACCATTCACAAGTGGTTGACTTGTGTAATAAACTTGACAGTTTGGAACGAATCAAATTTTGGCGCCGCTGCCGGGGAGGCTGTAAGCGTGTTTTAAACATTTTCAGACCCATAATTGCACATATACCACCATTTGTAAACAGTTTTTTTTGAAAAGTTATCAAAAAAAGTTCATTAACACTTTTCCTAAAGTGTTGACAACACCAAAAAAATGTAAAACAACAAAACAATCGTAACGTTTTCTATCCTGTATTTTCTTTAAGGTGATTCTTAAAGAGATACGATTTGGTTAAACGAGACGATACCAAAAATATTGTCCAAAAGTTTTTAAACCCTTAGCACAAATCTATACCTACGTCTTTTTAGTGGTACTTAATAAATACATAAAAATCAACCACCGCAAACCAAGGCAGAACACCTACCAACTGGGGGTGTGAACATTAATAAGTTCCCAATCTTAAAGATCAAAACTTACCTTTGTGTCCTTGTGATTTGGTGTACCTTTTTCAAAGAAGCCATTTCATTTGTGATTATTGGTTTAAGTTCACTTGTCGTTTTGCCTCGCATTTGTTTTTGAAAACTGATTTTTACACTTAGTGCATGCGCACTCGTTCTTCCAGCTCTACAAGTCCACTTTCAGAGCTTGTAAGTATTCCACGTAGGCGTAGAGGACGTTCTGCTCCTTCAGCCGTGACTGAGGAACGTCTAGCACCACCACCCCCTGTCGTAATGGCAGAAGATAAACCGATGAATGAGCTTCTCCAAGCACCCATCGAGGGTTACGGAGATGCCATTGTTGTCCCAGCCATCGTGGCTGATACCTTCGAGCTCAAAACAGGGTTGCTTAATCTTGTAACCCAAAGCCAATTTTATGGTTTTGAGCGGGACGACCTCATGCACATATTCGATGGTTCAACAAGATTGCATCGACCATCAAATACAAGAATGTCCCACATGAAGCAATTAAGCTTCTTCCGTTCCCATTCTCTTTAGAGGGACAAGCCCGGATTTGGCTTGAGAAACAACCCCCTCGTTCCATTGAGACATGGGAGGATTTAGTCACTAAGTTTGTTAACGAATTCTATCCTCCATCCCGAACTACAAGTCTTAAGAATGAGATAATGAAATTCACTCAAAGATTTGATGAATCATTCGGTGAGGCATGGGATCGTTACAAAGAGTTGCTTCGAAAGTGTCCGCATCATGGTTTTACCGAGTTAATGCAAATGGATACTTTCTACAATGGTCTGAACCAAACTAACCAAGACTCTTTAAATGCCTCCGCGGGAGGTAATTTCCTGAGCAAGACCACAAAAGAAGCCTTGCAAATCATAGAAAACAAGTCCCAGGTCCGCCCTTTCCGAACAAAGACATATCAGACTCAGTCTAATGCAGGACCTTCTACTTCATCTCACGTGAGTACATCTAGCACCGATGCTAAGATTGATAAACTCACGGATGCTATTCAGGCTTTGGTTCTTGCTAACCAAAAGAAAGTCACTTTCACACAGACACCATCACATGGTGAAGTAAAGAAAGTCGAGGTCTGTGTCACTTGTGGTGGCCCTCATGCATACTACAACTGTATTGCCACCGATGGTAGTCCGTTTGAAGCCAATGCTATAGCCGGTACTTCACATCAAGGAGGTAATCAATACCGTCCTCAAAATGAGCCAAACTACCGTGCTAATACTTATCAAGGACCACCCGGTTTTAACCAGAATCCTAACATACAAAACCCGAATCAGAACCAACCTAGAATGAACCAAGGTTATCAAAACCAAGGTAATTTCTATCCCGAACCAAATCAAGGTTTCCAACATCAAGGAAACTTTAATCAAAACAATTTCAATCGAGGGAATCAATTTCATGGGAATATGAATCCTAACCAAGGGAATTTTCAAAATCAAGGCCCTAATCTGAACAATAGAGGCCAGAATTTTCCTAATCAAACTCAAGCCATTGTTTCAACTGGACCATCATCGATGAGCTATTGAAGCAATTCATGAAATCCCAAGATGAAATGAACAGGTTGTTGGTTAGCCAGATTTCTGACATTAAGAAGTCTTTAAATGATCAACCCTCGGGCTCAGGAAAACTTCCGAGCAACACGATCGCTAACCCGAGGGGCGATGCAAAGGCGATCACAACCAGAAGTGGTGTATCATACGATGGACCCGCTATTCCTACTACCTCTTCTTCTTTTCTCCCGAAGGTAGTGGAAAGTGAACCTGAGGCTACAAAGGACAAGGAACTTCCTACTAATAACGGAGGTACCAACGATGTCCATCCTCAAGTTGTCCCGAAACCCAAATCCAATCCAGGAGTTGTTTTTGAACCTCCAGTAGCTCCCGTTGAAAACCCCAAATCCAAATCTTCTATTCCTTACCCATCACGTTTGAATGAGCAAAAGCTCCGCGAAAAAGCCAGTCATCAAATGGACAAATTTTTTCAAATTTTCCAAGAACTACATTTTGACATAAGCTTTGCGGATGCTATCATGCTGATGCCCAAGTTTGCATCAACTCTCAAACACATGTTAAGCAACAAGGAAAAACTGTTTGAAATGGCTAAAACTCCTCTGAACGAGAACTGCTCAGCAGTTCTGTTAAAGAAGCTTCCCGAGAAGCTTGGAGATCCTGGAAAATTTCTCTTACCTTGTGTATTTCCAGGAATGGTTGAATGCTTTGCCTTAGCCGATCTTGGTGCAAGCATTAACCTAATGCCTCATTCAGTATGGAAGAAACTTTCTCTTCCGGACCTTACTCCTACATGCATGACTCTTGAGCTTGCAGATCGTACAATATCCCGTCCACTTGGCATTGCCGAGGATGTATTTGTGAAAGTAGGAAAGTTCCATTTCCCAGCTGACTTTGTGGTTGTTGAATTCGATGCCGATCATCGGGTTCCCCTCATTGTTGGACGAGGATTCCTGAGAACGGGCCGTGCTCTCATTGATGTATTTGAGCAAGAAATCACATTACGTGTGGGTAATGAAGTTGTCACCTTTAACCTTGATCAAACTTCGAGGTACTCCACAAACTATGATTCTGAGTCGGTTAACCGAATAGATATCATTGATGTTGCTTCTGAAGAGTACTCTCAAGAAGTTCTCGGTTATGTTCATAATTCTTCGAGTGATAATCTCACTCATTCATCTCAACCCATCATTGCCAATTCTACTCCTTCTCTCACTCCGTTTGAGGAAAGTGACTTCATCTTGGAAGAGATTGAAGCATACTTGTCTAGTGATTCGGTTTCATGGGAAATTGATCACGCTCCAATTGACATCGAGGGAGATATTCTTCTCATCGAGAAGTTGCTCAATGATGATCCATCATCACTCCCTCCCGTCGAGCTTCATAATAAGGAAGTCAAGTCAGTTGAGAAAACTGAAGAATTTCCTAAGGTAGAACTTAAGGACTTACCACCTCATCTCGAGTATGCATTTCTTGAAGGTGATGATAAATTACCCGTCATTATTGCTCGAGATTTGAGTAAAAATGAAAAGACTGCTCTCATAAAGGTCTTGAAGTCACACAAGCAAGCAATTGCTTGGAAACTCTCCGACATTAAGGGTATCAACCCTGAATTTTGTACTCACAAAATCTTGATGGAGGATGATTTCAAACCAGCAGTCCAACATCAGAGAAGGGTGAATCCTAAGATTCATGAGGTTATCAAACAGGAGGTTCTCAAACTTCTTGATGCAGGTTTAATTTACCCGATCTCTGACAGTCCTTGGGTTAGCCCAATTCACTGTGTTCCTAAAAAGGGTGGCATTACTGTTGTCACAAATGAAGAAAACGAGTTAATTCCAACTCGATTGGTTACGGGATGGCGTGTTTGCATTGACTATCGTAAGTTGAACGACGCCACCCGAAAAGACCATTTTCCTCTACCCTTCATGGACCAAATGCTTGAGAGATTAGCAGGGAACGAATACTATTGTTTCTTGGATGGTTTCTCGGGTTATTTTCAGATCCCCATCGATCCACAGGATCAAGAAAAGACTACATTCACCTGCCCATACGGAACTTTTGCCTATAGACGTATGCCTTTTGGCCTATGTAATGCTCCTGGAACGTTCCAACGATGTATGATGGCAATATTCCACGACATGATCGGGGAAACAATGGAGGTGTTTATGGATGACTTCTCGGTCATTGGGGATTCATTTCAAACATGTTTCTCCCATTTAGAAAAAATGCTCAAACGGTGTGAAGACACCAATCTTTGTCTAAATTGGGAGAAGAGCCACTTTATGGTCAAAGAAGGCATTGTCCTTGGCCATAAGATTTCAAAAAACGGTATTGAGGTTGATAGAGCAAAAGTCGATGTTATTGCCAAATTGCCTCATCCTACTACCGTCAAAGGTATTAGGAGTTTTTTAGGTCATGCCGGTTTTTATCGCAGATTCATACAAGATTTTTCTAAAATCGCCCGGCCTATGACCCATCTTCTTGAAAAAGATGCTCCTTTTATCTTCTCACCTGAGTGCATCAAAGCTTTTGAAACATTAAAGAAAAAGCTTACTGAAGCACCCATTCTCGTTGCTCCCGACTGGGATTTGCCTTTTGAGCTCATGTGCGATGCAAGTGATTTTGCTATCGGTGCAGTCCTGGGGCAACGTTTAACCAAGCATTTTCAGCCTATCCATTACGCAAGTAAAACTATGACCGAAGCTCAAACCCATTACACCACCACAGAAAAAGAGCTACTAGCCGTGGTGTATGCGTTTGAGAAGTTTCGGCCATACCTAATCTTGACCAAATGCGTGGTGTATACGGATCACTCGGCTCTCAAATATCTCTTTGCAAAACAAGATGCAAAGCCGAGATTGCTTCATTGGGTTCTCCTCCTGCAAGAATTTGATATCATTATACGTGATAAAAAAGGAGCTGAGAACCTAGCTGCTGATCATCTGTCCTGTCTAGAAAACCCACACCAAGATGTTTTCGAGAAAAAGGAAATAAATGAAACATTTCCTCTCGAGACACTCAATGCGGTTACTTTTCGTGGAAACTCTACTACCCCATGGTTTGCTGACTTCGCAAATTACCATGCGGGTAACTTCATAGTGAAAGGAATGTCGACCCAACAGAAGAACAAATTCTTCAAGGATGTTAAACATTACTTCTGGGACGACCCCTACTTATTCAAAATCTGTGCGGATCAAGTCATCCGACGGTGTGTTTATGGACAGGAAGCTATAGACATTCTCAAAGCTTGCCATGCTGGACCTACCGGGGGCCATCATAGTCCAAATTACACCGCCAAAAAGGTGTTTGATTCCGGGTTTTATTGGCCCACTATTTATAAGGATGCCCACGATTTTGTCAAAACCTGTGACGCTTGTCAACGTCACGGAAATATCTCTCAAAGAAATGAAATGCCGCAAAACGCCATTCAAGTATGTGAGATTTTTGACATCTGGGGCATTGACTTTATGGGGTCATTTCCATCATCTCGAGGAAACAAATACATACTCGTGGCCGTTGACTATTTGTCAAAATGGGTTGAAGCGAAAGCTTTACCTACCAATGATGCCCGAGTTGTTGTGAAATTCTTAAAATCTCTTTTTGCTAGGTTTGGAACTCCACGAGCTATAATCAGTGATCGTGGTACGCATTTCTGCAATGACCAGTTTGATAGAGTCATGCAAAAGTATGGTGTAACTCACCGTCTCTCTACTGCGTACCACCCCCAAACAAGTGGGCAAGTGGAAGTTTCTAACCGAGGTATAAAAAGAATTCTGGAAAGGACAGTAGGCGAAAACCGTGCCTCTTGGTCGGATAAACTGGATGACGCACTCTGGGCCTTCCGTACAGCTTATAAAACACCCATCGGGTGTACTCCATACAATCTAGTGTACGGAAAGGCGTGTCATCTGCCGATTGAGCTGGAGCACAAAGCATACTGGGCCTTAAAACATGCCAACTTCGATATTCAGACAGCTGGTGATCACAAAAAAGTTCAAATGAATGAATTAAATGAACTCCGTGATCAAGCATACGAGAACTCTTTGATCTACAAACAAAAGACAAAGAAGATTCATGACTCCAAAATCAAGAACCGCGTTTTCAACGTCGGTGATCGAGTCCTTCTTTTCAATTCAAGATTGAAGATTTTCTCAGGAAAACTAAAATCCCGCTGGTCTGGACCATTCACCATCACTAAAGTATTTCCTTATGGAACCATTGAGTTATCTCAACCCGATGGTCCAAATTTTAAAGTGAATGGTCATCGATTGAAACACTATTTTGGAGAGGACATTCCACCTGTGGTTGTCCCGGATCTACAAACTTTCCCCATGAACCAATGAATGCGGGGATCGAGTCAAGCTAGCGACTCGGTAATCAAAAACAGTAGCACACCATATGGGTTTTCACCCATATTTCTGACTTCTTTCTACTTTCTACCACCCTAGTGTGGGGGAGTTGCCCCCGCTGTTGTATATAAGTTTTTTTATATATAAAAAAAATGTGTATATATCAAAAATATTTCAAATAATAGCCGTAATATTTCCCTTTTACATTTTATGTTTCGGCATAACAGCCGGTACTTTGAATATTGAGGGCAATATTCATTTCTAGTGTGGGGGGGAATTCTCACGAATTTTATCATGTAATTATACCACCCAATTCCCCCATTTTTGGCCAAATTTTTTTTGGAGTAAGTGTTTTGCACTTACTCAGCTTACGGTTATCAGTCCGCCATGTCTAATAAACTAAAGGATTGGCTAATCCAATAGCAAACGGCTCTTGATAAAGATATCTCAAATCCGTTGACGGCTTGCAATTTGCCCAAAATTGTATGGTGCTCAGCTCACCATATCTTTAATTAGTGAAAAGTTGGCTAGCCCGCAAGTTTATGGCTTGTGGTAAAGGCAGTTGGAAAACCATAATTGGTAATCGACTCACCAAAGATATTTTATCTAAGAGTTGGCTAGTCCAGAAGCAAACGGCTTCTGGTAAAGACAAATCAAAACCGTTGAAAGCTGGTGATTTGCTCAAAATCATTTGGTTATCATTGTACCAAGGTTCTTACTTGAACTGAAACAATTGGCTACTCCAGAAGTAATGGCTTTTGGTAAAGAGATAAAATCCATTAATTTTTCAAAAAGATTGCTAGGGACTAGCAATATTTTAGTATGGGGGATTGATGAGTATGCAAATACTCATCATTTTTGTACCTTTTAGTATGCTAAAACATCTGAAAACACTCAGAAATGCATCAAAATGATAAAAATATCACAAATAAGTGTTTTATGTGTTTCAAATGCAAAAATACCAAAAACAGGTGAAAAACGTATCAAGTTTGCATAATTGGCAGTTTTAGTCCCCCAAGTTTCAAAAGTTGTCAAAAATAGTCCCTGGTAAATCAAAATAAAGCAAAATATCATTTAAGGTCTATAGGATTCAAAAGTTGTCAAAAAAAACCCTTCAAAGTTTAAAAATTACAAAATTACAACTTTGGTCCCTCAACTTTGAAAAATGTCAAAAATAGTCCTCGGATATTTAAAAATGGAAAATTATCAAATATTACCCTTGTACTATTCATATATGACATAATTGGTCCTTTTGATAAGTTTGGGAAAGTTACAGTTTTGGTCCCTCAAGATTTGCCAAATTACAAGATTGGTCCTTGTGTATTAGCTAAAAACCAAACCGGACCCTTGTTATTAACCAACCCCAAACCCAGCTGGCCCAACACACAAGCCCAACCCAACTCCACTTGAACCTTGACCCCTGAACCTTGAGCTAGTCCAAAATCATTTTGACCCTGCCAATATACCATTTTGACCCCCCCGTTATTAATATCCACCGGTCAAACCCAGTCAACCCCGCCAAAAACCAGTTCCACTGTTCATCTCCCTCACCTAAGTCTGCAAACCCAAAACCAGGGTGGTTTTCACCACCACCTGTCTACCACCTCACCACCACCTGTCACCCATCTGTATAACCACTCCCTTCCACCTCCACATCCTCCCAAAATTCTTTAAATGCAAAAAACCTGCTCAAATACTTTTTGGCGCCAAAAGTGCCATGTGTACCATTATGATGAATTTGAAGGATTAAATGGCCAAGATGAAGTGGGAAACAATCAGAGGTCGACAAAGAGTTGAAAAGATCATTATAAAGCAAGGATGGAGCAATGGAGAAATATATCTAGTGTAATTTAATTTAGTTTATGTCGAAATAGTTAATTTTTAAATTCCAGTGTATGTTTAAGCTTTCAAGCTTTGTATTTCAAGTTCTTAGTGTATAATAAAGCTTTTGTGAACATCAATTTCAGTTTTAAGCACTCTTTTCTGTTTATGCAAAATTTCCTCCTTAAATTTTCAATATGATCAAATGTTGTTATTAGTTGTTGTTTTGGACTCATAAGCTCATATAAGCTCCTCAGAAAGCTTTTCTAAGCTTTTAGAAACCATAAAACTCAGTTTAGAAGTAAAACTCAAAAATACAAAAAAAATACTAGAAAATAGTTGGAAAATCAAAAATCAATGGAAATAAAGATCACAGCTGGATCAGGGTTGATTTTGGATTGCCTTGGGTTTAGAGCTTCTTGGGAAGCTATAGGAAGTGTTCTCAGTTCTTGGTTCTCAGATTCCACTTGAATTCCAATTTGTAAGCAATTTTCTCAAAATTTGCATTTTCTAGTTTACCTGTTTAAAGTGTGTTAATTTTAGTTTAATTCTGTCTAAATATGGTTATTATAAGTTAATCAATGGATTCCTTGGTTTAAAAATCTGTTTTAGTACCTTAAGCTTCAAAACAGTTTTATAAAGGGTTGTTTGGAACTGCTTTGTTAATTGTGTTAAAGGTTGTTCAAGACAGTGTTCTTGTTTGGTGTTTATCACATTTGGTCATAATAGCTCAGTGAAACAAATAAAACTAGTGCTCACTTGTTAAAAAGTCAAAATCCTTTTTAATCTTACTCTAGTTGTTCACTGTTAGAATTTAACTTGTCAAATTCATCATAGTAGCTTATAACTTGGTAAAATAGCTTAATTTCATCTTATCTTAGCTTATTACAACATAATCAGTTAGTAGAATCAATTCAAAGTTCATATTAGTCAACATGTTAGTGTAATATAAAAAGTCAAAATTTCAGTTTGGTAGTTTTTGAATAAACTAGATAATTTTATATAGGATTTAATATTAAGTTTCAAGATTTGAGTTTTTGGGATATTAATATTCAACTGCTCATAGTTATCATAGTATTTTTTATAATTTCTAGTTAGCTTATTTAACTGCTTATTTCTTAGCTTACTTTAGACCCTTTTCTAAAAAAGTGCCCTGTGCACAGTTGATTGAGTCTTTTTCACAAGCTAATAAAAAGCTCATTAGTAAACCTTAGCTTGTGAATTTTGTTTTTTTTGTGTAGTTAACCTAGCTGTCTTAAAGTTC
This sequence comes from Chrysanthemum makinoi, assembly GCA_910596185.1. Lineage (NCBI taxonomy): Eukaryota > Viridiplantae > Streptophyta > Magnoliopsida > Asterales > Asteraceae > Chrysanthemum > Chrysanthemum makinoi. The sequence goes on from OU343217.1 coordinate 221,726,903, forward strand.
CAAGCTTAATTTTTTACTTTCTAGCTTATTTGATAGGGCTGCAAGTAGCTTTTAAGTTGTCCCATTTCTATGTACACTGAACACTCAGTGCTAGCAAGCTTTTTCATAAGCTCACACAGAGCTTATTAGTGGGTCAAACCTTGTATATTTTGTTTTTTTAAGAAGCTCACCTAACAAGCTTGTTGCCTCAGTGCTTATTTTGAGCTTTGGAGCTTTTGCCCCTAGCTTAATCTAGCCTACAAAAACTGTGCAGGCTTGTTTGTTTGCTTGGTTTAGTATAAGTGCTTATTAGCTTATTTTAAGCTTATCAGTGTGATTCTTTGTGCTTTTTAGCTTCATTTAAGTTCCTTTAGCTTATTTGTATCTTATTTTACCTTTGGTTCCAGCTTGTTAGCTTATTTGATAGCTTAGTTGAGCTTAAACATCAAAATATGCCATAAACATAAACTGTTGATCTCATAAGCTTTCAAACTACTTATTTTCAAGTTCCAAAATTTTTGTCTTTATTAAAGTTGCTTATTATCAGTAGTTAAATAGGTTTAAAAATAAAAATCACAAAAACATCATTTTAAAAATAGTGATAGCGTTTATTTAATATAAATTAGCTTTTTTAATTTTCTTTTTCAACTTATTATTAAGCACTTTCTGTTTTTATAATTTTCTTAGCTTTCTGTCATCATAAGATATTTATAGAAAAATTTTTAGAATTTTCTTAGTTTGTTTAGTATTTATTAAAATTTAAAATAGTTAAAAAGTATTAAATAATTAATAATAAATAGATAAAAAGTGTAAAAAATATATTTTCAGTTTTATAATATTTTAGATTTTTCTAAGTCATAATTTTACTTTTCTAGCTTTATTTAATATTTTCTTATATTTTAGAGTATTATTAAATAGTTAAAAATAGTTTTTAATTAATAATAATTAAATAAATAGTTATAAAAATAATTTTAATTTTTTAATAATTTTCTTTTACTATTAGGATTGTTAAAATATCATTTTCATATCCATAGGTGTTTTATTCTTTTAAATTTACGTTTTATTTTGTACGTTTACGTAAAATTTAGTAAACGTACGCGTTCAAGTTTGTTTAATCTGATTGTTGTGCTTTATAATTCTGTATCCAAATACAATTCCAATCAATCAGTAGTGTAATTATAAACCAAAATCCTTACAGATCATTATCCTTAGTGATCATTCGACATCTGAACATTTTTAAGCACCATTAATCCTCCGTGGGACTTAACGACCTGGGGAAACACTATACTCCTCTGGACTTAATTGCATTGGTTTTAGACTGTTTGAATTTTATTACGGTTGACCATTCACAAGTGGTTGACTTGTGTAATAAACTTGACAGTTTGGAACGAATCAATGGCGTAAGGGAGTACCATCTTGTCCATACTTTTCACACTTGCCATTATTTTTACCATGTAATAGGTGAGGTTGAAGTGAGTGCCGATTACAAGGCAATAGATCATGAAGCTTAGGCAAGCATTAGCACGAGTTCCCATTTCTTGTATAATGGGAACATTTCTGAAAGCTCCATTTGAAACGGATCTCTATAGATCACCTTGTAGTTTCTCGTCACTCTTGACGGAGAAGCTCTTTCCATGAAGACGGTATCCCTTACCGTGGTGCTTCCGGGATGACAGTGAAGTATACCTCGTGATGATCCACCATGTCATGAAGCTCCACCATCGACCATTCATTTGAGTACATACATACTCCTTGAAATGGGATGTGGAGTATCCTAGCAAAATCTACAAGAGTGAAGTTGAACTCGTGCTCATTGATGATGAAGGCTATAGAGATGGTTCCATCTTCATTTCGAATGATTCTCATGGTCTTGTAAAACTCTAGTACAAACACCGGACAAATTTGCTCATTAATGTTCAAGAGGCAATGGAAGTTGATTGCCCCAAAGACTTGGGGAATGTAGGTGTTGTTGATGAATGAGGGTTCAACTACTCGTCCTTTATGGAATAATCTCTTTTCCAACATCTTGAAGGGTTTTCGATCATTCAGACTCAAGCCATCCTTACGATTATACATGGGAATGTAGTGAGCGGTGTCTTGGTAATCTTGTTGTCTATTGCTAGGCATGATTGGTCCTAAACATCAAAACCACAATGTGGTGTTAATTGTGTGAATAGTAACCTAATGGGATTCATCACAATTTTGCTCAATACATCTTAATTGAATTCGAAAAATGAGTTTAATTTGTTTTAACAATGTTGATTCTTTGATTTAGTTTATCTTAAAAAACAATGTGGTAACAAATTGTGACAAACCCATTTGAGCTCAATTTCTAAAGATGAAAATTGTACTCCTAGGAATCGAAGATTGGAAATAACAACGTAGTGAAGATTATACTTACACAAGAGATTGTTTCCTTGGGGAAGATGATGAATTAACTCCTGTGAACAGTAAATTAGGTTTTATGTTTGTGAGTTCTGAGAGAGTAAAGTGAAGAGTGGAACTACCACAGTGATCATTTCTTTCTTATTCTGTCTTCTGTTGCACGGATCCCACGGATCCCTTGTATGAGGGATCCGGCTAGTTCAAGCACAGGGATCCGACATATCAGCAGATTGACAGCCTAAGTGATCTTTGATAATTTTGGTTTGGGAGTTCTAATTCTTGGCTAGGGTTGATGTTTATGCTCTATAACTTATGGTTTGGGTTTTGACGTGTTTTACTAATCCTATTTGACGAGGTTCCCTTTTATGAATAAATCATAATTCTTAGGGAAGTTTTAAAGATTATGATAAAATCCTATTTTATCATAATATGAGGAGTCTCACATGGATACTTATTGACATAGATGAAATGTCAATAACCTTATGTGAGGAGTGATGATCAAGGCTCTCGAATAGCCGAGATGTCATTATCACTGGTTTGTAGTTTTGTCTATAGAGATCAACGAATAATACTATTCTTGATGATGAGTTCAATATTGACAACCACTTTAGTGATTTTTAAGAGAGCGTAATGAGACTACTAAACTTAATCATGTTTATACAAAATGACATTATTAATTCATCTAGAAAATATATGAAAATAATTTATTTGTAAGTAATTTATTAAAGATCATACCTTTGCTATATATTCTTTTTGAGAAAAGAAGTATTTAGAGAGAAATTCTTCATGATCTTCTTAGGATGCCCAAATTCTAGTATGGAGAATTCTCAACAAGGAAAATATTAGAAAGATTTATCATTATCCAACATTATAAAATATTTAAAACGTGCCCTTTTGTTATTAAGAAATTTCCTTCCTTGTAGTTTTCAATCATACACGGATCTTATCAAGTTTTAAAAGTACAATATACTCTTAAGAAACTTGGTAACGAAGCTCTGGTACCAATTGTGGAAAACTAGAAGGGGGGTTGAATAGTTTTACTGATTAAAACTTCGTTTTAAAATGTTTAGATCAACTTATGTCAATCTATTTGAATGTGTATGTTGGATGTTGATAGACAAATATGTAAAATGTAGCATATTGGTTTTCACAATCAAATAAACATACACATATAGGGTCGAATGGTTTGTAGTTTAAAGAGAGAAAGTGGAAGAGAGTTGGGAACTTTAGTGAGACAAAGAAAAATGAATTATCAAAGCTCCAACCCTTTGCCTTGCTAGGCAAAGGGTATTTATAGGTTCATACAAGACACGCCTACTACGGGCTGTGGATCAGGCATACAGTGGGTAAAGACCCGTCTGTCCTCCACGGTGTTACTTAACAAACTACTTTCGAGCACTAAATGACTACGACTACGAGCTTTCTAACGTATATATATATACTTGAGGTGACCGACTCTTTAACTGCAGGATTTTCTAAATCCTAACAATCTCCCCCTAAGGGAGGTCACCTCAATTACAAACAGATATTACATTTTGGTGTTCTTGGATTCTTGATTAAGTTCTTTGCTCTATAGCCAGTAGTCCTTGATTCTTCATGTTCCGCATGTTTTGTTCTTTCAAGTGGAGGTCTTTAACTGATCCACGTGATGATGAGTTTTGAGCCAACATTGAGATCATCAGCCACAGAATCTCTGACTCATCCTTTGTAGTATCGCCATTGTATGAAGTTGTGACTATTGGACCGACATGCTCACATATTGGATCATGATATCTTCTCATCAGAGTTGCGGAAGCTTTTGTTGATTCATGATATTTGCAGCGGCGTAGTAGAAGCATGGAGTGAAAATATGAGAGTCAGTTGATGAAGTTATGCACTTATCATAATTTCTTTTAGAAGTGAATGTGATGTGTGAGCATGCGGCTATGGATTGACTCCTTAATTCTGATCAGCTGCAACCGTCGGGTGTCCCTGCAAACAACAGTTAGCAATAAAGCGCACGAAGGTGTCTTTGATCACCCTCGTTGAATAGGTTGCCAGAACCACGGTTCCCCGTTGATCAGTACAAGTACTGCCTGTGATCAGGTATTATTCCGAATAATTTCCTTGAGAGGGTTTCGCAGCTGCTCTAGCCGTTCTCAAACCGAAACGTCTCAAAGAAGACAACACAGAGTGAGTGAACCAGCAAATTGAGATTTACTGATTGATTAAAAATGATTTGAAAACAATCGCGTATTGCCTGAAGAAAGAGTTTTGCAATACGACGAAGGTTTTATAAGAAAAATCAATTTTCAATCATAAATACCCTTTTAATTTTGAAAGTATAATACACAGTCGATATGCTATAGAAAAGAGTTTTGAGCACAACGACCGGTTTTTCAAAGGTATCCGTCAATCAATTTCCTGAACCAGGATTAATTCAAAAAGTGAATCGCCCCATCGTTTCTGTCCAGTTGTCACATGATTGATCTATTGGATAGATCTCACATGCCACCCACCAAGAGCTTGTTGATATTGGCTCTAGAAGGCTTTCCATCTTCATTGTGAATATGTTTACATATCACTCGGATGTTCTGGAAATACCACAAGGATATGCGTAGGACTCTTAAAATATATTCTCACATTCCACATTGTGTGAAACTGTGAGTCTTCATTAATTGTGTCCTAATGAGATTTATTGATGATCTCTTGGCTCTAGACTCAATAGTGCACTTTGGTTTCCTATGCCAGAGACTAGGGAGAGGGTCTCCTTCTTCAATATCAACAATCTCTAGGAGAAGGTCGACAGCGTATGTAGGTTCCCCGTGAGAATGAAACAAGCCCTTTTAAGAGGAACTTTAGTAGCTTGGGAAGTTTAGTGCAGTGCGTCACTGGGTCCATGACGTCTTGTCTTCAATACCGGCGTTACCTTAGTAACCACCAGTAGCATATGTATTGAACCCGGTTTCTGCCCTAAGGTTGAATTAATGGAGGGCTATTTCTTTTCACCCTTTTCTCATTCAATTCTTTTTCATTCTTCAACCCCTTCAGTGCTTACTGAGACTTCATTACTAGAACCTTGTTGGGTTTATTCCAGTTCTAGCTCTATCTCAGTCCGCACTCTTCCCATTTCTCACTTTTCTCCTTTTTTCATCATACCTAAGGACTTCTAAACTATCTAGTGGATTGTCCCTGGGTAGATCCCTCCAGCTTTGGCGGAATCATGGGAACGATTACCTAACCTAACCATCCTTATATCTCCATGCATAACGTAAATTTGGTCAGTTTTTTGGTATTGTTCATTCCGCCTCGAAACCAATTGAAACCATTTGAAAATCAATCAAGGTACTTGTGATATAAAATCAAAACATTTTGTACCTTAATTGTTTTTGATATTTTAGAAACGCTCCTCCTCAACATGTGCTTCAAGTATTAGAAATAATTCTAGCACATGGAGGCAAGAGAACTTTGAAGTCTTAGATTAAGAATGAAGGACCCAATCTTTGATTAATCATTTTCTAAAGATATCATCATCACTTCCCCGATCAATTCTTGAATTTTGAAATACTTTGAATAGAATATTTTGGGAAGGATGAGGTTTTCTTTTGATTGCTCCCCCTCAATATGTGCATTGATATTCGAAAGACTTTTGCACATATAGGAGGAAACCTGCACATTGAGACAAATTAATCACGTTTTAATCCTTTTAGGTTTAAGATAAATGCTCCCCCTTAACATGTGCATGGAAAATTTGAAATATGTTGGAATCACTCCTAACTTGTATTTAAAGTGTTAGTAATTAATATGTAATAGGTTGCTTAAACTAGGCTTTTATGTTAGTTATTAATGGCAAGGCTTATGTAGAAAGCACATAAGCCTTGGCCCAAGCCCAATAATGAAGGAAAGGGCTAGACATGTTGCCCTAGTTCCCTTCCCTATAAATACTACGTGTAAACCTTCCTTTGGAGGTTGGTTGTTCATTTTACACATAATCCTACGCCTAACTCTTTTTTGCATTTTATACGTATGTTTGTGTGTGTGTGTTCAACCAATCACTTTCATCTTATTTCTTACTTATTGATGTTTGTGTTCTATTATGGTGACCTAACAGTGGTATCAATCGCCATCTAGTTGCGTGAAACACCTTTGTTTTTTGAAGTTAAATACTATACACGTGGGTTTTGCATGCTTAACTTTTCATACGCCAAAAAGCTTTAGTTTTTACACTTATAAACTCAAGATTCTTGTGGTTTAAGGTTTATTTAGTGTTAAATTTTAAGTTTTTTGCATCAAGTTTCAAACTTTACGTGTGTAGATTAGTTTTAGCTTGGTTTTTGATACGTGTGGTACTTTCTACGCCTAAGGGTGAAAATTGTTTTGGATCATCAAGTTTCAAACTTTCTTGTTATTTGGGTGATTTTGAAGTTATTTCATCACAAAAATCAGGTTACAAAACACTTTTGGGCATAAAAATAAGTATTGGCTAAATTTGGTACTTTCTACTCGTAGTAAAACCCTAGTTCTACTCGTATACGCCTAAGCCTAAGTTTCTACGCCTAAGGTATTGTTCATTTGATCTTCGAAGGTGCTGGTTTACTCAGTGTTTTCTTGCTTGGATAAGCCTGAAAACACTTCGACTTTGGATATCTTTTACACTTGGATAAGTGTAAAGGATTTTTGGGTAAAACCCTAGTTTTACGCCTAAGCTTAAAAGCTTACGAGTAAAAACTTCTTTGCCTAAGCATTTCCTACGCATAAGCGTGTCTTACGCCTAAGGAAATATTACGCATAAGGTTCTTACTACTAAGTCTTTAGTTTACGCCTAAGCTAAGCTTTTATCTCAAGTCTACGCGTAAGCTACTACTACGCGTAAGCTTCTGTCTACGTGTAAAAGGGATCTACGCGTAAGGGTTCTCTACGCATAAGCTGGTTTCTACGCTTAAGGTTACTTCATAAACAAACAAAGTTTCATTCGACTACAAAAATCCATCATCAACACAAGTTTCAAGATGTCTCAACCACCATACTCTAGCTACTTTCCTCATGAGTATCCTCAACAACAACAACAACTAACACAACAACCACAATACCATCAACAATTTCATCAACATTAATTTCAACAACCATCTCAAATGTACTTTTCACAAGGAGCACAACCTCTTCTACACGATTAATCCTCAACCAATCCATCGTCAACAAGTTCAACATTGTAACTACTTCCAATATCAATATCCGGCTAAGTATGCTATGAATGTTACAACGCTAAAGGAACCTACTTGGTTTGCAAAGATGTGTGAAGCTTTAAGTAGCCAACAATCCATTCATGAAGCTGGATCCCTTGATAGACTTCCAATGCTCACTCCCGGTAACTATGATAAATGGGTGATAAGGTTCTTTAGGTTTTGTGATCTCAAGAAGCCACATGGTAAATTTTTGAAGAAGGTCATCCTTGAAGGTCCTTTTCAGATGCCTACTATCACTATACCCGGAGATCCGAATGCTAATCCACCAAGAGAAAATGTTACCAATGTTGTCGGTCTTGATCAACTTACTACTGACCAATTTCTTCACTTAGAAGCCGATGAAATTGCAATGCAATATATCCTTTTGGGATTACCCAATCCGATACTTCGTAGTGTTGATGCTCAGAAGACTGCTAAAGCAATGTGGGAGCACATTCATCTTCTAATGGAAGGCACTGAACTCAATCAAGAGGACATGGAATCCAAAATCTACTTAGCATATTAACACTTCGTGATTGAACCAGGGGAGACATTAGAGTCATACCATCTTTAGTTCTCAGAAATCATCAATGACTTCGATAAACATAATATCATTATGCCAAGGATTGCAATCAACACAAAGTTCCTAAGTTTTCTTGGTCTTGATTGGGAGAAGTATGTTACATTCATCCATCAAGCGAAGAATCTTCATCAAGCTACTTACGGATTGTTGTATGACTATTTGAAGCACCATCAAAAGGAAGTAGACAAAGACAGAATCATCCGTGGAGTCCCTGCTTCTCCAACACTCTCGGATAATCAAACTCTTGCTTTGTACACTCAAGCATGTTGTACTCAATTTCCGAATTTGCCAACTGTCTTCACAAATCCTCTACAACCAACTGCTCAGATAACACCACATGATCCATCACAGCAACAATCACAAGAAACTCAATTGGTTCCATACAACAACAACAATGATCAAGCACTCGATGCATTGAATCAAGGATTTGTAATGATTGCAAGAGCCTTCGGACGATTTGCTAACGAATCCAACAACCGCATTCGCACCTCATCAAACACAAGAAATCAAGCTGTTGTTAACAATGGATGAGTTGAGGTTCAGAATCGTGGAAATGGTCGTCCAATGGGTAGTGGTCAAGGGTTTAATGTTAATGGGAGGATTAACATGGGTGCTCCACAACAACGGGTTCAAGTGGTTGATCAGGGAACTGTTCAGACTGGGGTAAATGGTCTCCGATGCTACAACTGCAATGAGAAGGGTCATCTGGCTAATGCATGCCCAAAGCCGAGAACAAGAGGCAGCGCTTATCACAAAGAGGCTTTACTCTTGGCTCTCAAGGATGAAGCTGGTGGAACACTTACCAACAAGGAATAGAGCTTCATGGCAGATGTTGATTCTGATGATGACATGGAGGACTTGCAAGCTAATGCAGCTGTGATGATAATGGCAAACATGCAAGAGCTCCACATGAGTGACACAGGCCCAGTGTATGACACTGATGGCTTGTCTCAGGTACCAGATCAAAATGTACTCATTAATGATTTGATATCTCTGCCAACATCTGCATCCGACGAGGCTCAGAGTGTTCAACATGAGCTTTCTACATCTCATTCCAACAATAATCAAATGGATCCCGTAGTTATATTTGAAGATCAAGATGACCTCACGGTTAATATTGATAATCAAGTTGACTCTGTGGTCATATTTGAGGATCTAAATAATGATTATGTTGAGACTCAAGTTGAACAAGATGAACCATTGTCTAATCTAGATCTTGAGCTCATGACCAACTTATTTCAGACCAACCAATCTCAAATTGAAAAGTGCAATGAGATCAATAAGAAACTGCAAGATAAAATTGCACTGTTGACTAAGAATAATGAATGCTATAAGTTCCAACTCAACATTTTTGAAACCAAAGAGAAACGCGAACACAGTTTTGAAGTCGCTTTTGCAAAATCCTACCAAAATGAAAAATCTTTGGAAAAACAGATATGTGATCTAGTTGCATCCAAGAATGCATTGCTTTCTCAAATAGAACAACTAAAATTTGATCATAAACAACAACTTAACGCTCTCACTTCGAAAACTCAAAAAGCCAAGTATGAGTTGTTAACTTGTCAAAAACAGTTTTGTGAGTACAAAAAGCATTCGAAGAGACAAATAGATGACTATCTTGATGAAATTGTCGATTTACAAAACAAAATAAAAGAATTTCGAAATGTTGTTTACAAACATGGTGAGTCAATCACAACAATTCAAAAGTTTACTTTTAAACCAAATCCAAATGGATATGGACCAATTCTTGGTGATTACAAACCAAAGTTTTCACATAGAGCATTCAAACCACATCCTCAAGTTTACAGTGCAGAACATAGAATTGATGGTTCTATCATGAGTGTTGTTGAATATAATCGTGATGAGGAAACAGATGCTGATGCTGAGAGTCGATTAAAAATGGAAAATGTTGAATATAACAAACCATACAATTACTCAAACGTCGCTCCGTTTGTTAAACAACAAGATAATACTAACACACCTTGGGTTATCACACCACTTCCTGAGTCCTCTTCTAATGATGGTCCTTGACACAATGGTGCACAAATTAATGGTCCTTTACCTTCATTCAGTGAAGTAAAATCCTTACCCAACAAAGTCAAATTCTTAAATATTTTAAAACATTTATGTCTGACATCGAACTTTTGGAACGTGAAATTGAAGTTCATTCTGAAATAAAAGCAGAACATTTTCAATCGCCACATGCACGAAATCAAAGAGATATTTTTCAGAAAAGACTTTTACCCCATGTCCGAAATTTGAAAATATGTGCAATCTATCAGGAACGGGATCTTCAGAAGGAGATTGGGCTTATAAAAACAGTTTTCGAGCAAACAGAAACATCGATTTCAAATACTAAACGTAAAAAGAAAATTTTAATAAATCATGTTGATCGACTCTTGGAAGATGTTATCTGTGCTGATACCATCAATGTTGTGTTGTTACATATTGTTGCATATACATTTGATTATATTGCTGTTGATTCTGTTGAAAATGTTGAGAATATCGATAATATGCCGCAAATCGAATCTTTGAAAATTGAAAATGAGCGTTTGTTAAATGAACTTTCAAATGCAAAACGTCGTCTTCAATGGTGTCAAAAAAGATTGTCAAAATCGAGAACTTGCTTTGCAAAACAAAGTCAACCAGTTGCGTGAAAAATCTCTTGATCCAAAACTTGAACAACTGGATGATGACAACGTGTCTTTAAAATGTCAAAATTCAAAATATGAACAAGAAATTGCCAAAGTCAAAACTGAATATGGTGTCATATTTGATTTGCTCAAACAGACTCGTGAAAAAGCATCACAAGAACTTGATAATCATCTTCCATACACTAGAGATGTTTTAAATGTTAGTGGAAACATTTGCTCTGAAAATCAAGATTTGTTGCACACTATTGTTGAGTTGAAAGCAAAGTTAAGAAAGTATGAACAAGATAAGTCTAGTAACACTAATGTTCTTGCACCTAGAAAGTTTAAAATTGACACTAGAACGCCCAATGACAAACCACAAGATACTAATGTGCTTCCTTTCACTGATACAGGAATAGTTGCCTCTTTTCCCAACGTTTGCACTTCACAGCTTAAGAGCAAAAACTGGAAGAATAGGAAGTTGCAACATAAGAGAAGAACAATAAAGACCTCTGAAGTAGAAGAACACCTTAGGACCTTGAATAACACTCAAGTTGCACCCACTTTAGATATTGCGTTAGACAAATGTAATAGAAAAGTGATGTAACGAATGCTGAATCTTTAAGTACTTTGAATGTTATGTTTGAAGCATCTTGCGTTGGTTGTCGTAAAAGCATGTTTTCTGGTTGTTATGATAAATGTGTTGCTAAATCTATCTTACCTCGTAAGCGGAATAATAGAAAACGGATTACCCCTAGGCCTACTAATGCTTCTAAGTCTGTGCTCGGTAAACCGCCCTCTAATGTTTCTGCTACGATCATTGATGTACCCATAGAACCCACTTTACCTCCTAGGAAGAAAATATCACCTAGTGCATTCACTAAGACCAAAGCTAAAACTAGTTGGACTTGGCAGAGATGGTTACAAAATACACCCGGATTTAAATGGATTCCTAAAATCATTAACATGTGTGTTTCAACTGTAACTGTAACGGGACCCTCTAACTCTTCGGGTTCCACCTCTACCTCTATTCCACCTGTGTCGTCTGTGTGTGATGCAGGTGATACAGATCATCCTCTGGATTGTTGATAGCGGATGTTCCTAGCACATGACAAGCAATCTCAAACTATTATCAAACTTTGTTTCAAAGTCCATCGGTACTGTCAGGTTCGGGAATGATCACTCCGCAGCTATCATGGGCTACGGAGATTACATCAATGGGAACATCAAAATTAGCAGAGTTTATTATGTGTAATGTCTCGGTCACAATCTCTTTTCAGTCGGTCAATTTTGTGATGGTGATTTGGAAGTTGCTTTTAGGGAGAAAACTTGTTTCATTCGTGATTTACAAGGAAACGATCAAATGTCTGGAAACCGTACATCAAGCCTTTATACAATCTCAATGCAAGACATGATTGCTTCATCTCCCATTTTTCTACTTTCTAAGGAAACATCAACAAAATCTTGGCTATGGCACCGTCGACTTTCACACTTGAACTTTCAAACCATAACCAATCTTGCACGATACAAACTAGTTGAAGGTCTTCCAAGGTTTCGGTATTCTAAAGATCATCTATGCTCAGCTTGTGAACAAGGGAAAAGCACTCGTGCTCACTTTCCTTCAAAGGTGGAACACAGCTCTCAGCATGTGCTTCATCTTCTTCACATGGATTTGTGTGGCCCGATGCGCGTGCAGACGATTAATGGCAAATGCTACATTCTAGTAATTGTTGATGACTACTCAAGATGGACTTGGGTTTATTTTCTTCAAAGTAAAGATCAAGCTCCACAGATGATCATCACCTTTCTCACGAAAATTCAAGTTCAGCTCCGGAACACAGCCTGGCAAATCAGAACAGACAGAGGAACTGAATTTGTGAATCAAACTCTTCACGCATTCTATGAGAAAGTCGGAATTGAGCATCAAACATCAATTGCACGGAAACCATAACAAAATGGAGTTGTTGAAAGAAGAAACCGTACGTTAGTGGAAGCTGCAAGAACGATGTTAATTAATCCAAAACTTCTAGATTACTTATGGGCAGAAGCCGTTTCAACTGCATGCTACACTCAGAACCGTTCTATGATAACCAAATGCCACAACAAAACACCTTATGAGCTTATCCATAACCGCAAACCGAATATCAAACACTTTCATGTATTTGGTTCTCTCTGTTACTCGAATAATGATCGTGATGATTTTGGAAAGCTCAAGGCTAAATCTGACATTGGAGTCTTCGTTGGATACTGTGAAAACTCTAAAGGATACCGGATTTGGAATCGTCGTACAAGGGTGATTATGGAAACAATTCACGCTAATTTTGATGAGCTTACAGAAATGACTTCTGAGCAAAACAGCTTGGAACCCGGACATAACCGTCTAAACTTTTCCCAAACCCCATCATCAGCTGAACCAAGCTTACAGCTTACTCGTCGTCAAATGGAACAACTATTTGCTCCTCTGTTTAGTGATGATATTGATCAACGTGCTCCAGATGTATCAAATGTTTCCGCTACTCAACCTGATACTAATCCAATCCTGGATACACCTGAAACAACAACAATTGTTGCTGACGCACCTCCAATTGATTCTACAACAACAGCCGAACAAACTGCATCCAATGACGCTAAACTAGCTGATGATATTCTGAATCATGATGTACCTACACCCGCAGATTATGATCCAAATGCATTCTTTAACCCTTTCGCTAATGAAAATACAACTTCTGATGTTGCGAAATCATCTACAAGCAATTTGAATCCACCTAATCTGCATAATGTATATCAACATCAACCCTCCACAAATCGTTGGACTAAAGACCATCCTCTTGTAAACATTATTGGATACCCGAATCAACCAGTCATAACTAGACAACGCCTTCAGACTGACGGTGAACATTGCATTTATGCACTTACCGTTTGTCAATCTGAACCAAAGAACATTAAAGAAGCAATGACTTATGACAACTGGATTGAATCCATGCAAGAAGAACTTAATCAGTTTAAACGTCTTAAAGTATGGGAATTGGTGGAACAACCAACAGGGGTCTATGTCATTGGTCTTAAATGGATCTGGAAAAACAAGTTAGATACTGAAGGTACGGTAATCAGAAATAAATCACGTCTGGTGGCTAAGGGTTATAGACAAGAAGAGGGGATTGACTTCGAGGAATCATTCGCACCGGTTGCTAGACTTGAGGCTGTACGGATTTTTCTGGCATTCACGGCTCACATGAACATCACGGTCTATCAGATGGATGTCAAAACCGCTTTTCTGAATGGTAAACTGAAGGAAACGGTATATGTTAGTCAGCCAGAAGGATTCGTTCATCCAGAGTTCCCTAATCACGTCTACAAACTAAACAAGGCTCTCTACGGTCGCAAACAAGCCCCTCGGGCGTGGTATGATGAGTTATCATCCTTTCTTCTATCACATAATTTTGTCAAAGGATCGGTCGACCGAACACTATTTATACAATATCACGGGGCACACATTTTAATCATTCAAATTTATGTGGATGACATCATTTTTGGGTCAACCCATAAAAAGTACTCAAACGCTTTTTAAAAACTAATGAAAAAACATTTTGAAATGTCAATGATGGGTGAACTTACGTTCTATTTAGGACTTCAAGTCCATCAATCACCCTGTGGTATTTTTCTAAGTCAGTCCAAATATGCTCTTGAAATTTTAAACAAACATGGAATGCAAAGTTGTGATACCTATGCCACACCAATAGCACATACCAACAAACTGGACCTGATTTGCATGGGAAATTGGTTGACCCTACCAAATACCGAAGTATTATTGGGTCTCTCATGTATCTAACAACCAGTAGACCTGACATTGTATTTTCTGTATATCTTTGCTCCCGTTATCAGTCAAGACCAACTGAACGTCACCTCACTGAGGCTAAAAGAATCCTCTGATACATCAAGGGAACCATTAACTTGGGGATCTGGTATCCGAAGGATTCTGGTTTTATGCTAATAGCTTTTTCAGACGCTGATCACGCAGGTTGCTTTGATTCTCGGAAAAGTACTTCAGGTGGTTTGCAATTCCTTGGTGATAAATTGGTGTCATGGCAATCGAAAAAGCAAGATTGTACATCGCTGTCCTCAACTAAAGCAGAATATGTAGCCATGTTGGCGTGTTGTGCTCAAGTCATTTGGATGAGAACACAACTCAAAGATTATGGTAACGTATTTGACAGAATCCCGGTGTACTGTGACAATCGAAGTGCTATTGCGATCTCGTGCAACACCGTTCAACATTCGAAGTCCAAGTACATCGATCTTCGATATCATTTCATCAAAGAGCAAGTGGAAAAGGGTACCGTTGAATTATATTTTGTGGGTACTGAACACCAACTGGCGGATCTTCTCACCAAAGCCTTAGCTCCTGCTAGGTTTACTGATTTGATCCACCGGATTGGCATGAGGTGTTTGACTCTAGAGGAACTGGATGAACTTTTAACACAATCTTAAAACCAGTCAAACACCAACACCTCTTTTGTAAATAAAATTTTCAAAAATAAAAATAGAAAAATATAAAATCTGATAAAATTCAAAAATATTCTTGTATCTTAATTCTCTTAAACATTGCAAGTACAAATCTTCCGTCAACACTTTGTTCTATCAAAACTTTCATTATTTTTCCCGAACAAATGTTGAGGGGGAGAAAGTAAATATTTTTCAGTTTCATAAATCCTTGTACTTGCATGTTACCAAAAGATGTTGTTTCTTCAGTAATGGTGGATACGTTTCTTGTTTAAAACTCTCCTCGGACTCAAATTTGTAAAATTTCACTATTTCTAAAGTCGAGGGGGAGTGTCGTCAAGTTTCTTTCCAAACAATCACGTTTTGCTTAACCAAAGTGGATATTATGGGTCTTGGTCGTAAATGATTGAGGTGGAGGGCCTATACTTGTCAAAAGTGAAAACTTATTTTTAACAAAAACTCCACCTAATCTTACTTACACATTTACTACCCTCATTAATATTCTACCAAACTACATCCATGCATAAAATTAAAACATCAAATCCATGCTTCATAATCTAAATTTGTAAGTTGTTTTTGCATCTAATCATCATTACAAACATAGGTTTTTAATCTTAAACAATTTCAACGGTTAGATTTTCCAAACGAGTGATTTTGTGTTCATACGCTTACGCATATAAACATTGTTAGGAATTAGAAATTCCCGGTATAAAAGAGTCGGTCACCTCAAGTATATGTAATCGTTAGAAAGCTCGTAGTCATAGTAATATTAAGTTAAGTAGTATTTAGTTAAGTAACACCGTGGAGGACGGACGGGTCTTTACCCACTGTATGCCTGATCCACAGCCCGATGTGTGGCGTTTTATGTAAGACTATAAATACTCTCTACCTCCCAAGGTAGAGAGTTGGAGCTCATAATGATATCTTTCACTTTCTCTCACTAAGTTCCCTAAACCTCTAACTTTCTCTCTCTAGATTTCCATCTATACGCTACCTTGTGTTAATGTTATGATGTGTATGTGAAAAGTTATATCTTACAATTGGTATCAAGAGCCATGGTTAGATCATATCTTACACATCTTTGGATTTCTAGTGGTTTTTAGGTGGTTTTTGAGTTTGAAAAAGTTTAGTGGTTTTTGCATCATTTGATTGATTTCTAGTGTTAAAGTTTCGATTTTGGTTGTACTTTTGTGTTTAGAATCATCACAAGTGTTTAGGTTTTGATCTAGAAGGTTTGAATCATAGTGGTTGGGTTGTTTTTGGATTGAAAAGTGATGTTTATATGGTTTTTCAAGCTAGCGACTTAGCTCACGGATTATTTTCTTGGTAGCGACTTGCTTCACATTTTTGTAGCGACTTACAGTGTTGGAACTAGCGAGTTAGATCTAGCGAGTTAAAGTACAAGTAGTGGACACTCCACTACGGGTAGCGACTTGTGGTAGTGACTTGGTCTGTAGCGAGTTGCTCTTTAGCGACTTGCATTGTTGGCGACTTGAGTAGCGAATTGCTGCCAAAATTTGGTTAGCGACTTGGTC
Organism: Chrysanthemum makinoi; assembly: GCA_910596185.1. Lineage (NCBI taxonomy): Eukaryota > Viridiplantae > Streptophyta > Magnoliopsida > Asterales > Asteraceae > Chrysanthemum > Chrysanthemum makinoi. Next base: position 221,743,719 of record OU343217.1, read on the forward strand.
TGTAGCGAGTTACTACTTAGCGACTTGCTTTTCTGTTAGCGACTTGGGACTCTAGCGACTTAGGGGTGTAGCGAATTAAGGGTTAGCGACTTAGTGCATTAATTTCTAGCGACTTAGTGCATTAATTTCTAGCGACTTAGTGCATTAATTTCTAGCGACTTAGTGCATTATCTTCTAGCGATTTAGTATTTTATCATCTAGAGTCTTGAGTGATTGTTTACGGTTTTCTCTTGTTTCAGTAAAATCCCGTGAAAGAATCCATTTCCCGGTTTAATCATAGAGCTATAAAATCCCGTATCATCTGTTAACATGTCTACCAACGTTTCCACTGTTATCTCCACTGTTGCCGAAGATGTTCAAGCAGCTGGCTCAGATACTCGTCCACCCATGCTTGACAGAACCGACTACGACTCTTGGGCTCAACGAATTAGACTGTATTGCCTTGGAAAGGAAAATGGTGTCAACATTCTCAAATCCATTGATGAAGGACCATATCGAGTTGAGACGACTAGAGACATACTTGATACTAATGCAGATGGTACTCCTGTTTACGGAATAGACAGACCTAAGATGTATGATGAGCTTGATGATAAGGATAAAAAGAGATTTGATGCAGATATCAGGGCTTCAAACATTGTTCTTCAAGGTCTTCCTAAAGACATCTACAAGCTGATCAATCATAACACAGATGCTAAGGCGGTTTGGGACAATGTTAAGATGCTTCTCTCAGGTTTTGAATTAACTATGGAAGACAGAGAATCCCAACTCTATGACCAATTTGAGCATTTCAAGATGAAACCAGATGAGAGTGTCTATGAGTACTATGTGAGATTTCATAAGTTAGTTAATGACATGAGGAACATCAGAATGACTATGCCTAACATTCAGTTGAACTCAAAATTTGTGAACAACATGAATCCCGAATAGCACAAGTTTGTTACACTGTGAAGCTCATTAAAGGATTGAAGAATACAAACTATGAGCAACTCTATGCCTTCCTCCTTCCGAATGAGAGACATGCTATGTTTGAAAAATTAATTCTCAATCAGTTCAAAACCAACCAAGGAGAGACAAGCTCGTCTAATGACTCTACAGCTTTCTACTCAAACATCGGAATCACAACCAAAGCATCACAAGTCATACCCTTGGGTAATGGTAATCACAAACTCATTCCTGATTCTATGTACAAACAAGCGATGCGATACTCACGTGGGTAGCTTCATTAATCAACTAGCTCTTCTCATCAGTCAAAACATGAATACTCTCCCACCAACCAACAACAACCTCGAACGCATCTAACCCACACAATCAAGCCACTATTAAAGATGGAAGGATCGTGGTGCAACCAGTTCAGGAAAGACAGTATGATCAGGGACGAGGTGGAGCAGGGAGAGGTTATGTTGGAAACCAAAATCGAGGAAGGAATGGTAACCAAGGTCAAACTAAGCTCATCAAATGTTATAACTGTGGTGGAGAGGGACACATTGCAAGGAACTGTACATCTCCAAAGCGCCACAGAATCTTGATTACTTCAGAGAAAAGATGCTGCTGGCTCAAGCTCAGGACAATGGTGCTACTCTGAATGAAGAGGAATTGCTGTTTCTTGTTGAGGGCAATGCCAAGACCTATGATGCAGATGTGGATGAGCAGCCTATTCAGGAGATAGGTCACAATCATCAGAATGCCTTTCAAGTCGCTGACTGTGATGCATACGACTCTGATGTGGATGATGGACCTACGGCACACACAATTTTTATGGCTAGCATTTCTCCAATGGTTTCTCCCAAGGTCTCTTCTTCATCACTAGTTGGGCCATCCCATGACAAGCTCATCTCAGAGGTATTAAAACTATACGATAATGCTGATGTGCCAAAGATGCATGACAAAGTACAATCAACTGAAACTATTGAATCAAATATTGAAAATATGGGTAATATCAATATTGTCCCATATGATCAATATGTGAAACAAAGTGAAAGTGAAGTTGTACCAAGTGATGCATCTTCTGCAGTCAACAATGACTATGTTTTTGATGAATACACTGCATGTGCCCCTGATGATTCCATTATTTCTGAACTAAATGCCTATAAAGAACGTGTTGCTATTTCTGAACAACGTGCAAAATTTAAGTTGACCACTCGTGGCGAGGAAATGGATAACCAAGTAAGTACAGTAATTAGAAAAAGTAAGTTTAGAGAAGAAGTATTGAAACAAGAATTAAATTCCTTGCAAGAAAAACTTTCTAAAACATCTAAACAAAAACAAGAACTTCAAGAAAATGTGAAAATGCTTAAGCAAGAATTTAATGCAAAGGAATCAAAACTCTTGAGAGATTTTTTTGATCTGAAAACTTTGAAAAACAAACTTGAGAACAAGTTGTACATACAAGGAAACACCATTCAGATTGCTCACATGGTCACTAAACATAGAGTCTTAAGCGATAAGCATAGCATTCCCCTTGTTGAGGAACCTAATCCAGAGGTAATTAAAAGGCTAGAATGCTCATAAGGTGATTTATGATGGTAATGAAATTCTTAAGCCTAGGCAGAAACCTAGTTGCGTTGAGTGCACCGAGGAAGATAAGAAATCAGATGAAGTCACTAGGGAAAGGATGAACAAAAACTAGATGACCCGAAATGCAAAGAGAAAAAGATTATTATCACTCCCCATGACTACAAGAAGGAAAACTGGATTTCCTTGAACATGTTTAAGCCTCAAACATTGCTTACCCCTGAACAAGTGTTCTGGAAAAAGGATATGGACTTGCAAAAGTGAAAATCTTGTTGAAAAGAATTCCCTTGTAGGAAATTCCTAAAGCGACTGTGTATCCTCCAAATACACCAATGCATTTAGTTCCTAGAACTATTGCCACTAAGAGCAAGACCTTAATCAGTCAATATGTTATTCTTCAACTATTTACCGATTTTGAGAAAACTTGTAAGAAAAGGATCACACCCACTGGGATAACTGAAGGGGAAAGGGGTTTTGAGCAAATGAAAGAATGTTATTTAACTGAGGTCATGCCTTTCTTTAAACAACTAAAAGATCATTTTGAGAGTCTTAAAGAGGGGACAAAATCAGATATTAAAGAAATGGAAAAGGAATTTGATGCAATGGTAGTTGAAGTTAGTGATTATGAGCGTGCACTAAAATATAATGAGATTGAGAGGAAGAACTTGCATACCTTAAATGAGACTCTTATTACTGAATGTGTTGCTCAAGATATCTTTTTCACTGCTTCAAATTGCTCTATTAATGCTTCCAAATTTCATGAACTATCTGTGGCCCTGAAAGTCTCCCATGATCGTGTCATTGAGCTTGAAAAAACTAATTCTAAACTAAACGAGAAAATTGAACTGGATGATCACGACAATTTGGTTAAACATTTTTCTAAACTAGAAGTTGAGCATTTTAATTTACAACTAAAATATCAACATCTCAAAGAAAATGTCAAAACTTCAAATATCAAGACATCTTCAGATGCTCCAGAGTTTGATGCAGTTTTTCAAATTAACAAACGTGATGAACAGATTCAAGCTCAGTGCAACACGATGAGAAAGTTGAAAGCCCAAATCTCTCAATTAAAGGGTCAAACGAACAATATGACAGGCTCCCAAATGCCTCCTCCTTTAGATTCTTAGAATTCTCAAACTTTTCATCTTCAAAACTTAGTAAATGCTTTACAAAAGGAAAACGAAAGTTTTCTAGAAGAAAATGAAAAGGTTAAACGACATTTTAAAGAGTTATATGATTCAATAAAAGTCACCGTGACCAAAACAACGAAAAAATAACGTCTTTACAAAAGGAAATTGAGAATCTGAGAAATTAGGGAAATGGGAAACTGCCACTTGTTTTCAATAAGAATGTTGTCTCAAAGTCACCCTTAGATTGAAAATACACTGTGACAGTTAAATATATTCCTCCTCATCTTAGGAATAATGAACATGCTTTTCATGACTACTGTGCTCACCTTAAGGATAGTCTAGAATGTCTCCGTGAGATTGTCGAAGAGGATTTCATTAACAAACCTCTTGATAGTGAAATTAGGTTTGCTTGCCTCCCGGCCAAACGATCTCAAGAGTTGCTAGAATGTGTAATTGCCACATGTCCAAAATCCTTAACCTTAGGTGCAAAAGACAAAGCTGTGATGCCTGTTCTATGCCTAGTGCCAAGCAGGAAATCCGTTCTATGCCCAGTCTTAAAAAAGGAAACACTAATGTGCCTTCAAGTAGTTCAGATTCCGGATATGTTAGTGCTAAGAAAGTGAACTTTAGTGTGCCTGCCAAAAGCTCAAATCACAGTCTTAAAGTATACACTAATGTGCCTTCTAGTACTTCAGATCCTTGCACATCAAGTTTAGGAATGCAAAAATTAGATCAACCAACTAATGTTCCCATTCCCTCTACAGGAGTAGTCAGTGACTTTAAAGCGGCAGGTCAAAGTCTCAAGACAATACAAGGAATGATAGGACCTTGCAAGCTAAGAATGTGCACTGGAAGAGAGTAGAAGACCAATCTAGGAACTTTAGGCTTGAGTTGAATAAAACGAATCGTGTTGATTCTAGTATTAGCCTTAGGCGTATTGTAATTAATTCGAATTCTGATACTATCTGCAAACCTTGTAATGCTGTATGCTTGAATTCTGTCGCTAATCATGAATGTGGTGTGAATGCTTTGTCTAATGCTGTCAAATGCCCGTTAAAATTGCTAATGCTAATAATCGTGCAAATAAGGCAAAAAGGCAAAACGAAAGACTGTTAGAAAACAGTGGAAACCCACAGGAAGAACTTTTATAAAGATAGGTTATTATTGGATACCTTTTGGCCATAAGAATAATCAGTTTTGTTCTCAAACTGCTAAGATTATGCCCACTAGAAAATGGATGCCTATTGGTAGAACTATTCCCTTAAGAAGCAAACATACTTTGAATAGGTCAAATACAGACACCAGCATTGCATCTATTCCCAATGATTCCATTACTTCTACTTCCGATATGGATGTTTCGATTCGATGTGGGTGTTCCAATTATTGTTACTAACCAAGTGGAACCCATTCTTGCATGGGGATCCCAATTATCCAGTTATCCATTTTGTCTGTGTTCAACTGCAGATCGTTCAAATCGTTCCGTGGTACCTGGACTCAGGTTGTTCCAAGCATATGACTGGAGACCGGTCGCAGCTCATGAACTTCGTGAGCAAGTTCATCGGGACTGTTAGATTTGGTAATGATCATTTCGGTGCTATTATAGGTTATGGAGATTATGTTGTTGGTGATAGTGTCATCTCGAGAGTCTACTATGTTGAAGGGTTGGGTCATAATCTGTTCTCTGTTGGTCAATTCTGTGACTCTGATCTAGAAGTTGCCTTGAGAAAACATACACTTTGTTAGAGATCTTAATGGTAAGGAACTGTTAAAAGGAACTCGTGGGTCAAACCTTTACACCATCTCTATCGATGACATGATGAGGGCTTCTCCAATCTGCTTGTTATCAAAGGCTTCAAAAACAAAGTCATGGTTATGGCACCGTCGTCTCAATCACTTGAACTTCGGCACCATCAACGATCTTTCCAGAAAGGACCTAGTTGTAGGTTTACCTAGACTAAAGTATGAAAAAGATCATCTTTGTCAAGCATGTCAATTGGGAAAAAGCAAGAAATATGCCCATAAACCCAAACCTACTAACTCTATCAGAAGTTCTTCATATGATTCATATGGATTTATGTGGACCAATGAGGGTACAGAATATCTTTGGGAAGAAATATGTGTTAGTTGTGGTTGATGATTACTCTAGATTCACGTAGGTCAAGTTCTTAAGGACAAAGGATGAAACTCGATATCATCATCAAACTCATCAAAGCATTTGCAGGTTCGACTTAACAAAACCGTCGAATTGTCGAACAGACAATGGGAACCGAGTTTGTCAACAAACAACTTAATGAATTCTATGAAAGCGTTGGAATCAGTCATCAAAGAAGTGTTTCACGAACTCCTCAACAGAGCGGTGTAGTTGAAAGACGAAATCGGACTCTGGTTGAAGCCGCTAGAACAATGTTGATTTATTCAAAGGTTCCAATGTTTCTTTGGGCTGAAGCAATGCCACTTGCATGCTATACACAAAATCGTTCCCTAATCCACATCGCTGTTCATGGAAAAACTCCATATGAACTTGTCCACAACAGAAAACCTAATCTCTCTTTCCTTCGTGTGTTTGGTGCATTGTGCTATCCAACTAATGAGGGTCAAGACTTAGGGAAACTTAGGGCTAAAGCTGACATTGGAGTATTTGTAGGATACGCACCAAACAAAAAGGGATACCGAATCTATAACAAAAGAACCTGAAATATCATGGAAACCATTCACGTTACGTTTGATGAGTTGACCGGTCAAATGGCTCTGAACACTCCAGCTCGGGACCCGCACTTCAAGACAGTCCCATTGGTTCATCTCTTGTTCCAAACTCTACTCAAGAAACTCCATATGTACCTCCATCCGAAGATGATGTAAAGAAATTGTTTGATCCTATGTTTGATGAACTGTATGATTCAAACACTAATGAGGTGATGATTCCTGCAACAGAGGATGCTCATATTCCTGTGAATGAAGTCAATCCTTCAGTCTCAATATCTTTAAGTCAAGAAGCACCTGCTGCTGATCCTTCAGCCTCATCAACAAATCATCATTCTTCAAATGTACATCATGGAAATGTTTCTCGCATCAATGATGAAGTTAATCCCTTTGCTACTCCTGAGGATGCTCCATTTGAAATCATATTTGCTACTCCGAATCATCATCGAACCATCTTCTTCGGAGACATCGACTCGCTACCTCGGTTCCTCAACAACTGCCACATGAACACCTTAGAAAATGGACTCACGATCATCCATTAGACAACATCATTGGAAATCCCTCTCGTCCTGTATCAACCCGGAAACAACTTGCAACCGATGCCTTATGGTGTTTCTTCAACTCCGTACTCTCTAAGATCGAACCAAAAGATGTTAAAACCGCCATGAATGAAGACATTTGGTTCAATGCCATGCAAGATGAAATTCATGAGTTTGATCGACTTGATGTATGGGAGTTAGTACCCGCTCCAGACTGTGCTATGATTATAGCTCTCAAATGGATCTTCAAAGTAAAACTTGATGAGCATGGTGATGTGTTGAAGAACAAGGCTCGTTTAGTTGCTAAAGGATATCGTCAAGAGGAGGGTATAGACTTTGAAGAATCTTTTGCTCTTGTTGCTCGAATCGAGGCAATCAGAATCTTTCGGCTAACGCTTTGCTAGTAAGAACATGGTAGTTTATCGATGGATGTGAAGACGGCATTTCTGAACGGAGATCTTAAAGAAGTCGTCTACGTCGGCCAACCTGAAGGATTTGTGAATCAAGAGCATCCTACTCACGTTTATCGTCTGAAGAAGGCTCTCTACGGTTTAAAGCAAGCTCCAAGGGCATGGTATGATACATTGTCAAAGTTTCTTCTATCAACCGGATTCAGTAAAGGAGCAGTTGATCCTACATTGTTCACCAGGAAGTCTGGCAAACATTTAACTCATGTTCAAATTTATGTTGATGATATTATTTTTGCCTCGACTGACCCAATGGAATGTGATCGTTTTCTAATGAAATGAGTTCAAAGTTTCAAATGTCAATGATGGGACAAATGTCATTTTTCTTGGGATTACAAATTTCACAAAGTCCCGGAGGCATTTTCATAAATCAATCTAAATATGCAAATGAGATTTTAAAGAAATTTGGATTTGATTCAAGTGACCCTGTTGACACCCCATGATTGATCGAACCAAACTAGATGAGGACCACTCGGGGATCATGATTGACCAAACGAAATATCGTAGTATGATTGGATCCCTGATGTACCTCACTGCTAGTAGACCGGACATCTTGTTATTCGCTGTTTGCATGTGTGCTAGATACCGGGCTAAGCCTACTAAAAAGCACCTTGAAGCAGTTAAACGGGTCTTTCGGTATCTCCAAGGAACCATCAATATGGGACTATGGTACCCGAAGGACACCGGTATGTCACTAACGGCCTATGCAGATGCCGATCATGCAGGTTGTCAAGATACACGTCGAAGTACATCTGGAGGTGCTCCGTTTTTGGGTGATAAGCTTGTGAGTTGGTCTTCAAAGAAGCAAATGAGTACTTCTATTTCCTCTACAGAGGCTGAATACATAGCCATGTCATCTTGTTGTGCTCAAATCTTATGGATGAGATCTCAATTATCTGACTATGGCTTTGAATTCAACAAAATCCCTCTGTACTGTGATAATAAAGTGCTATTGCTCTCTCATGCAACAACGTTCAACACTCAAGAGCAAAGCATATCGACATTCGACATCATTTCATCAGGGAACAAGTGGAAAAAGGTGTGGTGGAACTATATTTTGTGAGGTCTGAATATCAGTTAGCGGACATCTTCACCAAAGCTCTTCCAAGAGAACGTTTTGAGTTTATTCTTCCACGTCTTGGCTTGAAAAGCCTTCAACCAGAAATACTCAAACGTCTTCAGGAGGAAGACGAGGAGTAAAGGTCTATCTTCATCTATCTCTTGTATATATCTATTCGAAAAATCAAAATACAAAATTATAAAACCTTCAAAATCCATAAAAATCTGAAAAATTCGAAAAAAACTTCAAAAAAATATTGTCTTTTTGTCATGCGTTTTCTCGGTTCGATAATATCTACGGTCTTTGTGCTGTCATTCAAAGAATGACACGGGACTTTAGATGTTGGTCGAATTCAAAAAAAAAAAAAAATTATGTTTGAGAGAAAGAGAAATAGATGGTTTATTGTCATTTTCAGGCAATAACCCGGTTTTAAAAGAAAGAACAGAGCCATGTTTTACCATGTTTTCAAATTCCATGCTCCGATTCTATAACATTTATCTGCTGAAAACTAAATGCTTTGAAAAATAACTCGGTCTCTATTTTTGATAATCATCGGGACTTATCTGTCAAAATCTCTATCGCTCAATCAACAACCTATGTCATTGATTGAGGGGGAGAATGATTTCAATTAAATTAAAAAGTTATTTGGCATTAAATTGTTTTCAAAAGATGTACATGCATGTTTAACCAATGGAGTTTAAAATCTCAACATAAGATCCTTATCAGTTAAAACGCTTTCATAATCAAGTCACAATTCTCCTTAAAAGCTTTCAAAATCAATTTAAATCTATAAGAGATCACAAATCTCAAATGATTTGATAATTGTGATCGGGGGAGAATGTGTGATTTAAACTGGATTTAAACTGATAATTCGATAAATGGTTTCTTAAGTGATTAGCATGTTTGCCTCCCCGTAAGTGACAAACGATTTCAAATTTTCCATGCACACATTGAGGGGGAGCATCTATATTAAACCACAATGATTTGAAACGTGATCACTTATCTCAATGTGCAGGTTCCCTCTAGTATGTGCAAAACTCTTTTCAAATCTCGAGGCACATATTGAGGGGGAGCAAAATCATGAAAACCTCATCCTTCCCCAAAATGCTTTATCTACTTGATTTGATCAGGGAAGTGATGTTGATATTTTTAGAAAATGGTAATCAAAGAAGTTAATTCTTCCTCTTGCCTCCGTGTGCAAAACAATTTCAAACATTTGATGCACATGTTGAGGGGGAGCACTTATTCTAAAAATATCAAAAACAATTCAGGTACAAAATGTTTTGATAATATATCACAAGTATCTGGATTGATTTTCAAATGGTTTTCAATTGGTTCCAATGGAAGATGAACAATACCAAATAGACCGACCAACTTTACTTTATGTACGGTGATATAAGGATGATAAGGTTAGGTATTGGTTCCCATGATCCGCCAGAACCGGAGGGATCTACCCAGGGACTATTCACTAGTTAGTGTAGAGTTCTTAGGTATGATGATAAAAGGAGAAAAATGAGATATGGGTAGAGTGCGGACTAAGATGAGCTAGTATGGAATAAACCCAACAAAGGTTCTAGCTATGAAGTCTCGGTAAGCACTGAAGGGGTTGAAGAATTAAAAAGAATTGAATGAGAATAGGGTGAAAACAAATAGCCCTCCATTTATTCAACCTTAGGGCAGAAACCGGGTTCAATTCATATGCTACTGATGGTAACATCGGTATTGAAGACAAGACGTCATGGACCCAGTGACGCACTGCACTTCAACTTCCCAAACCACTCAAGTTCCTCTTAAAAGGACTTGTTTCATTCTCACGGGGAACCGACATTATCTATCGACTTTCTCTTAGAGATTGTTGATATTGAAGGAGGAGACCCTCTCCCTAGTCTCCGATATAGGATCCAAATATGCACAAATTGAGTCTAGAGCCACGAGATCATCAATAAATCTCATTAGGACACTTTCAATGAAGACTCTCTGTTTCACACAATGTGGAAAGAGAGATTATATCTTGAGTCCTACGCATTATCCTTGTGGTATTGCCAGAACATCTGAGTGATATGCAAACATACTCACAATGAAGATGGAAAGCCTTCTCGAGCCAACATCTAACAAGCTCCTGGTAGGTGGCATGTGAGATCTATTATACAGATCAACCATGTGACAAGCTGAACGAAACAATGGGGCGATTCAATCTTTTGAATCAATCCTGGTTCAGGTTATGGATTGACGGATACCTTTGAAAAACCGGTTTTTGTGCTTTAAAACTCTTTTCATTAGCACGTCGATCGTGTACTAATTTTTCAAATCAAAAGGTGTTTTATGATTGATAATTGATTTTCATTAAAACCTTCGCTGTATTGCAAAAACAATTTCTATTGAGCAATACTCGATTGTTTTTCAAATATCTTTTCATCAATCCGTGGACTCAAATTCGCTGGTTCACTCACTCCGTGTTGTCTTCTTTGAGACGTTCGGTTTGAGAACAGCTAGAGCAGCTGCGAAACCCTGTCAAGGAAATTCTTCGAATTATACGATCACAGGCGTACTTGTATGCTTGATCAGCGAGGAACCGTGGGCGTGTACCTCAATTCATCGAAAGTGATCAAAGACACTTTCGTGCGCTTTATTGCTAACTGTCTTATGCAGGTACACCCGACGTTTGCAGCTGATCCGAATGAAGCGGTCAATCCATAGCCGCATGCTCACTTAACACATTCATCTCAAAAGAAATCATGATTAGTGCATCAATGACTCTGATATTTTTACTCCATGCTTCTGCTACACTGCTGCCAATATCATGATTCAACAAATGCTTCCGCTACTCGATGAGAAGATATCATGATCCAGAATGTGAGCATGTCGGTCCTAAAGTCACAACATCACATAATACCAACACCACAAAGGATGTCACAGAGATTTTTTTATGGATGATAATCTCAAATGATGGCTCAAAATTATTATCACGTGGATCAGTAAAGACCTCCACTTGGATTAACCAAACATGCAATGAGTGGAATCAATGACTACGAGCTTAGGAGCAAAGTACTACATCAAGAATGCAAGATCAATTGTTAATGTAATATCCGATTGTATTCAATGTCATTTTAGTATATGTTTGAGGTGACCTCCCTTAGGGGGAGATTGTTAGGAATTAGAAATTCCCGGTATAAAAGAGTCGGTCACCTCAAGTATATGTAATCGTTAGAAAGCTCGTAGTAATAGTAATATTAAGTTAAGTAGTATTTAGTTAAGTAACACCGTGGAGGACGGACGGGTCTTTACCCACTGTATGCCTGATCCACAGCCCGATGTGTGGCGTTTTATGTAAGACTATAAATACTCTCTACCTCCCAAGGTAGAGAGTTGGAGCTCATAATGATATCTTTCACTTTCTCTCACTAAGTTCCCTAAACCTCTAACTTTCTCTCTCTAGATTTCCATCTATACGCTACCTTGTGTTAATGTTATGATGTGTATGTGAAAAGTTATATCTTACAAACAGGTTCTTGGAAAATGATGTTATAATGAAATGGTTAGTGGTAAAATGGTTAAAATCAAGTCTTATAATCATTTCCATCAAAATTTTCCACCCATAAATCGTTTTTAAACCCATTCGAATTTTAGGGTTTATATGTGGATTTGGGTATTTTCATTTGTGAGTGTTTGAGGCTAATTAGATGCTTGAGAAATGATTGTTACATGTTCAATAGACCTTTAACACCTTTAAATCATGCCCAGTATCATCAAATTTGAAGAATTAAGCTTTAGGGTTTATGAACGCGTAGAAATTGGGTATTCTTGATTCATTGTACATTTGATGTTAAAACTTCTTGAAAACAACTCATTTAGCCTCTAAGACATCCCATAAAACATTTGGTTGAATTCCCATGGTTGAATTGCTTACTCGTAGGATTTAAATGTTAGGGTTTATGTTAAGCATAAAACTGTCTTACGCGTAAACATGTGAATCGATGTGATGTTGAAAGTGATTGAATAAAATGTTAATATGTGTGTTATGGTTAATCTATTAAAGGCTTCTACGCGTAAAAGGATCCAAAAAAGGTGTCCTGGGTTAAGATTATGGAACACCTTATACGTAGATGTTACGTATAAGAGAAATCTTACGTGTAACTCTTACGCATAAGGGTCTACAATGGACTACGCGTATCCTGTGAAGGATATGCGTAAACCTAGACTTCTACGCCTAAGGGATACTCTTACGAGTAAACCTTGCGCGTAAGTCCTTAACCTAAGCTTAGGCGTAAGCCTTATGCTAAGAATCCACTCCTACGCGTAAGCCCTCCTTACGCCTAAGGGTGATTCCTACGCATAAGCTTACAAACCTACGCTTAAGCCAAATTGTAACTAAAATTTTGAAATGTTACGCGTACAAACTTGTAATAAGTTAATCATAATGTCACAAAACCAAAATGTCACTAATAAGCTACAAAAGTTAAAACGTTGTGTGATTAAGTAAACTTTGGACCTTAAACATTCAAAATCAACATACTCACGTAACTTATCACATCAACTTTGGACTATTGTACAATATGTGACTTTGGACTCGTAACATTCATTAACATAACAAATTCAATAATTGGACAATATAATCAACTTTTGACTAACGTAATGTCTTTCGATATGTTGGTACTTTTGTCTAAATACCTTTCAGATCACGATATGGACGTCATCATGGAAATTGTCAACGCACCAAACGAGCTCACAATGGAAGGTATCTTCCCAACTGATTACAACAAGACGATTGGAAAGAACAATGTCAAGATCGATTTTGAGAACTTCACCTACTTAGAATCATCATGCAAGATTGCTGTGGATATCCTCAGAATTCATCCCTACAATAACATGCTTACCAACTCAGCAACTATACCAGAAATCTACATTCATCAATTATGGCACACGATGAAAAAGGTTGATGGTCAAGATGCTGTCACTGTGACCCTCAATCATAAGGAAGTCACCGTCATGGTAGCAGATCTTCGTACTTTTCTTCTTCTACCAACTATTCAGCCTGCTGACTATGTGCCAACTCCTAATGAAGAGGCAATAATGCAATTCATGGTCGACATTGGATATGATGAAGCTGCCGGTGTCATTACCAAACACTCAACTGTCGATCTGAAGAACATTCCTCAACCTTGGAGGACATTGTACATTATGATCGCTAAGTCTGTATCTGGAAGAGACAACGGTCATGAACATCCTAAACTCATGCACCTGCAAACTTTCTGGGGAATGGTCAACAAACAACACATTGACTATGCAAGACTGATATGGGAAGATATAATGTCCCATCTCAAGAAGCCTGGAACAAAGGTTCCCTTTATCAGATACACAAAGTTGTTGATTCAGAACATTCTCGGGCTACATCAGGACATCCCCATGAGAATCAATGACCCCAAGAATCACTCTGCGTTGTATGAGCCTACATTGAACATTGTCAGCTTTAAAGACTCATCAACTAAGAAACAAGGTGTAGTACTACTTGATTGCCTTCTCAAAGACGTAATCAAAAGTCTTCCATCATATCTTCGATACCAAGAAGCAGTGAGTAAAGGCAAAGTCGGGTTCATGGATGAAAAGAGTTCAGCTGTTCCTGTCAAGAAGACAAGAAGATCAGGCAGCGCTGGAAGCATTGAAAGCACTGGGAGCGCTCTTAAGTATCCAAAGAGGCATCCAAGCTTCAAGAGAAAAGTCCCATCTCAGACCGCTCGTCCAAATGTCAAACCAGAACCTATTCCAAAGGACGAAGATTCTGAAGATTCTGAGTCTGAAGAGGTGGTTTACTACTCTGAAACTGCTACAGATGATGCTACCTCATCGAGGTTAGAAGATAAACCACCAAGTCCAAAATCAGACAAAGGGAAGACACCAGTTGCTGAAGAAGAAGAAGAAAGTTCTAATGAAGAACCAAAGGATGAACAACAACAAATCCACAAAACTCTCAATCAGCTGAGGATTGAGCATGCTGCTAAGGAATTCAACCTTCAGCAAACAAGAGGCCCTGGAGGTTCCAGTGGTGGAGCAAAAATCACACCAGTTCTTGATGCGGTTAATCAACCCGATAAGGGAACTGGTACCACCAATAAGGAATCTACAAAGAAGCAGCAACAAGAGTATGAGGTTCCATTCGATTTTGAGGAAGAGGAACAAGAAAAGACTGAGATGATAACATATGAAGATGTGGAGAAAGCGGCTGAGGAAAAGGCTGAAGAAGAAGCTCGGACTAAAGTTGATGAGGAAGAAAGGATTCGAATTGAAGCTGACAGTTTCATCCAAGACAATCCTGAACACAATCCTGAACAACCTTCTGAGCCACCTCAAGACCCATCCACAACTGAGTCTTCATCTCACTCCTCATCACCACCATCTAGAGACACAACCACCAGATCATCTTCCAAATCAATCAAGAAACCCACTGACACATGGACATCTCGTGCCAAAACCAAGATTGTTAAGGCTGTCAAGCAAGCAAGAAAATGAAATGTGGTTAACAAAAAGTTGAATCAGCTGGTTGACAGGGTTAACTTACTCGGTAACGTGATGAACGAGTTCATAGAGGAAAGAGAATGGATCAAGCAATTCCTCAACAGAGACATTAAAGGAGAAATGGAAAAGCAGATTGTTGACTACACTCATCACTTCCTTCTCCAAACTGTCCCTGGTGTCACTAGATAAATGTTTGCTAAACAACTTTACACTTATGTAAAGTCAATGGTCAGAAAAACAATCACAACAACACCGGTGGTTATGCAAACCCGACCAGTTTAGCCTCCTAATGTTACTGAAGCTGACTTGATCTCACAGCTGATTATGCAGATGTCTCCTCGATCTCTATCTTTCACATCTGATGAGTCAAAACTCTTTGAGGCATTGCTTGCATATCAACTAAAGACAACTTGCAAGGAAACTGCTGGTCAGGAAAAGCGACCAAGAGACGATGATGATACGGACAAGGATCCAAAGGCTAAACGTCCAAAGAAAACAAGCGAGTCCTCATCTATGCCTCCACCACCACCAAAGACCACCACCACAACAAGATCATCTCAACGACCTCCTGCTTCTGATAAACCTCAGGACTCTGAGTCTCCACCACCATCGGAGAAAACCGGTGATCATTTCCAATACACCGGTGGTGATGACGAAGAGATTCCTAAGCCCCATCAACATCCCCCATCTCCAACATTAACTAAGCAGAAACCAGGACCATCATCAAAACCAAAGAAGAAAAGATCCAGCTATGTCGTCTCCTAGTTAGATGAAGATGAAACTGAAGAATTTGAATGGTTCAGCAAGCTAGTTGATGCTACTCCTCGATTACCGGATGGTCAAGAACCGGTAGATGGTCGTACTATGGAGCATGTTAAGATCATCCAGGATAAGTTCAAAGTGAAGAAGATGACGACAGGGGAGTTACGCCGAATCAAGAATGATGCGTTTCAACTGCTAAAGGACAGCTCCGATAGTGCCATTGAAGTCGAATATCATCTCGACAACAACGCACGAGCTATGTCCAACAACATTGATTGGCTCAACCTGGAATCAAACATTGACTTCACAAGACATGATAAGACTCCATACTACACAGACTGGACCAAGCCACTACCAACCATTGGTCGACCAGATCAACCCAGAATTCCCCATCAATACTTCTTCAACAACGACCTAGAATTTCTGCAACACGGTAGCGAAGTCTGAAAGAAATACGCTACATCACTCACTTTTAATATCATAGCAGTAGTCTTCTCAAACAATGCCGCCATCGAAGAAGAAGCCGCCAGAATGTTTGTTGACAAAGTGGTGGATTATGATCTCGATGCTCTGTATGGCATTCACCATTGGCCAGAAAGGAGAATACTATACTACAGAAGCTGCTAAATTCGAAAGTCAAGCAAAGAGGTGTTTAGTGACAAAAGGATCATTGCTATAATGAATGTCACTCTGGCTTCAAAGTGGGATTACTCATTCTTACAGGAGATAAAAGTCAAACGACAAGACGAGCAAGAGTATGACTTTACTAAAGCTGATTTTCCGAGGTTGTCGCTCAACGACATCGAAGACTTGTATCTGGCTAAGGTACAAGGTCGGATGAGACAATTCTCCACCAACATCCAGCTCCAGTACATCACGTCATTGTTGATATTCATTAGAAGCAGAGTGATCCAGGAACATGTTGAAGATCTTCAACTTGCTGTGGAATCGTACCAGAAACAAGTAAATCTCACGAAATCGTTGCTACACTTTCTCAACATCAACCAACTATCTCAGTACACCATTCTGAAGAAACTGAAGTTTGGAGTTGTTTACCACAGTGAACTTCACCACAACTGTTTCATGGTGTGCAACGAGCTTCACAAGTTCTGCGATCACACGTTGATGTTGGTTCGTGATGGGCTAGCATATCGGTTGAATGATATAAAGCAAGGAATTGGGTCAAAGAAGCGTTGGAATTCTAAGGAAAGGAGGGATGCTAGGAATATAATCACAAGGATAGATGAAAGGCTATTTCATCGGGATAAGATGCGGAGGCTGGAGAGCTTTGTGAGTGGAAGGGAGATTTTCTCACTTACGGGTTATCAACGTCAAGAGAGAACTCCCAGTTTTATTGAAGGATTGACTGGTACTCCTTAAACTATTTCATTGATTGATATTTGGATAATATGATTTGTATATTGACTATGGCTTGTGCACACATAACAGTGTACAACCCGTACTTGTAATGAAAGGACCATGTGGTATGCATCAGTGCCACAATCCTATAAAAGGAGCGAAAGCTTCTTACTTTTGAGTAAAAATTATCAAAACTTTCATTTTTCAAAGTTTTGCTCAAAAGAACAAGTACTTCCCCTTATGCTTTCAAAACCAAAAGTTAATATTACTTGTTGAAGGGGAGTATTTGCTAAAAATCTTTGTTCACAAATTGTTCTTCGTGGAAATCTTCCCACAAAACTTGAAATGGTCATATTCGATATCAAAAATTTCATCAAAAATAACAATTATATGCCATTTTTGAGGGGGAGAAAAATTGTGTGATACAAATATGTTGTAAATATGATTGAATCATCGTGTGCTAAGACTTAACCCATGAATTGACAAGACCTGAACAATCATACATCGAAAAGATTTGTCTTTCAAGACTTATCTGAGTAGATTGTACCTCTTCGAGAAACTCTTGATAGACATGAACTTTGACGGGTTTGACAACCTTTTCAAGGTTTGTCCACACCTTCAAGGTAGTTATTAGAGCTAGTTGTCACCTAAAAGCTAACAATGTATCTCTTTAACTATGCAACGTAACTGTGTCTCGTGGGGAATTGTCTATCTTGAGTCGATCAATTCAAAAGTGCGAGCTCTACCCTCACTGTGCTGATTTCTGTCAAAACACTTGAGCACATGTGGAGGGGGAGTATTTCTGAAAATACAAAACTCTCGAAGTGTTATAAAATGTTTTCACTCATAAACACTTTGAGAGATTTTCGAGAAAATGGTTTTATGGCAACGTAGGATATTCATGGAGCTATAAGGTGACTAAGGTTAGGAATAACCGTCCTATGATCTACCAGAGCCGGAAGGATCTACCCAAGGACACCACCAATTGCTAGTAATTAGAAGTCCTTAGTTATGATTATAAAAAGGAGAAAATGATAATCGGAGAAAGAAGGAGTTGCAGAATTAAAAAGAAAAGTAAAGAAAAGGGTGAAAAGAAATAGCCCTCCAAATTATTCAACTTAGGGCAGACACCGAGTTCAATACATATGTTACTGGTTGTCACTAGATGACACCGGTATTGAAGATTAAAGTCGTCATGGACCCAGTGACGCATGCACTAAACCTTCTTAGCCACTCAAGTTTCTATGAATAGAAGCTTGTTTCATTCTCACATGGAACCCTACGTAAACTATCGGCTTTCTCTTAGAGATTGCTGGTATTGAAGAAGGAGACCCTCTCCCTAGTCTCCGCTCAAGAAAAAAAAAGCGCACTATTGAGTCTAGAGCCACGAGATTCATCAAAAGATCTCTTAGGAACACTTTACATTTCATCACTTGTCTTTCAACATTAAGGACGCAAGTGATACAATTCTAAAGTCCTACACAGATCTTAGCAATCTGTCGAGAACATTTATGAGGGGTTCACAATTGTGATCCTCAATGATTGAATGGAAACTCCTGCCAGGGTCAACATCAAGCAACCTTGACATCAAGTTACTTTGGTAACTCCTTGTGGGTTACGCTTAGTGTTGTATTAAACGGTCTACATTCGTGAGGTGATGCTTCGGTGTACCTCAGCGACTCACCTGAACTGTAGGTGTACTTCGGTACATAGTGTTATCCTACTTAAGGGACTCCAGTTCAGGAACAACCTTTGCAAGAATTAGAGATGTGTTTTCTCACTATGTTGTTAACACGCTCGAAGTTCGAACTTGTAAGTGCTGGAAATCCCGCTAAGGAGATTCCTTTCAAGAATCGAGTCCTGAAGATGTGGGTCATTACATAAACTTGTTCAAAGTAATGCCAACTGTCCCTTATGGGATTTGGACGGCTGATTCGCCCGACCAAGGTGAATGGAATCAAGACATTCATCAGAAGAACAATAGTAGTGGTCAATTCTCTAAAGAAACGACCAGAGTGATCGATTGCTGTTTATCACTAACCCATTCTTATGTTTTCTTCTTATGGATGCTCCTGGGAGATGATCGTGCTGATTATCCACATGCTCATACCAACAACAACACAAATTGAAGTTCTCTCGAAAGGCAACACAAAAGTCCGAATGATTCTTCTTCAAAGCCAAAGAATCTACAAAGTTTAAAGACTAAGAAAACTACATCAAAACTGAAATCCAACGTCAAAGAGTGTGTGAGCATGTTGGAGAAAGACGTGGAGACACCTGAGCACTGAAGCGGACCTGATGCAGACAACAACAACATAACATCACCATATCCACACCAGAACAAAGAACAAAGACAATAAAATGTCAAAGCTGAAAAACTTCAAAAGAAACAAGATCCTCACACTGGGGAGATTGTTGGAATCAAGGCACTTCTTCTCACAGAAAGAAGAATGTCAGAAGACATCAAAGCAACTGCTTTTACATCAACACCAACAACTTATCCAAGATTGCTGGAGTCATCATTTACTTACTAACACTTAGGGGGAGATTATTGGAATCACTCCTAACTTGTATTTCAAGTGTTAGTAATTAATATGTAATAGGTTGCTTAAACTAGGCTTTTATATTAGTTATTAATGGCAAGGCTTATGTAGAAAGCCCATAAGCTTTGGCCCAAGCCCAATAATGAAGGAAGGGACTAGACATGTTGCCCTAGTTCCCTTCCCTATAAATACTACATGTAAACCTTCCTTTGAAGGTTGGTTGTTCATTTTACACATATTCCTACGCCTAACTCTTTCTCATTTTATGTGTGTGTTTGTGTGTGTGTGTTCAACCAATCACTTTCATTTTATTTCTTACATATTGATGCTTGTGTTCTATTATGGTGACCTAACAAAATCGTTTGGTTCATAGGAGGTAAATCGTTTGGCACATGTAGGGATGAGTGCTTGTTATTATATTACCAAAACCACTTATCAAATTATCAGTTTAAATCCAATTTAAATCAAAAATTCTCCCCCGATCACAGTTTTTAAACCTTTGAGATTTGTGATCTCTATTAATTTAAATTGATTTTGAAAGCTTTTTTAGAAGGATTGTGACCTTCTTTTGAAAACATTTAATTGATAAGGATAAGAGTATGAGACTTTAAACTCCATTGTTTGAAACATGCTTAATGATCTTATGAAAACACTACATTGGTCTGGATCCAATCATATAAAACATTGTTCTTTATGATTATCCACAATTAGACCTTGAACATTTACGTGCTAATTGTTTGAGAAATAACCTTTTTGATATGTTTGAAATTGATAACGCTACACGCGTCGTTCGGGGTCAAAGGAACTTCTTTTTCTTCGAGCAAGTTTTATAACACCCTAGGCAGTGAACCTAATCATTGTAGTGTAGTATTAGGGTAAGCCACTGGTATTGATATCGTTATCTAGGGGAATAGGAATGCAAGTGAGAAGTTACTACGGTAAGGTTGGGGTTGAGGAAGATTATTTTTTTATCTTTTTATGTTTTTTAGAAAATGGAAAGGTACGAATCTCGGGGTTTGGATTTGGGGGTTGGTATTTCTATCGATTACTCTAATTATGTAATTATCTAATCTAAGGTGTATGTAGTCTATGTCTAATTATTGTGTGCTCGTATGATAGTTTAAAGATGTGTTCACTTAGGTTTTATTACTCCTTAATTATCTCCTATTGATGGTTGAATTGTCACGTCCTTATTCTTAATAGCGTTGTGTGTCTAAAGTCGTAGGGTATGCATTTATCCCTAACTCTTTGAACTTACCAAAGGGTCTCGTCTACAAAAAACCTCTAGGAATTATAAACTCTAACTCTAAGGCACTCTTTGGGTGGTTTAGCTTACAACCGCTCTAAGTGTTATAGTCTAAGGTTTACAAAGATTAATCAAGCATTAATTACACAATGAATGACCTATCGCATTACTAGATCATTAAACAATTAAGATAAGAGACAACCAATCAATATTCAATAATTAAGTTTCATATTCCCTAAGCAAACACACAAGTAAATTAGCGGACATGGAGAACATGCAAGCATACACACAAATAATTGAAGACATAATTGAATTAATGAAGTAAAACACTTATCTTGATGTAAGTTAGGTTTGGAACCCTAAAATACTGTACATAAGACGACCTTGGTTCGGTTTAGGTTTTTACTCCCAAAAGACTACACACTAAAACCGAAAAATTCGGATTCTATATATAATATTACAAGTGCGACGGCGTCACCTTATGATTTGTGACACCGTCGGGTCGCCGTCATTAGGGTTTCGTCTTGGCCACGTTAATATTGCGACGGCGTCACCTTGTGCTTGTGACGCCGTCCCCTTCAGTATCGACGCCGTCAGATCAAATCTAGGCCGTCGAGAGTTGCGCGGCCTACTCTTTTAAAGCCTGACACCGTCACTTGAAAATAAGCAATTTGGCTACTGTCCCATCATAGAAGTGCTCCGACGGCGTCGTAGTTAACCAGTGACGCCGTCACCTTGTATTTCTGCAGCTTGAGTGTCTTGATTCTTGACTTTGGCCATTTTCTTCGTATATCCGCGCCTTTTTGTCCAAATAAGTGCCATTACAGCAATTTGTCTTCTAGAGACCTAAAAAGTGAAAAGGAACGATATTAAGTAATAACGGATACAAAAGTGATCCCTCAAAAAAGTACATTTTAAAACCTTATCAAATATCCCTACACTTGGTATTTGCTTGTCTTCAAGCAAATGTGCTTTTAGCCAATTAATTTATAAGTTAGGGGTCATGAAGCATTGGTTTAATACAATCCAAAACACATATAAACCCGCAAAAAACAAAAAAAAGTCATAACAAAGCAGGGAAATTACATACTAGCACCTCACATGGGGTGTTTGGATACTCACATCTCTCGGGTGTATATGAAATATATGAAAGTGGAAATGGAAGATAAACACTCATTAACCGGTCCTAGTACATAGATTACCATAGGCTTGAGAATAGATCAAACCTCCATCGCTTTGGCGTAAGCACCTAGGAAAGACTATCAAAGAGGTCTTTTAAGGGTTGTAATGTTAGGCTTACGGTAGGGAAACAAAGGGTTTGGTGGGATAGGCTATTTAGTGGTGTCAAGTCAAAAATCTCTATTTACAAAGCATAAGAAGAATGGCGTTGCTAAGCAAAGACTTCGACACTCTAAAAGTATAGATAGCTGAAACAAACAAACAAAAATTTAAAGATAGACAGGATGTAGCAGGTATGTTTTTTTTAACACTCTATTTTTTTTTTTTTCTCTTTTTTCTATTTTGTTTTAGATTTTTTTATTTTTTTATTTTTTTTCATACACTTTTACTCTACCATCCTCTATGGTAACATCAAAATGATAGGTATTTATAAGCACATCCCTACACTTGAGTTTTTATTACTCTAACACTAATTTGACCCGAATTGAAAAGATCAAAACACCTGGGGTATATTATTATTCTTGGCGAATAAGGGGTGAATTTAACGTTCCCTTCCAGTCATTAAACTTTAACTTTTCCCATGAGTCCCAATCGTTCCAAAACTGTATACAAAGGATATGATTCGACTTAGCAACTCATGCAAGCAACTAGATAATTGAACTAAGGGTTTAGGGTGATAACAATAATGCACTAAAAGTGAGTGCATACAGGGTAGGCTAAGGCGATTTGGGTGTACATTTGGGGGTGGGGTGTAAACAATGCTCTTCATTGATATTTCGGAAAACCGAAACATCACGAGAACAGCGAAAAGGATAGGCTCAGAGGGGTTAACTAGGGGTATCGTGTACTAAAGATGAGTATAACGCAAGGGTGTGGGGGAATTACTCAACGATGTGGAAGAAGTAATTATATTACGGGTATCAAACAAGGGTTATCCTAATGCCTCTTATCATTTAGTTATTCCTAACTACACAAGTGTAGTCTTACTAGCGATCTCGGAATGCATCACAAAACAAGTTCTAGAATCTAATATACTACCGGTTCACACTCTAAGCATTAAAGATGAATGCTTTAATTCCTACTAATCTAAGGGCGATCCTCACATTTTGGGTGGAATTTAGGTGGTAAAGGGTTTTGTGCTAGTCATGCAACTTCCTATCCGTGAGACGCTTTTGTTAAGACTAATGGCCTCCCTATATGTCATAAAAAAATTTAAATTTGGTGCCAAAATTACCCTAACCCACATTTTCTCATGGTTTATTACACAAATACAATTGGACAAGCAAATATTCAGGATAAGCATAGTTTCAAAGTTCCGTTTTATTTTCCTCCTACACTTAAACTGAACATTGTCCCCAATGTTCCCGAAAGTATCAAAGTTATGATAATGGAAGGTAATTAAAAATGAAAGAAACTAATACTCCCTGATTAGCTCGGTAGGATCCGTGTGTGAAGTAGTGGTTAAATCCTTTCCAAGAAGAATGTATGCGTGAAAAGCTCCTTCCAATCTTATGTAACTTCTTCTTGATAAATTAAACCCGCACACTTGAAGAAAACAAACTTGAAACCTTCGGCGTAAAATGGTGGTAATAATATATATAAGACTCGACTAAACTAGGATATAATGCTTGTGGAATGAAAGTTTACAATTCACGGAAAATTAAGACTTGAAAAATTCCAAAATTTATAAGCTCGAGAAAAGCGAGAAAAAGTAATTTGTTGTTTTTACTCCTTCGGCAGCGTCAGTTGATTTCGCGATCTTTCGAGGTTATCGACATAAAAGCGGTGCGATTTTACTGAAAAATTACGGAAAATTTACATCTTTAGAATCTGAAAAAAATTTCTTCAAAACATCCATTATGACTCGATACAAGCATTTGACTCGAACAAGCACACATATATATCTTTTAATTAATCGCTATTCTCATGTTTACATTTCTTTTGAAAACGTGTGTAATCCTCCCTATACTTATCATTTATGTAAAATACCTTTATATGCAATTAAGACGAGGTTAAAAACAAAAAAAAACATTTTTACAAATTTAAACATGAGATTAAACAATCAATAAAAGATATATGACACTAACAAGTAAACAATTAAGCATGGGTTGCCTCCCACGAAGCGCTTTTCTTTATTTATGAGTCTTGTAGCTAGACTCGTAGTCGTGCTCCTACGTAACTTCATTACCGTCATCTTCTTCCTCATGACGGTCTCTATTGGGGGATTCCAGGTTGTAGAAGTGTCCTATGATACACCTCTCTAAGAGTTCGTCCTCTCCCTACTCGGTCCTATATTTTAGTCCTAGGTTCAAGCAATCCTTATAGAATCCGAAAATCTTAGCCATAACATAATCTACTCCTTTTTCTTTATCCTCCTCATTCCTATAATAGACCGATAGTTTAAGTTCCTTTTCATCATCAGAGAGTGATGAAAACTTCTCAATCTTAAACGGCATTTGGTAAGCTATGTCATCGGTCTCATCCTTGAATCGCACTATTCTTAACGAGGGGTCATAGGTCATCCCGGTGCTTTCTATGAAAGGTTTTCCTAGAATAACGTGGGATAAGCTAGGATCTATGGCCGCACTAATATCATTCACAATTATGAAGTCCGTAGGAAACGTGAAACTACCTACATAAACGGGCAGTCCCTTAACTCTACCAAGAAAATTGCACCTAACCCTAGGATTATCGGGGTCTTGCCTAGTTGGGATAAGCTTCTTCATTACCCAATTGTAGTAGGTGCTAGTCATTATGTTGATTGGGGACTTGCGATCAATGTAGGCCTTTGCCACGAAAAAGTGTCCTATGCAACATGGTATGTTAAGATTCCAAGGGTTCCCAAACTTGATTCTAGGGCTTTTCCTAACATACATGTGATGGAGGTCACGCACTAAGTGAGGGTGGCGAGATAGTTCTTTTTCCGTAGGAAACTTATTGAAATAGTCATTGTCTACTTCATCCACTTCCTCGGTTGTTTCATTCGTTGGTGTTTCCTTAACCTCAAGTATTATCATGGTTCGCCGTCATTTGTTCTATTAGGTTTCACTAAGGCGATGGTATTGATGAATTGAACGTGCTTAGCTAACTTACTTGGGTCCTTAATCTCTATACCAGGAAGGCTTTCGGGGTTGAGATAGCATTAACCTTCCTATCACTATTGGTCATGGCTTTCAAAAGGTTATCTATCTTCCTATCCATTTCGGCTTGTTGTTGGTTAAAGCGGTCTGAGAGCTTAGCTATTTGGGCTTCTTGGGATGCGACTAGGTTTTGCAACATCCCTTCTATGTTTTGTTGGGTAGGGCCATGAGATGGGGGCCAAGAGAAATCATTGGATGTGAATTCTTTGGTTTGTCCTCAATAGAAGTCGGGCTTGCCCTTCCATGCCTCTCGGGTTTCATTGAAATTTCTAGGTCCGGGTATTGTAGGGAATCTTCCTCCCGTTCCATTAGTACGGGAGGATGCATAGTCAACGGAAGCATGTTCGGGGGATCGGATGCAAGTGCGCGTGTCACTATACGGCTCACACGAGGAAGAAACTTTGTTCACATGGCGTGAAGACCTAGGATTTTCGTAAGAGCTCATTAGGAATTTTACTTGATCTTCAAGCTCGATCATCCTACGATCGGAAGATTGTGAGTCAATGGGAGGCAAGGAGATTGCCTTAACGGTTTTGGGCAACTCACGGGGGTCATTCCAACCTTCGTTGTCATTTAGGGCAAGGTCCTCTATTATGCCCCATGATTCTTCCGCGGTGAGATCACTAAGTTTTCCACCGTCCGCTTGGTCAATGGATCGCTTTGTGGGGAAGTTGACATGATCATAAAAGATTTGGACTTAGAGCCAAAGATCAATGCCGTGATGAGGGACTTTATGAATTAAGTCCTTGAATCGGGTCCATGCTTCGTAGAGTGATTTACCTTGACGTTGTTGGAATATCAAGATGTCATTCCTAAGCTTAGTGGCTCTCCCCGGTCGGAAAAATTGAGCAAGGAAGCGACAGGTGAGATCATCCCAACTTGAGATGGAGCCGGCAGGAAGTCGCTCAAGCCAATTACTAGCTTGGTCCCGTAGAGAATTGGAAGAGACGCAGACGCGTGGTCTCCCGAGTAGTAGCATCAAGGTCGATGGAATCGACAATTTTAAGGAAATCCCTTAGATGCTGATTTGGATCTTCGGAACGAAGTCCATGGACTGCACATCCGTTTTGCACCAACCGAATGGTGTCGGATCGCAGTGCCGTAGTTTGGGCTTGGTCGGGAAGCTCAATGGTGTTCCTATAGCATAGGTGGCTTGGTCTCGAGTATTCACCAAGAGTACGGGCTCTTGGCGGGTCAATTGGTGGTGGGTTGATGAATGGTGGGTGGTTATCACCTTCCATGATGAAAAGTGATGGGGTTTACGAACAAAGGTTACGAAGAAGGGGGATAGACTACGAGGAAGCTAAAAATGAGAAAAAATTTACTTGATAGGAATCAAGCAAAGAAACCTAAACGAGGTGGACTACTAACTAGCTATTCTATTCCCCGGCAGCGGCGCCAAAAACTAGATAACGCTACATGCGTTGTTCGGGGTCAAAGGAACTTCCTTTTCTTCAAGCAAGTTTTATAACACCCTAGGCAGTGAACCTAATCATTGTAGTGTACTATTAGGGTAAGCCACGGGTATTGATATCATTCTCTACGGGAATAGTGTTAGGTATTAGAAATTCCAGGTATTAAAGAGTCGGTCACCTCAAGTATATGTAATCGTTAGAGAGCTCGTAATCATAGTTATTTTATGATTAAGTAGTATTTAGTTTAGTAACACTGTGGAGGACGGGGTCTTTACCCCACTTGTATGCACGATCCACAGCCCGTAGGTGGCGTTTGTTTGTAAGATACAATAAATACCCTCTACCTCCCAAGGTAGAGGGTTGGAGCTTCAATACCATTTTTCTTTGTTTCACATAGTTCCCAACTCTCTTCCTTTCTCTCACTAGAACTTTCTCTCTCTAAACACTTTTGTACGCCCCATAGTGATTATAGTTTAGTGTGTTTGTGAAATCCTATATCTTACAATTGGTATCAAGAGCCATGGTTTGATCACTCATCTTTCATGCTTTTTGTTTTGGTGGATTTCATAAAGTGTTAGCCTTAATAGTTTTTATTAGAAGTGATGGTCATTCACATTTAGGAACTTTGTAACGTGTGTTAGATATCGTGCTAGAATAGTCAACGGGCTCGTGGATTGGGCTAAGCTAACTGGCTATAAGTTAAGTTAAGCTAGCCTTTCATCATGTGTTATCCAATCCAAGTCTAAGAGGCCCAAGCCTAAGCCCATTAGGGCGTTTATGTTATGTACTATATAAACCCCTTAAAGTCTCATTTAAGGGGTGTGCTTGAGTGTGTGTGTGTGTGTGTTTTCTTTGGAATATACAACATATTGTGTTCATCTTTTCTCTACACATATACACGTATATCAAGTCACCATCTTTCTCATCTTTATTTCTTTCATCTTCACGCATAGGTTGTGTTTGTGTTAACGTGATATACGTGGTGGGTTTGTGATAAGGTATACGTGATAAAAGGGGCTTTACAATTGTGATAAGGTATACATGATAAGGTATACGTGCTTGAATGTGTGTGTGCGTGTGTTTTCCTTTGATATAAACAACATATTGTGTTCATCTTTTCTCTACACATATACACGGTTTTAACATCAAGTCACCATCTTTCTCATCTTTATTTCTTTCATCTTCACGCATAGTTTGTGTTTGTGTGTTAACGAGTTCTACGCATAACTTGTTGGGTTTGTGATAAGGTTGATAGATTTAAGGTCCTACAATTGGTATCAATCGCCTAACAATGGTTTAGGAGTGTTTGTGTTTGTTTTGAAGTTTTGGTACCATACGCGTAAAGCTCTCGCTATACATCTTTGACACGCTTAAAGGTTTGATTTTTACACTTAAAAATTCAAGATTCTTGTGGTTTAAGGTTTATTTGGTGTTAAAGTTTCATTTTTTTGCAAAAAGTTCGAAGCTTTACGTGTTTTTAAATCATTTTTAAACTCGTACGAATTGGGTAGGTCATTTCTACGCATAAGCTATCTAAGCACTTTGGGTGAAAAAGGTCAACATTTTTGTGTTATTCGAGTGTTTTTAAGGCTGTTTGTGCAAGAGAAAGTGTTTGAATCACTGGAATTTTTTTACGCGTAGGTCAAAACCCTAGTTCTACGCGTAAAAAAAAGTCAACACCCTATTTCTACGCATAAGTTTCTACGCATAAGAGTTTTGTGCAGTTTCTTCGAGCTATAACGGTTACTCAGTGCTTCCCTTACTTGGATAAGTTTGTGGAACACTTCGACTTTTGGATATCTTTTACACTGTGATAGTGTAAAGGATTTTTGGGCAAAACCCTAGATTTACGAATAAGCTAGATCTTACGCGTATAATTTCTTACGCATAAGTATTTTCTTACGCCTAAGCTTGTCTTACGCATAAGTAAATCCTACGCATAAGGATTCTACGTTTAAGTTTTTAGTCTACGCATAACTCTATTGTTACGCGTAACTTGGGTATTACGCGTAAGTTATCTCTACGCCTAAGCACAATCTCTACGCCTAAGCATCGTCTACTCGTAACTTCGTGTGTCTACGCCTAAGCTCTTCATTTTAAAAAAAAAAAAAAAAAATTCAAATTTTTGAGGAGACTAAACGTTCAATTTTTGAGGAGACTAAACGTTCAATTTTTACGCGAAATTCAAATTTTGGTATAACTTGGAAAATTTTGGTCAAAAATTCAAATTTTTGGACCCAAATTCAAATTTTTTAGGTCAAATTTGGCGTCAAAATTGTCATAACTCAAAATTTTCATACGACCTTAGAATTGATTTTTATAGTGAATTTCAAATTTTGGGAGAAAAATTTTTACGCCTAAGAACCAAGTTTACGAGTACGACTTTCAGAAAAACTTCAAACGGTAATATCTTTTCAAACACAACTCCTTTATCGTTGAATCGATCCTACATCAACTTTATCGTCTCATACCTTCATCAATGGCAACTCAACAAGACATTCATGTAGCCGGTGCCGAAAACCGTCCTCCTATGTTGGAAAAATGTGGTTATCTTCAATGGACAAGTCGAATGCTTCGTTACATCAAGACAAAACCTAATGGAAAATTGATGATCAAATCCATTCAGGATGGACCCTTCATACCTCGACAAGTCCAAGACCCTGGAAATGCTGATGCAACACCTCCCGTCCCACCATTTTTTCATCTTCAAAAAGAATCGGAATACTCTGAAGAGGATCAGAAACAAGTCGAAGCAGATGACATGGCAATTCATATTGTCCAACTGGGTTTACCAAGAGACATCTTTGCTGCTGTAGACAGTTGTGAAACTAGTTTTGACATGTGGGAACGTGTTAGACGGCTTTGTCATGGAACTGAAATTGGTCAACAAGATACGGAGAACAAGTTGCTAACTGCTTGGGAGAAGTTTACATCCACTCCAGGCGAATCCATTGAATCCTACTATGGAAGGTTCTGCACTTTAATGAATGAGCTGATAAGAAATAAGTTGACACCCAGAACTATCGTGAGAAACATCAAGTTCTTGAACGATCTACCAGAAGAATGGGGACGATATGTTACTATTGTCAACCAAACAAAAGACTTACATCAAGTGAACTTTGATCAACTCAACGATTTTCTGAAACAAAACCAAAATGAAGTGAATGAAGTCAGGAAAGAAAGATTAGCAAAGAATCATGATCCATTGGCACTCATTGCAAAGACTCAAACTCCAGTGAATACACAACAACAAGCTTCATCATCTTCCACAAACAACAATTTGCAGCAATACATCCCTCAACAACAAAACTATCCACCTGCACAACAACATTAGCAGGAACAAGGAATCACTGATCTTGAAATGGAACCAGAAGAATCTTTGTCACAAGCATTTGCATTCTTGGGTAAAGCATTTAGAGGTCGCTACTCCACACCAACTAACAACAACCAAAGGATTTCATCAAACATTCGCAACAGGCAAATTGCACAGCCGGGTGTGAATATGGGTAATCAAGGTCAAATGGTTGGAGTTATTGGGAATCAGCAGGGATATGCTACTGGATTTCGCATGGGTAATCAGGCGGTTCCGTATCAGGGTAATCGGTTGGGTCAGAATGTTGGAAATCAGATGGGACAGAATGTTGGGAATAGAGCAGTGGGTAATCAGAATGGAAATGTTGCAGCTCCAGTCGTTGGGAATTATGGAAATGTGAATCAGGGTGATCAGGTTAAGTGTTATAACTATCAAGGATTGGGTCACATGGCAAGGAATTGTCCAACTAAGCCGAAAAAGAAGGATCTTGCGTGCCTTCAGAAAGCTATCATGTTGGTACAAAAGGAACAATCTGGACTTCAATTAAGTGCTGAGGAACATGACTTCATGTCTATTATGGATGATTTGGAAGACCTCGAGGAACTCAATGCAAACTGCATCTTCATGGCAAATCTTCAGGAGACTAAGTACGACACTGATTCTGACACACCTCCTGTCTATGACGCCAACGCAGTATCTGAGGTACCAATCATTGATCCATGTTATAACAATGTCATATTTGATGTGTTTACTCATGACGAACAGCATTCTGTGACGCCAACACCTACTTATGATACATACCTGGACAATCCGAGTTGTAGCAATACACACTCTGAAACTCCAGATGTGGATCCTAGTGGAGGCTGTGTGGCACAAAATACTGAGACTGATAAACACGTGCTTATTTTGAATCATTAATCAATAACTGTGGCATTGAAATTGAGAAAGTTAGAACGGTCAATCGCGAAGTTAAGGCCGCGAATGCTATATTGACCGCTGAGCTTGAGAGTTACAAAGAGAACGCCAGAGCATTTGAATTTCATACAAACAAACTATCAGAATTAGAAATTGGTTATCGAGATTTGTTTTAAGAGAAAAACAATTGCAACTCAAGTATGACACACTTGATGTGAATTTGAACTTGAAAATAAAATCTTTAAACAAGGAAATTTCTGAACTAAATGACCAACTTTCTAGACAAAAAACACTGTTTTCTGATCTTGAAAAAGAGAAGAAACAGTTGATTGCTAATTTTTCAAAACGAGAAGATTCTCTTCTTGATGAAATTCTGGATAAAAATGAAACTATAAAAAAATTGGAAAATTTGCTTCTTACAACGGGTCAGTCAGCTAAATCAAACAAGATGATTTCTAATCAAGTAAATCCACGTTTTCATACTTCACATAGAATGGCACTTGGTAACGACCCTTCTTCGTTCCTCAAGAAAGCTCAGAAAGAACGGAATGTGTTGAACAATGGAAAACCTTTGCATGAACCCATAATTGTTCGTGATTCTCTTGAAAGGTTAGAACTATCTAAGGAGAGTAGAGAAAGAATGAAACAAAAAGGTTCCGAAATCAAACCTATTGACTATAACAAATGGAACAAACTTTTTGGAATCACTTTTGTCAATCAAAAAGAAAAGTCAAAGTTCTCCATCACACAAAATGTTTCAAACAAAGAGTCAACACCTGTTTCAAAATATGTTTCAAAACCAGTTCGTTGTCTCAAAATCTCTTTCGAACATTGAACAAATGTCTTCAAACAATCCTTTTAACTCAAGTGATGCGAGAAGTATTTTAGACAATGTGAAAACGAGAATTGCGGATCTTCAAGAAACTGTTAAAACTAAAACCACTATTACACCTAATAACCGGTTCTCTAGTTTTGATATTGAACAGAGAAAGTTTTTTGAAACTCAAATTGCCCCTCAGCTGAATGCCATCGGTGCAAGGGTAATTCATTTTGAACAAGCATTTTTAAAAAACAGTGACTTTGTCAAGGACCATAAAACCCTGGTAAAGCAAGCTAATGACTGTGTTGAACAAATCAAAGTTTTGGAAAATTTAAATGATTCTCTCTTCAAAGATGTTCTGACTCTTGATATTATGTCCATTATTTTGCAAACATATTCTGTTGAAGATCATAAAAGACTCCAGTCTGAGACCTCCAAAATTGTTTCAAAATATGAAAAAGCTCTTGAAAAACTTGAAAAAGAAAATGTGTCTTATTTTAAACAACTTGATCGAAAAACTGAGGAATGCAAATATGACAAATTGTCGTATAAGTGTGCCTACAATGACATGAAAGCGAAAAATGATCTTTTGAGGGCTCAGCTGGAAAGTCAAAAAGGAAAGGTAGTGGAAACTGTGATTACAAAACCATTGACTGAGGAGAAAGCAAATGATCCCAAACAGGTTTCCAAACCAAAAATGTCTGTTTCTATGCCTCCTTCAAAAGTCAATGAGAAAAATGTTTCATCAAAACCAGTCACTCCACCTGCCCTACCTAAACAAAATGTTGATAAAGGAAAAGCGGTTATCGAGAAACCAAAAGTTTTAGCACCTGGCCTTTTTAAGATGAGTACCACTAATGCGTCTGCCTCCACATCTAAAACATATGGAACAAATGCCATAAGTTTAGAAAAGCACTCTAAAGAGACTAGGAAAGCTGAAACCACCTCCCTTCATAAAAATGTGAATCCTAATGCGTGTGCCTTACCTTCTACAGGACTAGAAAGCATCTCTAGGAGTAGCAGACTAAAGCCTAAGAGCAATACAAGGAACAATAGAGTCTCGCATGCCTCTAAGAGTAGTAGCTTGAATAAAGAGAAGAAAGAAGAAAAACACCCTAGGAATTTACCGCTTTTGAATAAGAAAGACATTTCATCTTAATGTACTGAACCTATGAAACTTGCTAAGTCTAATGAATGTGTTGAATCTCTTTGTTTAACTTGCAAGAAATCTTTAATTAATGATCAAGATGATTGTGTTTCTAAGAATATGAATGATAAGCCTGTTTAGAAGAACGTTCCAAAAAGATCTTACGCTAAACGAGTAGGAAGACTAGTTGCAAAACTTAGACTTTACACTAATGACAGGAACTATATTGTATACTTTAGGGATGATATTTAGAAACCCACAGGTAGAACTTTCACACTCCAGAATGGTAAAATGAGTGATAAACCAGAATTCCCTGTAGAAAACCTCTTTGAGTGTGATCAGGATTTTACCTCTAACCCAAAGGAACCAAAATCAAAACGGTTTACACAATATTCTTTTTACATTCTTGGCGGGTTATCAAAATTTGTCTTTGGATCATCGACTCGGGTTGCTCCAAGCACATGACCGGGAATTTGAAGCTGCTGATCAATTTTGTCTGGAAATTCATGGGAACCGTGCGTTTTGGAAATGATCATGTAGCAGCTATCATGGGTTATGGAGATCTACCTTTTGGAAATTATTTGATCACTCGGGTTTACTATGTCGAAGGGTTGGGACACAATTTGTTTTCAGTCGGGCAGTTCTGTGATGCAGTTTTAGAAGTTGCTTTTAGGTAAAATGCTTGCTTCGTTAGAAACTTGGATGGCACTGATCTCTTAACTAGGAATCGTGATACAAACTTGTATGCTATCGACATTAAACAAATGGCCTCTTCATCACCAATATGTCTTATGACACGAGCATCTGGAACAAAGTCCTGGTTGTGGCACAGAAGGTTATCCCATCTCAATTTCGACACCATCAACAAAATTTCCAAAGACAACATAGTCAACGGACTTCCAAAGTTCAAATACACCAAGGATCACTTATGTCCATCATGCGAACAAGGAAAGAGCAAAAGAGCATCATATAAACCCAAACCCGTACCTAGTTCGGAAGCAAAGTTGCATATGTTGCACATGGACTTATGTGGCCCAATGAGAGTTGAAAGCTTTAATGGGAAAAAGTATATTCTTGTCATTGTCGATGATTATTCAAGATATACATGGGTTAAGTTTCGAGATTCAAAAGCGAAGCACCGGCATCATCATCACCTTTCTAAAGCGTATTCAAGTACTTCTTCAAACTCCAGTAAGGGTTGTAAGAACAGAAAACGGCACTAAATTCACTAATCAGGAGTTACGATCTTATTTTGAAGATGTTGGAATCACACATCAGACATCAGTTGTTAGAACTCCACAGCAGAATGGGGTAGTTGAAAGAAGAAATCGAACTCTTGTGGAAGCAGCTCGCACAATGCTAATCTATTCTAGTGCACCGTTATTTCTATGGGCTGATGTTGTTGCCACTGCTTGTTTCACTCAGAACAGATCCTTAATCCATCCAAGATTCAATAAAACCCCATATGAGCTTGTGAACAACAGAAAACCTGATATCTCTTACTTTCACATGTTTGGCGCTTTGTGCTATCCGATGACGAGAGAAGATCTAGGTAAACTGAAAGCAAAAGGTGATATTGGAATCTTCATTGGATATTCAGATAACTCGAGGGCATTCAGGGTGTATAACAGGAGAACTAGGAGGATCATGGAGACGATGAATGTGAAATTTGATGAACTTTCACAAATGGCTTCTGAGAGACTCGCTCTAGAACCCGCACTAAACCAGCAGACTTCTTGACACATCAGTTCAGGACTCGTACCTCAAAGAGCTCAATCAACTTCGATTGACAATCCTAAAGAACAAGAATGGGAGAATTTCTTTGAGTTAATGTTCGATGAATACTATGGTGGAACTTCGACAAATGCATCAAACCATCATTCTGCTGCACCCGCTCAAAATCATCCTCCACCACCAACAGAAGATGCATCTACAACGGTCGAAACCAATGCACCAACTCCATCTACATCATCTACATCTACTACAGTTATTGCACCCGCTCTACCAGCAGTTGATGAGCGAAACCAAAACCAGAACGATGCAACGTTAGATGACGACTTATTTGAAAACCCGTTTGCTACGGAAACAACTGAATCTTCTTCAAGCTTACGAGAACCATCTAACTCGCATACGTATAACCAACGGTATCCTTCTACTCTGAAGTGGACAAAAGACCACCCAATTGAACAAGTTATTGGTGAACCTTCAAGGCAAATTCAGACGAGACGCCAACTTGCCACCGATTGTGACTTGTGCATTTACCTTTGCTCAATTAGCAATATTGAACCGAAAAACATTCGGGAGGCAATGGCAGAACCCGCATGGATAGAAGCGATGCAGGAGGAACTTCTCCAATACCGTCTACATGAATCTTGGGAAATGGTTCCAAGACCCATTGACGTTCGCGTAATTGATCTCAAATGGTTATGGAAGAACAAAAGGGATGAAGAGATGACTGTAATTCGCAACAAAGCTCGTCTTGTGGCCAAAGGATACAGACAAGAGGAAGGGATAGACTTTGAAGAGTCATTCGCGCCGGTAGCTAGACTAGAAGCAGTCAGGATATTCTTAGCCTATGCCGCTCACAAAACATCACGGTTTATCAGATGGACATTAAGACCGCGTTCTTGAATGGAACTCTGAAAGAAGAAGTGTACGAGAGTCAGCCAGAAGGCTTCATCGACATGGAACATCCAGACTACATCTACAAACTCAAAAAGGCAATCTATGGTTTGAAACAAGCTCCAAGAGCGTGGTATGATGAACTTTCCTCTTTCCTTATCCAAAACAATTTCACCAAAGGCACAGTTGATCCTACCTTGTTTACACAAAAATGCAAAAACGACATTTTGATTGTTCAGATTTACGTGGACGACATCATCTTTGGGTCTACTAATCTGAATCTTTCAAAACACGTTGAAAATCTCATGAAAAGCAAATTTGAAATGTCCATGATGGGGGAACTAAAATTCTATCTTGGTTTACAAATACATCAGTCCCCTCGTGGAATTTTTTTAAATTAAGCTAAATACACAACTGAGATTTTGAAAAATCATGGTATGGATAATTGTGACTCGGTCGAAACACCAATGGTAACTTCACCAAAAATTGGAGCCGATTTGTTTGGGAAACCTATTGATTCGAAGAAATATCAGAGCATGATTGGTTCTCTCATGTACCTTACTGCTAGTCGACCGATATTCATTTTCTTTGTTTGCTTATTAGCACGGTTTCAGGAAAAGCCTACCGAAGTGCACCTCAAAGAGGTTAAAAGGATCTTTCGGTACCTGAAGACATCCATTCACATGGGACTTTGGTATCCGAAGGAATTCGGATTTGATCTAATTGCCTTTTCAGATGCGGACCACGCAGGTGATCAAGTTACAGACAAAAGTACATGGAGGAGCACAATTTTTGGGTGAAAAGTTAGTAAGCGGTCTTCAAAGAAACAAGATTGCCTTTGCACTTTCAACCGCTGAGTATGTGTCTCTATCTGCGTGTTGTGCTCAAGTTCTATGGATGAGAACACAACTAACAGATTATGGCTTTACTTTCGATAAAATACCTATGTATTGTGCCTCGAAAAGTGCCATAGCCATATCATGCAATCCTGTTCATCACTCAAAGACTAAGCATATCTGAGTCCGCTATCACTTCATCAAAGAGTACGTCGAAAATGGTACTGTTGAATTATTCTTCGTGAAGACAGATTACCAACTCGTCGATCTATTTACTAAAGCCCTTCCAAAAGAAAGGTTTGACGATTTAGTTCGACGAATTGGAATGCGAAGCCTAACCCCTGAGGAGTAAGAAAGTCTTCTCGAATCTTCTTGAAAATGATTTTCCAAAAGCTTATGTAAATATTTTTGAAAAACAAAATACAAAATTTGAAAAACCAACAAAAGCAAAATATAAAAATATAAAACTTTTAAAAAATTCAAAAACAATATAAAATCAAAAATCCAAAAATATTCTTCTCATGACATGTCTCTCGTATAATCGATATTACATGCGTTTCTAGAAATGTCATTCAACAATGATACGGGTATGTACAGATGCTTGAGCGAGAGTTCGTTAATGTTTTTCAAAACATGTCGTTTCTCAAATCTTCTTAAACTATGGCTTTCGTATACTTCAGTACGAAACCCGGACCAAAATGATGACTTTTGATTATTTTCAAATCAAAACTCGTGCTTTTTAATTAAAATCACTAGTGTACTCTTGATGCACTACATTTAAAATGGTGAGAAATCATCATCATCTTGAGCACCTTTTCAAGATTGTTCAAAAGATTTTCAAAATCTTTCAAAATTTTTGTGCTCAAGATAACTCCCTCTAAAACCCTTTAATTGATTATGCTTTATTAAAAGGGGAGTATAAAACTAAAATGTTCCAAATTCATGCTTAAATCAAATCCGTTTGTCTCCCCAAAAGATTCTAAAATGTTGTTTAATCCGTTGATATAAAAAATATCACGAATATGCTATTTTTGAGGGGGAGGAGACGTGATTAAAATGTGATCAATAAGTTTAATGATCGTTGTTTGACTCTCAAAATGAGCTCGAGTCAGACGGAACCAATGAATTGACGGGAATCAAAGTCAGTAAATGTACCATTTCAAGAAACTCGTGATTGACATGAACTTACATGGGTCTAACCTCCTTTTCAAGGAGTGTTTACAACTTCAAGTTAGTTATTAGAGCTAGCTGTCACCTAAAAACTGACAATGGAACTCTTTAACTAAGCAACGTAACCGTGTCTCGTGGGGAATTGTCTATCATGAGCCGATCAATTCAAAAAGTGCGAACTCTACCCTCACTGTGCAGATTTTTTTCAAAACAATATAAGCGCATGTGAAGGGGGAGTATTTCTGAAAATCAAAACTCTCAAGGTGATAACAAAATGTTTTGATAATCATAAACACTTTGAGAGATTTTCAAGAAAATGGTTTTATGGCAACAATAGGACAGTCATGGAGTTATAAGGTGACTAAGGATAGGAAATTCGTCCTATGATC